>JAODUD010000041.1:8959570-8984651 GCA_026784285.1 Stomatorhinus walkeri | reverse complement strand
GTGGCCTTCAGGCTTAAAACCCCCCCCCCCCCCCCCCACCAACTGCTGCTGGGCCCCAGAGATAAGGAAAGTCCAGCCAGCCAAGGACCACCTTAATGAAGCCCTGCTTCCATCATTCTCACTCGTAAATCGGATTGAAAATAATATGACATAGAAGACTGAGACTCCTGCTTAAAATTTTAAGAAATTGCAGCAAAGTGTTCCTCCCAGTCAAATCATATGCCAGGAGTACATATATTTCACTTACAGTGTAACCTCACAAGAAACAGTTAAGACATGATATTTTGGCCCTGGGGAAAATATATTCTAAAATATTTCTTCTGGCCTTAAGCATGCATCAGAGGGTAAATATTTGATCAAAGGCAACATATATTAAGTGAAAACAAGGTTGTATTATGCTTTATAATTTACTGATAAATTAATTTACTGAGTAAATTGACCACTAAGAACACATTCAGAGAGGTGTTGCTGTAAAAAAAAACATTTTTCTGGAATTCCCTGAATATTCAATTCGATTTATTTTTATATAGCGCCTTTCACAACAAAGTTGTCCCGAAGAGCTTTGTAGGGAGGTGAATAACCTGAATGTGAATCTTGGGAATCTCTCATGCAGATGGAAAGACCAAGGATTTCACCCGGTTAATTGGCGGTCGGCGCTTGTCTGATGCAGCTATCATGCCTTACTTTCCTGCATCAGGGCCAGCCCTTTGGGGCCCATTTTCCATTGTAGTAGGTGGTGGTCAGTCTTTGATGAAGAGCTGGCTTGTGTTTGTGGCACTTAGGATGATTCTGGATGTGGTCTGCAAGAGAAAGGGTCATATCTGTGACAGCAGAAGTTAATGCTGTCTTGTGCAGGACTATTGTGAAGTTGGTATAGAGGTAGACTGTAATTAAGGGTGCATGGGAGAAACCTAATTACATTACAAAATTGCAGTTTTTTTACTTTGTTGTTTATTTTTTGACTTGAAAGTACAGCAATATGTTTCTCTTCAGCATGGGTGCAGAATAAAGAAGAGATAACTGAGAGCTATCCCACACATTCCGAAAGGCTTAAACAAACGCAAATAAACAGAAATAAAAAAACTGGAAACGTGCTCTACTTGGTGGAATGCTGAATGCGAGAAGCCTGTCCCCGCCTCTTTAGCTGGAGCAGTAGATGGACAGAAATGCTTATTTTCACCTGCAGAGGGCAGTATCACCCAACTTACCTAAATCATACAGAATCGGATGTACAACTTCGAGTTCTGAAAGTGGCTTGTATCATATTAAAAATCGCATTACAAAACAGTTAATCTTACTCATTTGTTGTTTATAAATTATTACAAGCGAAAGAAATAATGCTGATTCACAATTTATTATTCAAAGTTAATTATGTTTCTTTTTTATCTGGAAACTTGTGTTATCCTGCATAAAATGAAAGCACAATGCTTCCATTTAAATCCCAATTAACTAGTTAGTCTATTTAAATTCCTTTGTGATTATCTTTAACTAGGGTGTGTTTTGATGCATGTCATTATATGTTTTTGTCTGTTCAGTTTTACGGCTTTCCCCCCCATACTATGCACAAAGGAGAGAAGGGTATGAAACGGAAATATTTATATTTTTAAAAAAAGCTTGCAACCTTCATTTCCAATGTCTGTGATGAACATGATCTGAATGGCTGGAAATACTATTCATCCTAGCATTGGTAATTAACCCTGATACTTATGCATCTGACTTAGCAAACCTACAGAAATACAATACCACAAGCAGCTTGTAGTTGGAGACACTGCGCTTTTATCTGGCCTTACATTTACAGCTGAAAGAGGTCTCCCGCTTTTGAAAAGAACCATATGATTCAAGTTAACAGCGATAGAAAAAAAAAACACAGATTAAAGACGATCACCAACAACAACGCTGTGTCTCTCAAAATCTCTCGTTAATTTAGGCTCCTTCCTGATTTTCTGTACCAAGAAATGTGTGAGGCATCCCCTTCAAAGCAGAACGTAACGCACCAGCACTAATCCGCTGTTAATAGCATGGAGACAGGAGTGACCAGCAAACCTCCACACTTCCTGATTCTTTATTGAGATAATCCTCCAGCTATTGTAAACCACGGTATTTGCAATTCTGTGAACAGTCAAGAAACGCTGTGTTCCCAACCGAGCAGCAGAGATGCTCTGGTTAGGAAACTTGTAGCCCATGTAATGTGTTTGAGCAATTTTCCCATCTACAAAAATGCATAAAAATGCAATATCAAATTCACATTATATTATATGAAAAAGGCAATAATTAAAGACTAGCTACATGGGCAAAAGGGCAGAGCGCCCTGCTAAGAATGTGGTATGTGAATTGAAATTAATGTATGGCGCCCTCTGGTGTCCGCAGTGAGGAATGGCCTGCATAGCTTACCGGAGAAGACGCAGCCCGTAGCCTGTTATTGCTTTCACGAGCTGTCAATTAAAGCCTCAAGAAGGAACAAGGGCAGTTAATTATTTCAGAGTCAGTAACAGGATAGGACTTGTGTTCCTTTTCGATCTGGACGCGACTCAAAATGGAACACAATCTTTGCTAAATAAGTTTTCAATAAGGCTTTCCGTCTTAGAGCAGCAACGCGTGCCGTGTGCGTCCCGCGCGCGCCTCATACTGACGCACTGAAACGGCGATGTCGTCGCGTGGATGGCAATGATTTGTGGACACCAGCATGCCAGTCTCATTTAGATCTGCCAAATGATTTCAAACTGCAGGCAAACTACATGTAAATGTAAGTGCCAGTGCCACTAATTCAAATATTTGCTTCAACGCAAACTAAATTAATTTGTATTAATACCGCGAAAGCAGATTTCTGTCCTGGGCACGTGTAGAACAGATGCCGTCAAGCCTTAGGGAGGTCTATATTTCTCTTTCAAGACACTTAGTTCACGGTTGTAGTCAATGATGTAGCAATTTTTTGGTTATTTAGGTGTTGCGGGCAAAATAATAAAACCTGTCAATACCAGTTAGAAAGAAGAGTACATCTTGCGAGTTTTGACACGGGGAATCACACCTGACACAGAACATTGTACAGTAATGAACTAATAACAGACAAGGTTGCATATTAATCATACAGTTACTTAAAACAACTAATTGCATTATGTAAATCAGATGTAATGTTATAAGAATGTAATACCCCAGGCCTGCGTTGGCTGCAGAATTACTTTCACATAAATTGACATGTAGCTAGCAGCATTTCTCCAGGTTTTTGCAACAAGCCTAGCAAGTATTATCACCCCAGTGAGGTTTTTAACTATAAAAAGGGAAATTGGAGGATTTTTGAGGTTTGGCCCGTGGGTCTGGGGATGACGTGGAACCAAGCCGTCGCAAACACTCACACGTGCGTGACTTCAATTAAGCCAACCTGGGGGAAATTAAGGAGTGGCCTGGCATCCCCTCAGGAAAATGTCACGGGCATTAATGTGCGGCTGTAGGTGAGAAGATGCCAGAGTCTCTTACCTTCTTACCAGGCTGTTCTGGAACCTCCGCGCTGGATTCCACAGTAATCAGATAGGGAGGAACTTCTTCACACGGTCCCCAATAATACAAAGGCCCTATCATTTACAGCAGACTGCGGCGGCTTTGTGTTTACGTCTACCGCCTCTACATGGCACCGGGAGAGGAAAAAGTGAGGTGAGGCAGAGGCCACGAATGCTCCTGCGCATTTGCAGGTATGTTTAAAAGGGCACACGATGGATTTCGGATCGAGAAGCGAAACATAAGGTCTGCACACAAAGCGGCACACAAGTTTGATTATCATACGTTTAAATTATATGTGAAGTATCATTCGGAAAGTAAGCATATGATCTCTTTTTTTGCTTTTTATATAAACAATGTGGTGTATTTATTTCTGGTCAAAAACACACTCAATGTGTCAAAAATCTATCTTGCTTCATAATAATTTTCTAATGCAGTGCTGGTGGACAAAGATAATATTACAGCAGTGAACACAACGCTCTAGTGCTCAAAACACTCATATTTTTCATGTTAAAAATGGTCATTCTCATCAAAATTAAAATATAAACATTACAGAAACGTGCAAATGGGCCATTTTAAGGTGACAGTATTTCAGATCCATTTTTTTATGTTATTGTTTGTATATTCTCCATATAAGCAAATAACGGTGAAACTCTACACTCTATGCTCCTTCTCCGCTGTAAATAATCCCCGTGTGGGTAAATATTATGCTTTCTGTCCTCGGAGCTTGAACAATGGCCTTGGACCTGCATCAGGTACACGTAGACGTACACCTATACCTATACCTGTACCATGTAGTAACACGTTTGACCCTTTCGCGGATGCATTTGCTGGAAACAGCACCAAGCCGGAGCTGCATCCTCTGCACCTCTCCTGCGCATCATCCTCTCTTCCCGCTTGTCTGTCTAGCACTAAAATAAATGAATTTTTCCGCACCGTCACACTGTTGACCGTTAAAGCCCGTCGCTGTGTGGTTGTCTGCATTAATCCTCTCTATCTTAGTTTTGCCTCTGCCGGCTTTTGTACCCCCGTTGATTTTTTTATTTTTAGGAAAAAAAAATTGTTCTACGTGGAAGTCATGTTGAAAAAGTTTGACTTAGATTACTACCACTAATAATAGGAATATTATTATTAATAAAAAATATCATTGTCGTGGTTATAATAACATAATACATGAAAAATGTATTTTCTGCATGAAGTATGTCAGGAATATTTACTTCCAAAAGCCAATGCATTATTGCTTTAAAAAGGGTGCTTTTACTACATCACTCATGACAGGAAGCTTGTATACTGGCATATCAGAAGAACCACACCTTATCACCTGCCAGGTGTCATAAAGACCATTTCTGAGCTGACACCTCTGAAAGGTGATTTAAATAGTTCACGTAAATATTTTATAATCACGGGGCTTTGTGAGGAAGAGTTATTAAAAAAAAAACCGTTGTTTGTTCACAAGTACCACTGAAAGGGATTAGGTGAGACACTCACACGTCAAATAACTTCAGCTTGGTTCTTATCAGACTGATCAACATTACATCACCTCAATGGTCAATTAAGCCATTAAAAATACATCAGACTATCTTTAACCAGACTAATCAACTGCTAGGATTTTAGAAAACTCATTTCCTGTCTCTATTTTTATAAGAAAGAGGTTTCATGGAATTAAACTACTTCATATTACATGCTGTTCCCACAGAGTGCATTATTGCATTCAGGAAATACCATACATTAAAGCAGGGTAGCACTAGGATTCCTGGATAATATAAATATGTTTACATACACGTATGCAGTATTATAGGCACTCATTTTGTAAAATTTTTGACACTTAATAAATGGAACGCATAACTTATTTAATTCTATCTTCAGCATTTGAACTTTGACTTTTCTACCATTCTTGCTTCCACCAAGTTGCCAATCCTGCTAGCCAGAGCTGGATGATTAGTAATTTCTGGATTATCTGTCTGTCTCTTTCAATATTTATGGCCACTGTAATTGATATCATAACAGTTTTTCACCTAATGGGAGAAGGGAATCCCGTCTAAACCAACCTGAGAGGCTGTGTATTAGCTGAGTAAAAAATGTTCAATTTTTAATCATTTCACCTTTGACTAATCTATAATTCAGCAGGATCAGGACTAATATGCGTAGCTTTCCTGGGCATGACCTGCTAAATGAAATGGTGTGGAAAGTGTGAGGTCATTAGCCTGTTGAGGATATGTTTTCCTGTTATATTGGGGATAAGGCAGGCTGTCCACAGGCAACAAAGAGTGGACTTCATGCATATATGGCACAGGGATGACAAAACGACTGCAGTTTATTCAGCTTCATCGTTTTTTCCATGTATGGCCAGCCGGTTTCACAATATTCAGTTATTTTCATTAATAACATCAAGTGACTAAAGGACGCTTCTCGATTACACAAAAAGTTACAATCCAGAAATAAGACCTTTCCGCATCCATGTAGGCTGAATTGTTCATTAAGAATATCGTGGTAATTGTTTAATAACCTGTGAATGTCCTGACCTTCTTAAACTGGGAAGACTGTCGGCATGCTTGCAAAATGCTAACTGCGCCTTTGCTGTTAGACTTGCCGTTAATGTTTTAATGTGAGTCGCTATGATGGCATATTAACATTGTTCATTTATTCATTACTGCGCGAAATGCATGAATTTGGTAACAACACAACAATGTGACACATTTAGAACTGTCTGAGAAAACCTGGTAAATATGCACAGTCAAGGGAAAAAACATTTCTGGTATTATGTAACATATTAATATAAAAGCAAAAGGAAATTTGACCAAATCTATATTAGACGTTTTTTTTTTCTATGCATTGGATTTATTTGTACTTAATTTTAAGACAGTAAATTCATCACTTTCTTAAGTACTTGGTTCAATATGAAAATATATCACTTAAGAAATTATGATTAAAAATGCAGAACAATTTTTCAAGCAAAGGCAATATATTTGTCTCAAAAGTATTTAATTTTTTTCTTTTTTTATTGTTTTGCTGCAGTCAGGCATAGTACCAGTAGCTGAATTAAAATCAGAAGCTGAAACACAGATAAGTAGTGTATAACCTGACCACAGCTTGTCTTTTGTGCTTAGCCATTTGTAAATATACATATTTTCAGACTGGCTGATACCATCTCCCACATCCATCTCCAACAAAAGGGCTTCCATCTATCGTTATCAGTGAGACAGTGGCGCCCCTTTCTCCCCAGGCCACAGGACTGACGGAGAATATTTAACCTCTCCTTGTGTTTATGGTGTCTCAGGTTATCGGGAGGACACACTGGAATTACCCCCCACCCCCCCCCCCATAGAAAAGACTGCCGATCAGAGGCTTGAAATTAACCTTTCATGTTTATTGGTGTGTCTGTATTTCATACATTTCGAAGCAGAAACAATCACTGAATATTTCCAATATTATACACAAGTCCAGCAATACATGCACAGAGCCCCAAGCTATTGTTTTTAAGGCTGATGAAGATGTATCAGAGGGAGATGTTCGTTTCAAGGTCGTCCATCACAATGCCACTGGACGTACGTGGTCCGGCTTCATGTCAGCTGACGAGAAATCGTCCCCTGCGTTCAAACAGACACAGGCTGGCATCATGAAATGGCGTGGTAAAACGTAGCTTTCTGCAAATGCTCGTAACTGCAGGATGGGTCAGAGTTCTGTAAGAAACAGCAAACATTTTTCTTGCACTATTTACGGCTTATAGTATACTGAATATGTATAACACTGAAATTTGACTTTTGTTTACCCTTTAAGAATAAGTGCATATTTATGCATGAGACACTGAATTTGAAATTGTATGAGTTTATGTTTTTTAACGTATTGGGGGAGAGAAAACTATTCTTATAAAGAATTGTCCTTTAAGAGAGTTGTAATTTACGAAT
This sequence comes from Stomatorhinus walkeri, assembly GCA_026784285.1. NCBI lineage: Eukaryota > Metazoa > Chordata > Actinopteri > Osteoglossiformes > Mormyridae > Stomatorhinus > Stomatorhinus walkeri. Next base: position 8,977,257 of record JAODUD010000041.1, on the reverse strand, counting down.
GTACGATTGTGGGTTCCATCAGCATATAAAATCCATTTTTGTGCAGATTTCATAGGAGGAACTTTAAGCTAATGTCTTCTTAAAGCCGTTAAGATCTTGGATTAGGTTCTTTCCCCTTTTCATCATTCAATTCTCTTAAGCTCTCCTGGGCATTCATCATTTTGACAGCTGCAGATAAGGCAATTATTTTCTTGAGGCAACTACAAAATGCAGACAAGTGCCTTAGTGACGTTAAACCTGTTTGAATAAACAAACTGATTTTGCTTTTATTTCATCTGTATGCATTCATTTTGACTTAGGTCTTATTTGTAATAATGCTAGAAATAGCGTGGCAAAAATAGCACAGAGCACTGGAACACGAGAGTGGCAATAATTGTATGAAGTTTTAACAATAAACAAAAACAGAGAGTTTACCAGACTGGTTATTGCTCTTCGTTTTTGCACACGGAGCCAGAAAATGTCAAAGTCTACAGTTCAGTGAGAATTTTAGAAATGAAAACCAGCAAACCAAATATTCAGAATTAATAAATTTGAATGAATCACTTGGAAGCTACGTGTTCTTAAAAGCAGTTCTCTCTCAGGTTGGTTGGTACTCAAACAGTGGTTATGAAAAACTCTCTGTCCTATCAAATCAGACAGTATTTCATCGTGATTTTTAAGGTGATGCAAAGCCCTTTTGGGACGAGGTGACTTTGGGGTTCATAATAGGGTCTGTTACAGGCCAAAGGTAATTAAAGTCCTTGTTCAGTTGCTGCTTTTTTAGTTCAGGTGATGAAGGTGTAATTCGCGTCGGCAAGACAGGCAATTTTCAACTGTCGAAAGCGCTGAGCGTGAATGAACTTGGTCAAAGGGCACAAATTACAGCGCACGTACGCTGGAGCACAACCGTATTTCTTGTGACTGTATTGGCCGGTCCCTAATCTTTTACTTGTGTCCATGATGTGTTCGACATCATCGCCCTTTCCGTGTTAATTACTGGGGCATCTTTCCATAATTCGGAGTCCTTTTCATGGCTTTAACTGTCTTAGGCACGTTTTGACTGCTTTGCAAGAAAAGAGAGAGGAGCATATTCACTGCAAATAAATGTTGGTTGGATTATCGGAATTTTAATTTTATTTTAAGTACTGTCTTACCTTTAAAACGTAGCTGTTTTGATTCTACTGCATAAAATAATTTTATAATTTAGCTGGGTATTCTTAGGCCTACTGACTGCATTGCGGCCCCAGTGATTGGGCGGGTCCCAGGTTGGACCTCAAAGAACATCACTGCTAGAGAAAATGTAGAATCAACACTTATCTTTTAAAAAGTAGAGCTTACTTTTTGCTATATAAAGCATATAAAACAGGTAGCATGTCAGAAATATCTGGAAATGGTCTTTATTTAAAATTCCTCCGCGTGATAATTTTAGGTCCGACATCTGAGTACATTATTTGGGGGCCTGTTAAATGTTAAGGGACGACAACGGAGCTTCACATCTGGGGCTTTGCGCCCTCGTGTTTGCTGAGGAAGTTTCCTTTTTATGCTCTTTGTGGGTGACAGTGAGAGTTTCTTCTGCCATCCCCTTAATGAGGGAAACGATAACTTTTCACCACAGGTATTACGAAAACAAACACCACTGGTTGAGACACAGCGAGAGATTGCAGAGTCTCCTGTGTGCTGCTTTGCAAAAAACTATAACTTCTCGATGGACATGTCCAACATTTTTTGATAGATGATTGATGGCAGACACTTCCACACAGCAAATAAAATTTGCCCTGAACTTTCAATCTTAATGCAAGCGTCAATAGCTCTTCCCCGCTACTTTAGATGTCGGTTTTGCCTGAGGAAATGTTTGACCAGTTTTCTGTTGTATTGCTTATAAACAGTGTAATCTCTCAATCCCTGACACTGCAAATAAACAGAGGACAGACCCATACTCAGAGTAACTCAATATCCACCTTCCTTCCTTTTTGTCCGTTTGACAGGTTGTAAAAGGGTCTAACAAAAAAAGATGGAGAGAACACCTCACATGAAGCCATATCATGCCACCATTTCAAACTGAGCAAGGAGTAAGTCCATTGCACGCACTTGGTATTCAAAAACTCCATGCACCACACATTTGTGTCATTTTATTTGTACCAGGAATTTAGTTTTCATCACAATTTTAGAGGGAGACTCGACTAATATCACACAGTTGAAACACACTACCGTTTTATGATTACGTCATTTATGGAAGCAGACTGTGGGAACATGTTGTATATCAAAAGCTGTGAGGAATGGCATTAGTTTTATAGAAAATTCCCATATGTTGGTGATATTTAGGGCATCAGAATGCTCTTTTGTAAGCTTGTGTGTATGGAATTACAGAACAAATCCATTTTAATGGGAAGTCAAAGGACGTACCCTACTTGGTATATTTCCCTAATCCAAACCAGTTTTATGTAATAATTAGCCTCCTCTAATTATGGTTTAAAATTTAAGCTCTGAGATTGGCACTGTTCGAGTATTTCATATTAAACTTATGAAAGTGGAACAATGTGAAATCTCATCGGAGCAAAACCACACAGAAATAGAGTTATCTGGCGCATTCTCAAAGTATACAAAATATTTAATGAGTAACTTCAAAAACCACAAGAACATTCTCTCTTATTTTCAAAATTTAAGTTACATATAGATTTGTGACCAGTAACTTTCGCTACAGTTACACCTTTTTTAAACACAGAAGAATGGAAAATTGCCATATGATTTCCGTACTTTTTAAATTACTCAAATAATAGCTTGACGTTTAAAAAAAAAAAATCAACAACAAAGACACACTGCTAATTTAAAAATGAGATATCCAGTGTTTCTTCCAAAGATAATAAATAATTTAAGGTTTCATACATATACTCGTTGCATGTAATTTTCTCCTCTCACGTAACATTAAAGTAACACCATGGAAAGTCCAGCCCTAGTACTAACCCTGGTATCTTTTTGTTATAACACAGTCATTTCCTTGTACTTAATCAACCTCTGACCATAACACTTTAATCTCGTCTGATCAAAGCCTTGTTACTGCACCTGGAATAACAAACATCCTCTCCACTAACTGCAATATACACAGTCACTATGGTAACAGGTGCATTGTCCTCTATGGGAGAATGCCCCCCCAACTCTTTAGAAATAAATAAAACAGTAGCTTCTTCTTTAAACTGATGAAAATATGCCAGCAGGGAAAAGATTTTCTTTTTGTGTGAATCACTGGTTGTAAAATTTTATGTTTTGTCTCGCCCGACAATATAATTTTTTTTATTCAGTTTTATTGTTACTGCCAGAAACTGTAACACACCTTATCTCTTTTGTCCATGAATGGATTAATATTGTGGTATTTACAGTATGTAGAATTTGTTTAACTTTTTTTGCCAAATTCATAGGCAGGAGGATTGTAAACTGGAATATTCTTAACATTAGACACTGAACTCTGAATTGACCAAAAAATTGCTTACCTTGTGGAACAGAAACATCACAACAACAAAACTCAGTAAAGACATGCATGCGTAGAAAGCTTGTCATGTCATGATTTTGAAAAGTAGACATGCAAAACAGCGCAGCCCTTTGATTGAGACCCGCGGTCCCGCGGTCCACGTTAACAAACTAATTCGATATTTTAAGGTACGGCACATCTGAGTCTAGATGGTGAGCAGACCAAAATACACCGCAGTCTTTCCCAGTTGACGGGGAACGTTCCCGAAAGTTTAGCCAACGTTATGTGAAGGTCCTCTCGAGTTGGCAGACAATGTTATTACTGTTTTCCACATTTTAACAAATGTTCTGTAAATGTTAGCATGATAAGATTATTACCTATATATCCTTTGTAGCTAAATTAATGTTAAAAAATATTGTTTTATCATTAAATATTGTTATATGTAAGTGCCATACGTATGTACTGCAAACACACCACTCAGCCTCGAACCCATAACCTTTTAGGTGCAAAGTGACAGCATTACCCACTGCTCTGCAATGCCCTTCCCTTGCTTGTATGTTGTCATTCTGAGTTCTAGTGGTATTGGGGTCACATTCTGGGAACGGTTGGAGAACTGGACACTGTCAACGTCTCCATGCTTTGATCGTAACGTTCCGTAAACGTTCCTATAACGAAAAATTGTTCGCGGGGTGGATGCTGACAGCTGGAACCTGATAAAGACACAGAGATACGCAGCCCTGACAGGACTAACGTGATTAGATTGGGCAGGGGAGAAGCATGGACAAGGGATTATCTGACTTCATGGGAACTCCACCCCAAACCCCTGGAGGGCAGCAGAAGACTTTGGAACATGCGCTGCCAATATGTCTCCAGTCTCCCCCAGCTATTTTCAAGCTGACCTGCAGCTCTGAGCCCCGGACCTGCACAGGTCCCCCTTATCCTCACATCCACTCCTATTTATTATTTCCAGCTCCAGGTCTGTGTGTATGGCTGAAGATTTTTAGATCCAGGATTTAGAAGCCCAGACACAATACACTCTTCTTTTTTTTATACAACTCAGGTATCAGGTGGCAGCTGTATGTTTTGGTTAAAAATAGAACTTGGACAAGCCTGTCAGCTGCACTTATTGTTTACATATATAAACTACCATTATTAGAACATCATAAAAAGAGCTTAAATTTCACCAATAAATAACAATGGGGGCTCTCGGGGAAGGCACAACAGTACCGGTGCAGACCTAACCATTCCTTAGCCTGTAATTTGTAAACATTTCTTATACTTTACTATTATCCATTCATTTATCTTCCATCCGCTTACCCCTGACAGAGTTGCAGGGATCATACTGTTATATAAAGTATAATTTAACTCTTTCTCTTAAGCTTAACTTTACTTATTTACTCTTTGGGAAATGAAGTGAAGCATTTAAAGATGGGTAAAAAAAAGAATTTGTATCAGAAATCAATATTTCTGATTTCTTTACATTTTGCATTACTTTTTTGCTATATTTCCCTATATGTTATAAATGGGACTCACACAACTCATAAATTAGACTCATAAACGTAATTGCTAATTATGTTTTCTATTGATTTTTCATTTACAAGCCAGTACGGAAACCTTACAATAGAGGTGAAGGAACAGAAATTAGCACATGGGGTGAGATTTCATGCTGCATTCTATTTCTTTAATTCTATATTCAGTAATTTCTGACTAAAGCCATGGCTGCGACTTACTTTGAATCACTTTGAATGCTGCGTGTTTGTATCAGATTCACACATTGACTGTCATCATGCAAATGATCATTTATGCTTTCAGTATATTTTGGTACCTCCGTATCAGACACTTTCTGAGTTATACTTTTAGCATCTAGAGTAATAATAATAACAATAATAATAATAATAATAATAATAATATAGTTTAGCCCTTTGCACATCTAAGAATGAAAATTGCGCAGAAAAAAAATGACACAAAACTGAGCGTTTCAAGGTCCAGCGGACATTTCTTTCAGCAAATCTGCTGATATGAGACGGAGGGAAAGGCAGAGTCTGTGTGGGCTTGGAGCTTCTCCGAGGCTGAGTTCAAGGCCGCCGTTTGAAAGGTTCCTCGTGTAAAGTGGAGACGACCAAAGGACCCCCTCTTTTTTGATAAGTGACAAAACAAGCCGCACCTCTAAGTCCACCGTGGGATGGAGCACAATTAATGAATGGGGGGGTGGCAGGGAAAAGAACGGTGACGTGAAGGTTAGCTCGAGGTCCATCACTAGATGAAAGTGGGCACCCTTTCTCCCACTGCTGTCAGCACTTTTTAATGTGAACATTGCAATTGACTGTTGGACCTGGCCAGGTTTTTCCCAAAACTTTCCCAGACTGAGTGTCTGATAGGTTCATAGTTTCATTATTAACCTGCTCTTGATTTGAAGGGGAAAAAAAGGAAAAGGGAAAAAAAAATGCGATTAAATTACAGGGCCACTGCATTGATGATGGACTCGGGGCCTGACGTGTGTTTGAATTGTGCGTCGAATTCCTGATTACAACAACGCCCATGTCTGCTGCAGTATTTACTGCTTCACCACCACAGGGCCTACACTGTGACCACAAAACAATTCAGACGTATCACTTGAAGGGAACTTCGGGCTTTTTACAGTATAAAACTATTTTTTTTGCAGTAATACATTTTCAAAGCAACTCATTATATATATATATATGATAAAATGTTTCTCCTCATTATTTAAATGGAACACATTCACAAGTTTAAGTGATAGATTAAAAGAAGGCCACTTAGTAACACACAAAAAAGAAAAATCAAGGAAACTTGTCAAGAAAAGTTTTCATTAAAATATAAAAGCAAATAGGAACAAATATAGAAATAGAGTAATTTTACAGGATTGTCCTTCCTAGGTTTAGTGCCCTGCTTGGCTATACAAATTGTTCCCATAACCCACTGCAAGAGTCCTTTAGGCCTAGTTACCCATTAAACAAACGAAAACAGCAGAACTCGAAACTGACTCCTAGTAGTGTGTTGTAAAAGCTTCAATTTCACTACGAGCAAGGCCTTGAGTAAATGTTATTCCTCTTGACTTATGACTACCTTTAGACTACAACAGCTATATAATACCCCACAACTTGGTGTGGTTTGTGTGAGTGTTGACATAACACGAACCTCAGAAAACATAAAGAACAGACGACATAAAAATATGTTTATTTTTACAACCCCATTTGATTTATTCACTTGTATATATATTGCTCTGATAAAACTATAATTCAAACATTATCTGCCGACATTTTTGCCCTTCTACACTTCCAAAGGGACGGTAAGACTTGAAAGTGGGATTTATTTACAACTACATTGCAAAACCCTAAATAAAAAAATCTGAGCTATCTCATCAGTTCTTTAACGGAGGATATACACATAATACCCATCTCCATTTTTGAAAGAAATTTCTAGAACATTCTTGAGCGGTGGCAGAGACAGCTGAAATATTTAATAAATATATGAAGTATAGATAAATGCCTGCAATGGCAGAGAAAGGAAGGGGGGAGGGGGAACAGGAGTCGGGCTGAATAAAGCTGGGGAGGGTGGAAATGCTGAACCTGAGTTGAAACAAGCGGCCTCATTAATGCACTGTCACAGATTTCATTAACCAACCTGACCGAAACCGGCATCCCTATAAATCAGTGCAAAGGTACAGAACTGTGGTTTTCCGGGCAGGTCTGTCCAGTTCTTTACTGAACATCACAACTCACTAGCTAAGGCCCCCAAATTCTGAATTTATATCTCAAACGCTCATACAGCGACCCTGACAACACAGTGCCCTCCGAGAGGGATGATGAGAAATTTAACTTGTTCACAGCTACTTTAAAGATTATGGCGACAAAGACTTCATTTCAATAACTTCATGCAATTATACTTTTGCTTTTAATTAATCACCGCGACCTTTGACGAAAAGTCGTCATACTAATTTTTTTGCGCATCAGAAACAGATCCATCACGCCGAACCACACATAGTCTACATTTACACATTAAATGCACGCAAGCATGAGACACCGCTAACAATCGTATCCCAGCACACTTTAGCATGAATTTTCCTTTACTTTCAGAAGAAGTTACATCTGCGTCTTCTTCGCACTTTTTGGAAGGAGTGTGTCGGCGAAGACGGCGCCTTCCAAAAGACGAGCGGATTTTGTCTCTGTCTAGCCAGACGTGAGTGGTGCTCCCGCAGAACTGGCGGGCTTACCCTTCTCCTGTGAAGGCAGCGAGTTTCCAGGCTACACGTGCTCGGCGGGACGGGGGGGGGGGTCTCGGCCCGGCGGAGAGGAGTGCACTTTCAAGCCAGATGAGGCCAAGGAGGCCCGGGCGTCTCCGTCTTGTGAATTCAAGCTGAACTCTGGCGCAGCCTCTTAACCAAGTGGCCCAGTGCTGTTGTCTCACTCCAGCAGCACAGTTTGAGTGCCGTTCTTTCAGAGAACTTCACTTTCATTGTAGGGTTACAAAACCTGCCTCTTTCTCTGCACAATATCTCTCTGCTCCACTAGCGCTAAAATGGCCTAATGGATCATTTATTCAAGAGAAATAAGTTCTTTCTCGTATTTTAGAAATGATGAACATAAAACGGTTCACAACGAATTTGGTGTGTAAAACTCTTATATACTTTTCTTCTTTAATTTTACTTTTATAAAGTCTAAAAAGGGAATCTAGTTGTTCACATTTCTACACATATTTTTAATTCACAAACTTTAATAATAAAAAAAACTAGGTATAACTAAAGCTTTATTTAATACTCCAACTGAGATAAAACATCACTTTCTCTGTGTATGACAGGTTGAATTGGAAAATAATTTTTAAGAAACTCCAGACCATATTTAACCATATTGTTTTTAAGATGGCTGCCTTCCCATCCATAGTGCAGCCCTCCCTACACACTACTGGATCAACGGATGAGTTTCCAAGATGTCAGGGTGACAGAAGAGATGCACGTCGAAACATGAAATTCCCACACACCTGCCTGTCAGTCTTGCCGTGTGATTGACCAAAAATTAATATCCGCGATTAGCCGCGATCTCTGCTAACCAGGTATCGCTGTCAGCTGCAGGTAGTGTGGTTTAGCGAGCTATGCACACGGACAAAAAAATAAAACGCTAATTCTGTTTCAGTAGGAATTCTGGCAGAACATGTGACATTGTCTGATAGAGATAAGCGTGACTACATGGAATCCTTTCTGAATGCTCTGCTTTTCCCCTCTCAGCCCAGATAGTTTTGCCACTATCCTTGTTGTTGGTTGCAGCAGGCAACTCCTTACATCTATTACATTCCACTAGGTAAATACCTAATGCTGAAAACATTTGTCAATGTATGCGCCTGACTGAACAGAATAGATTATTGGGGAGCTGAGGGTAAAACACACTGCAATTTCAAGCACCCTACACTGGAGACGTATTACAAACTTCCAGGCAGAATTTGCCTGCTATACTCTGAGTTGCGAAGAAAAGCTTCTTAAAATGTGTAATATCCATATATCATACTACACACAATACTAATGTATTCCTAATATTGCATAGTTATTTAATTACGATTTAATTTAATTGCATTTTTTTTTTTATATTACTGTGCATACTAGAAATTACATACAAGCAGCCACTGGATTAAGTTCTTATGGAGAACTTGTACTTATGAATGGACTACCATAAAGCCTATTTTATATTTTAAAAAATGTAAAATTAAATGGTTCAAAATAACGAATGCACACTGCTTTGTGATGCTCATGAAAACATCGCACAGTCTCATTGATTTGTTGGCTTGAGGTACAGTACAGTATAGCACCCTATATAGTTACTTTTATCATTACTGTATTATTACTGTTATTATTATGTATTGTGTTTTTGTTATTATTTTTCAGACTTATCTACAAATACTTAAAGACAGACTTAGGGAACAGATCTCGTTCGTAAGCTGGGGCCTGCCTGTAGAACATAGAATGCGGGATCAACAAGCCATATTTGCCTTATATGCTACAAAAAGAATATATTACAGAATATGCAACCAAAGCAGTTTTTGTTGCCCAGAATACGAAAATGAGAAAAACTGTGGAGCTGTAAAGAAATAAGTTTTAGTTCTTCACCACTTACAAGCTGATCCTCAGACCAGCGCTGAACTCTTAGCTCCCAGCTGTTTGGTGAGTGCTACCTTATTAGCCTGCTTGATCCTAAAAGCCCTGATATATAGACACTGTGAGACGGGGGGGGCGGCTGCTTCCGCTATATCTTTTGCTCTCACTGGTGCCAGGGAGTCATAAAAAGAGCCGTTCACTTGCATCAGGAATAAACTGGCAGATAAAAACAACACAAGCGCAGCAGTGTAAACAGACTAAAGGTGCGGGGCTTCCTGACATAGGCACGCTAAGTGTGTGAATGTGGATACGCCGGCCGGTTACTTGCCCCTTCAGGGAGCAGTACTGACCTACATAGGTGAAACCTCAAAAAACAAAGTGAGATTAATATTTAGATTAATGATAAATTAGACAAAAGCACCTATCATGTTTTTTTCAGTCAGAATGCTTTACATCTTTATCTTTAGAGATCCAGGTAAACAGAACGAACCTCGTGGATGCTTCTGAAACACAAAAACAAGGATGCTGTAAAATTATAACCTTGATTTGCAAGGAACTAGGGTGTGCTGTACTATATCTGTTTGCTTAATTTACTTCATCAACATTTCCCATCAAGCAAAGTATTACTCCCATGAGCAACTGTATTTGCATTTCGGGAACCCTCACACTTTATTCTATATGATGCAATGCAAAAACTCATAATTCCCCGACACAGTCCCCAAGCACGATGTCACCAAATGACATCATACATGTTTGTGTAGCAGTCTCTGGTGCCTCTAGAGACAGCTTAGAAGTCAAAAAGATTAAGAAGAGACAAAGCAAGCAGACTATAGCAGGCACTTATTAGGTTCTGATGGGGGGGTCCAGCTCCTTAAAACAAGAAGCAAAAACATATCAGGAAGCGTCTGGTAGGCCCAGTCAGTAGGATTTAGCCTCTTTAAGATGGCACCGTAGGCATCCTAGAAATGATCCCTGCCGCTATAAAGAGGTACGCTAGTGGTTGAGCTGTTGAGTGTGACACCAATTGCTTCACAGAAATCAAGGAACTGGGACCTCTTCTCGAAGATAGTGGTCCCAAGGAGAGTCCCAGTAAAGCCGGCAGACTATGAAAACACAGCATGTGGGCCAAACCTTAGACGTCTACGCTACATGATTTGGTGGAGCTGAGCGATGTCTGAAAGTGAAGAGCACTCAAGCATTCATAGTAAGAGTGATGTTTGCTGCACCCCGGATACCTCACTGCTCACACGCAGCACCCTGTCCTAACCCGACTGATACGGCAGCCAAACCTGGCCGCGATGGATCTGGAATAAAGTTGAGCATTGTGGAACAGATCTGCTCGACGTGAGGACAACAATGAGGCTCGATGAACGTGGCCGGGTCAATGTAGTTTAGTGGACCCAACATCAAGAATCATATAGTTAAATCTGGCTCAGAAGTCCCCCTGGAAAGCGGTAGTGAACCACCGTGCCATTTCTGCACAGTGGGAGAGTGAGGCACAGGGTTGCTGCCCGACGGGAACCAACCCAGGTGGGAACTGAGCTGAGCCACAGGCCATTATCCCGCAAGATCCGCAAGACATGGAGCGGCAGGGAAAACAGCAAAGCGGTCACCACGTAATCAAGCACCTTCCCCCCCTTCCCAAAGGGGATCGATCTCCCAGCCAGAACAGAGTTATCGGGGGGCATTGAGAGTGGCCTCTTAATTGCTCTCAGCATGCCCACCCACCCACTGAGAGACAGGACCAGGAAGTTACCGCTGGCGACTTGACAGCTGCAAAAAACTGCCACACACATTGATGCTAAGAGTGGGAGACCTGTCTTGTGTTAACAAGCAAAACAGCATGACCCAATCATGTGAATAAAAAGCGTGCTTTTCTACACATTTTGTGCAAGCACTTTATCGTTTTCAAAAATAGTTTGAGCTGTTATCTTAAAAGATACTGAAACGTATTGCCTCAGCATGTACCTTAGCCAAATGAAGCTAACTCAAAACTTTCACCCACTGTGACATTTTTGCAACTTATGCAAAGGAGCTTGACATGCACATTTGTGTCTGGGTACATAGTGACAATTAGGGCTGTGACTTCAGGTTTCCAGTTCAATTCCGCATGTCTCTTGCCACTTGTCTCCCTGAAATCTCAATGCCACAGTGTAGCACGATAGCAATTTTTAGACATAAAATGAATGTTAGCATGGACTGGAAAGACAAGTAATCTTAAGTTAGACTATATTCCAATTAATTAGTTGACCTTGATGATGTGCAGAGATCAGATTGGGATTCTAAATACAGAACGCAGTCTTTGCCAACGATTAAATCAATACCCTTGATGCTCTCATTGAATATCCTTAAACACAAAACCTGGACACAACCTTGGGGCAATTGCAAAATCTATTTTCAGTTAAAGCATGTGACTGAAAAAAGCAAGACATTTCCAGGTGACTTATGTATTTTCAATATTAAAAAAAAAAAGTTAGTGATGAAAAGCATCCGTATCTTATAGAGACCATGGAAACTGTCAGTTTTTTGTTTTATAGCAAAAGGTTAATATATAATTACACACTCTGCATTTTATTGTTTAGCCTGATTATATATTAAAACTAGTGAAAAACTACGTTACAATTACGTTAAAACCTTTTTAGCTTGTATTAACCTTGAAAATGTCTAGGAAGAGCCAATTCTAAAAGCCAATCCATATCGCTTTTGCAAAATAATGTGTCACAATAGTAACGATGGAAGAAAGAGAGCTAATGCGGTGGTGCAGTGATTGTGTCCTAAGCTCCTGCAGACAGCACTGTGCAAACAACGAAAAAGTTGGCCGATGTGAAGGTTAATGGGACATTGAATGCCAGAGGACACAATGATGAAGTGGAACTGGGCAGGGAAAACAGAAAGATGAGGTAATATTGGAACAAGTAGACACACTCCACTTAAAATTTAGCCTAAAGATTAAAGAAGGTTATTTCTACGATGGCTTGCTTAGGATATCACTTCAACCCATTAATTAAACGGTTACTAATAGGAAAAATGAACTGGGACATTTTCGTGACAAACGGATTTACTCTCCGTTTGTCACAATTTTGTGTTGACGCAGTCATCGGAAGGGTTACTATTATGTTTCGCTGTTCAGGGTTGCTCTGACCAGAATTGTCGACGTTGGATTATTGACGTTGCACGGTGTAGCCTGCCTACCTCTCGTGTTCACTCGTCACATACTCGTCTCCTGTCCTTAATGTGGCCTCATTGTTACGAAATACATTGTTACTCAAATATGTGACTAAATGTTATAACCACAAATGCGCAAGTTAAGCTAAATTGTGTTCTGTTAGGCATGTGTGGCTCAGTGGGCTAGGTCTCTGTGCTTGTAATAGGAAGAGCACTGGTTTAAATCCTTCAACAGAACTGTCACGTGTCTTTCGGGCCCTTAACCTCCCCCCGAATGTTCCAGGGGTGCCACATGAATGGCCAACCGGGTGCTCTTGCCCATATGCAGGGTGAGATGGAATATATGAGGACGAAAGAATTCCAGTCAACTCAAGCAATTAAAAGCATTATTTCACTTCGGCTAATCGGTATGATCTCGAAGTCCCCCTTTATTCATATATTAGTATTTTACAATCAGACAGAGTGAAATGCTTCATAGTGGTTTATTAGTCAAATAACATAACAACATGCTTTTAAAAAATATTCTGCAGGCAAAAAGGGTGCCATGTTTGTTGTTTTTAATGATTTACACTAAAGTTATATGGTATTATTTCTTAGTAATATTTCTTTAATAATAGGTTTATCATTAAATATTAGTCTTAAGATTCATATTGGTTTTCCCTACCTACCAAAAAACAATGCATACATTTAAAAATATAAAGTAACCAATAACAGAACAAAAACATAATAACGTAAAATATTTTTTATTATTTTAGATATTTCACAATATTAATCCTTGTTTAAATTAAACATTTTGGGCCAGTGGGAAAATTATTAAATGGGTTAAAATTATTAAATCATTACAATCATTTTCTTTTAGATAATGTTCATGCGGACTGTTCATCACCGTCAGGCGCTGTGGGATGATTCTGTGAGTGTTTGTTTCCGCTCTTGTGAATAGAGTGGTCCAGGCGTGGTTGTGTCTGCCATGAAAATGAGGTTGCACACAGCCAGGTGAATTCCAACCCTGTTTTCTGGTGCCAGTCAGTCTCACTGTTTTCTCTTTTGCTTGTGATTGATTCGTATCGACTTTTTTGACCCAGATGAAAAATGTGCTTTCAGCGTTTAATATAGTTCTTTTTTCCTCCACTTTAAACTCCCTATTAATATAATGTCATATAGCCCCACCAACCGTTATAATGATAAAATTGTCAAAAGTCTGTGTGCGAGTGCATGTGGCATGCTGAAATAAAGTTGACAAATTTCTACGTTAACTACAAAGAATAAAGCATACGACATCCGTAGAGTTATAAATAATTATGCCACAACAACGCATGATGTAATTTTTCGCCACATAAGCTTTAAAATAGCAGGTAATGACTTGCTGCTTCTATTTAGTTTACCACAGGGGACAGATTTCTCATGCAAAGTAAATGTATATTCAGCCTTCAGAAGGGAGATTTCTCAAGGCATCTGCCTGGGCTGCTTAAAAATTCAGAACCATTAAACCCATTAAAAGGGACTAACATTGAGTTTTTGTTTAGAACCTGTTGCATAAATAATCCCTCCCCAGCCCCTAAAACCCCACTGAGAAAGACAACATTTTAATGAGGGAGGGAGACTTGTTACAAAACTGAGGCCCTAATGAGCTATCATCATGCAAAAATGCCAGCTTGATCCACATTAATTGGATTTTCACTTTTTTTCCCCATTAATTGAACTGTATTGTCATGTTGCCCTGCATCCGTAGGCTGCTAAGGGGGGTGGGGGGGGGTTCCCCTGGTTTCAATGACTATGATCCATAGGGCAATGAATGGAAGTGAGTTTGAGTCAGATCAGCTATCTCATTAAAAGCTTATGGCATTTGTTCTAGCCAATCCCTTTGTTGGGAAAAAACAGCCCTGCACTGCTCAATTAAAGCTTTCACATTCCAAACAGTGCCCGTGAGTAATGGCCTCTTTCGACTTTATTTTTGTTCGCTGTAGTTGCAGACAAAACCTTGATTAATTAAGGAAGTTCAGGTGGTCACGCAGGCCATGTACATGCATTAGACTTCTGATATTCCCGCTTCCAAACCATTAAGGAAAACAATGTTTCACTATTAGTGACAGTTAAATAATTTTCTTGGCTCTTTGATAAGCCTAAACTGTTATTTTTAAAATGGCAGCAATGAAAATGATAAATTTGAAGAATGCACATATCAAACTGTAATTTAATAAGCAATTTTAAAATTAAAACATTTTTTTGGTGAGGAATATCAACAAGATTATATCAGTGTTTTGTGAAATTACAAATCTGTGATAAACAGAGAAACAATGCTATTCAGTAGTATGAAAAGAAAGACGCGTTTAATTGTACTCTGTGTTTTTTTAAATACTGAAATGATCATTAGACATTGCATAATTTTGTCATATGACTAAAATGTTATGCAGAAGAAATTAAAAAAAATCTTTCTGCAGTCTTGGCTATTAGTTTTTTTGGCTCTTAATAAAGGACATCAAATGTAACAGATATATAGTCAGGTCACATGGCTGATTAAAAGTTACACCCAAAAATATACATTTTTTGTTATTATATCCCGTAGACAACACACAATCTTTATCGACTGGAATATTTAACCACATTTAGACTCATTTTTCATCTGAGCTAAAGAAGCAGTAATCCATAACATAACAGAGCTATTTCTCGGCGCTCCATTTGTAATTATTTAACATACTGATTGTGCAGCCGTATATGGTATTGCAAAGTTTTTGATGTAGTTATATAAAACTACAGAGCACACCGAATTCACTGAACACCACTTTCAATAATACTATTACTTTGTAAAAGAAAGATTTTGTGGAAACACTTCAGTGATTTTATAGGATTCTTCTAAACGATGCTGATGATTATAATGTTGTTTTAGTTTTAAGTGGTATATATTTAATACAGTCAATACAATTTGGACTATTAAAGGTCAGGGTTAACAGCAGGTCAGGGCTTATTGACATTTATAGTTGTTTAATCGTGACCTATAGCCTTAATTAATTGGCCTAGGCTTCCAAGGAGTGCTTGTAGTTGGACTGTTTAATCACTGAGGATTCAATCATTTACACCTGATTATACATTATGTAAGGAAAAACAGACGTTTAATGCCATCAGCGTGTAATCAAGCAGAACTTCATTAATACTCATAATTAATTAGCCATGGTTTTGTCATCACGCTGCTTACTTTACTTCTCTGGTTTGACCGACATATTTTATGGTTAGTTGTCCAGTCCTTTTAAGGGTCATGAATTCATTTCTGCGTCCTAGTCAATGTCAGGAACTTATAAACATACAACTAATCAGCTCTGCACGCCTGCAACTCTCCATCCAAGCTAATTAAAGAAATTCTGCTGAGAAATTCTCTTCCGCCATCCGTGTTTGAGAGAGAGAATTACATTAGGACAGGAGGCAGACGAATAATTTCTTGCCTGTTGTATTTATTCAGCCCCGAACAAACAAGATCGACTCTGGCAACACCGAATTTCGCCCGCGTTTGGAAAACGCAGAGATATCCTCAGTTTAGCCGCACGCTTTGGCGAGTATATTAGTGGACTTGTAAACCCGTGAGGTTAACAGCCATTAACCACCAGCCACCTTTTGCTTCACCTCCGCGTTCCGCTGCTCGTCGCCTCCAGTACAAAAGTAAGAGCGGGGATTAGAGCACACGCTCCCTGCTGTAGGTGCCTGGAGGGAGCTGGAACAGAGGAGCTGAGGGATTAGTGTTATACCACGGTAATTCATGTTACTCTCTCCGAAAATTCATCAGGACTGTCTTCACTTTCGGGGACTGGGAAAATGTAGAAGGGGTAAACGCACCATGATTGGCTTCCATCCGTAAGTGATGCACTATGTCTTTCACAACGGGTGTCTGGTAATTGTCAGGGTTACAGGTACTCAGCTCTTTGGTATCAATCAGGCACTAACATACTAACATGTTCTTATTGCCATACAAATTGTTTTCCTAAAGGATGAAATAATGTTCTTAACGGAATAATCCTAAAAGTCTATCACAAGGGATTTTTTTTCATTTTTGTTGACTAATATAAGCCATATTTTTCATATCTATTTTATATACATATTATTAGACTGGTTACATTTTGGCTTAAATGTGAGGACATAAACAGAAGATAACGTCGCATTGCATCTGTCACTGTAGAGCATTAAATTGTCTCAAATGTTTCAGCAGACAATTTCCTTCAAAGGCTTATTTCAAATCAAACTACAAAACATTCTCTTAATAAAAACATACAGGAAATCATCTAGCAGCGACAGGAGATAGCCGTCTTCGACATTACCGAAAGGATATGATGTTTCTGAAGAAATCCATACCCACAGTGAAAAGCCCACCTCTGTGAGCCCCGAGAACCAGACTTATCACTGATTAATCCGTCATTAAGATTTACAAAAAAAAGTCACATTGTTGAGGCAGGGTTACATTCCCTGTTATTGTTCTTTATTTAGCGACAAATGGGCATTTTCATTTTGGAAGGGCGTCTTTATGTTTTCTACCTGTCCAGAGGTTAAACTAACCGCTTCGGCTCTGTCCTCCGAGACACTCGCAAACTGCAAACTCGTATAATAATCACAGTGAATAACTCAATAGACTTAAACTAAAGCTACAGAATGCAAAAGCAGAGAAAATCAAAAGCAATTGTAAGTGTAGCACTTAGTAATGTAGCTAAGGTAGATACAATGAACAAAGTCTGCCGTTTGGATATACTCCGCTACGCCTCAATGATCACCGCTCTCCTCAACTCGAGCCCCATCTGATTTTTTTTTCTTTGCTAATTAACAGATTACTGCAGAGGGGCAGCCCTGAAGAGGGAAGGTTACAAGTAAACCTACTAACAGGCAGGTTAATCAGCGGCAGGTGGGTCCTCACTGCTGCTCATGCCGCTCTTCAGGCTCTCCAACCCCACCAGCCTGACTGGTCTCGTATCAGCATGGTAGCCCCCCCACGCCCTTCATCCCCCC
>JAODUD010000041.1:8928175-8955051 GCA_026784285.1 Stomatorhinus walkeri | reverse complement strand
TTGGGCCGGGCGGGGGCGGGGTGATTTTAGCACAGTTAGGGCCAACTCATTTACACCAGTGTACTTTGGGAATCGTGATTTCTCATTGGCTTTAGCTGTTTGATTGCAGCTTATGTGTATCAGAGTCTAGAATAAGACGTGACTTTTGTTTTGCCTGTCTGGCCTAGATATAGTTAGATTTTTCATAATTGGTGTATTTAGCTCCTTTCAGTTTAATGTTCAGGAATTTAGTGTGATCAGTGATGTCTGGTTCTCCATATTTGTGTAGTCCTGCCATTTTTTTTTTTTTTTGGCTTTTTAAAATGCAAGGCGTGACACTGACATTTTACCCCAGAGGAACATTTCAATATGTATGTATTCCTTTAAAAAATTCAGAAGAATGCCTGCAGTATAAATCAGATACAGAATGAATAAGGAATTTAATATATTCTAAAGGAAAACTGAAAAAAAACAAAAAAATATTAATCATCCTCTACTTTGTCATTTCTGCATGGTAATGATGCTGTACAGTTCGTCTAAACTCTTTCCAAACTGCAGTCATTCTGCAGAAACTACCAGAAAAAGACACAATATCGCCCCCTATCTAATGACCCCAAAATATATGCATTTCTGTTACGGCAAAATACACATAAACATGAAATCCGTCCCTCCTTTTAATATTTCCTACTAAATGGTCTAAAAATAATTAAACACGAGTGACCTTGAATGACCTTGAATTGATTATACAAATTTAACAAAAACAAATTTCAAAGCAGAACAAATTTGAGATCACTTGCCATAGTTGAGCATGCAGTCACCTATTCCCAATAACAAGAACAAAAACAGCAATAATAATAATAACAAGGGTGTAGTGCATCTGGCAAAGTTCCACTGGGACCCCCTGCTCTTGTATTTATTAAAGAACACACCTGCATATGTTTTGCATTCCACTAATTCACCAGTTTGGTAACAAAAAAAAATGTGCACGAATTCTACAAGTCTATTGCAAAATTTGAAACCGATGACATAAAGAAGACTGGTGCGTGGTGATGAAATGTGGCATAAATTCCACTCAGTTTTTCTTCAGTTTTTATTCACTACATGCATTTTTCACCACACAGCAGGATTAGTAGCAGAACAGTAGGTTTTAAACCACTGGAAATCTGCTTTGTTCTTTGGGGCAAAACACTCCCCTAGGAGAAGCCAAGGGTCAGCCAGCCCCTGGAGAAACTGGCCTCGCTTAACGGCCTGATGGTGAAATCACTCTGGCAACCCTGGGATTTGAACCGCTGATCTTCCGATCATAGGCTCAACACGTAAGGACTTCCTAGAATATCATATTAGCGTGATAACCATAACTTAAGAGGTACTTGACATCAGTGATGGCTAATTTATTATTTTTTCGTTCTGTGAAGCGTCGAACATGTCGACATCTGAATCATCCTTACAAACGAATGCACTTCTAAAAGTAAAAGTAGCACCAAGATTACAGCCTCCCTGTGACTTCCAGGGTCCTTGGCTTGTACACGTGCAGAAGCCAATGGGAGCAGGTGGGGGGCCATGCCACATTAGACACATTAGAGGCTTTCAGACGGCGCCGTTACGGGAGTGAGGCCCGGTGCATCGTTGTTGTCCCCGCTCAACCTTACATGCCGTCTGTGACGGATCTGAAATTATTATTCGCTAATGCCCCACATGGACACAGATATTTAACCTTACCCCTGGATTTAATATTCATGGCTTTTGCGGCGCTATTGGCTTGAAGGTGTCATCCACATTATTATCCCACTTATTACCTCCATATCCCTGTATACTCCACCTCTTCAACGGGGGCAAATGACATTTATCAGGACATTCATCGTCCCTCGTCCCAATCTCTTTATGAACTGCCCCCCCCCCCCCCATTCCCTCTTTACTCGTCACCCCCTCTTCTCCTTGTTTTTGATCTTGAAATGCTTGTAAGGATAATGACAACAAATTAAGGGTGAAGGTGAGTGATTACAGCGAGGCCCACCCACCCCAGCTGCCCTTTCTAGCTTTCCTTCAATGCCATACCTTGACACTTTCCCAGGGCCCGGTGAACGAAGCATGGAAGGTTTGACACGCTGTGAAGACTTCCGAGTACCAAGTGAGTACTGAGCAAGTAACGAGTATTGCTGTGGGCTCAAAATAAATGTGTATTTAGGTCTTTTGGGCAACCATAATCACCATCGAACTGCCCGACTCACTAGCGTGTTATTATGCAGCTTTGTGAAAACAATCAAACTCTTGCCAAATGGGTAATGCATTTGTGAGATTTCCCAGCCCCGATGCTGAAAATTAGTACATTTAAACAGACAGCGACCCTGCGTGAGCTTTTGAACTTTCTCTCTAAACGGGAAAAAAAAGCAATCAGAGTTTTTTACAGTCTGGCTGTTACTGGCACTGTTTCAAATACATTTCAGCTATGCAAAAAATGCACACCACTCAAGTAAATGATTAAGAGTCAGATTTACACGCTTTAGACGCCCCAATTCCCTTATCTCTCTTCCTGTGATCTGCATTCATAGTATTAAAATTACAGCCTGGGTATAACTAAACGTGAAACATCTCATAGTATCATGAAACAAAAATATTAGCTTCATATTTTTCATACTCCTCTTTAATTTTTTTCCCCCCCTTTAATCTTTGTACAGCCCTCAAGACAAATTTAATACGCATTCCATTTTAGATCTCCTAACTGTTTACCCTTCAGAGGAGTTATTAAAATCCTCCTGGTAAGACAAGTTCTATCCTTTCAGATCATAAGTTTTTAATGGGCAATTTAAATGATTCATGCCAATCAAACATCTGTTAAGCATTCTCCTTGTCGAGAGTAGCACCTGTTGACCTCTGAGTGACCTCGCTAGGTAAGCGGAGTGGTAAGAGCAGGGAGAGCAGAGTGTCCTATTTCAGGCTGCACGGGCAGCAAAGATCAGCGGTGGCTTTACGGCGACTGTTTACCTTCTAGCTTGCTCTCTTTCAGGAGGCTTGACTGTTTTTTTTTCTTCCTTTTTTAATGCACCCAGAAAAAAAATGCTTCACTAGGGACCAGGAGGTGAAATTTTTCTCATCCAAATGGATTGCAATTTCCCTCCATTTAGCACCTGAAGGTAATTAGCTTGAAGAGATTGTGGAGTGAGAAACACGTTCATGGAACATTAACTCTCATACATTCTCCAGTTGCAGGGAATTAATAGGAAAGATTAAAGTTTAAAGAGAGCAAATGCCATTACCTCACAAACCACCTCTTTGGCACATGCTATCTCTCACTAACTTTTTTTTTTTTTTTAAATAAGCCTGTATTTCACAATGGGGTTGTTGGTGATATTACAATAGAGGGGCGAGTTGTATGACTGAGGGTGATTTGTGTGTGTGTGTGTGTGTGTGTGTGTGTGTGTGTGTGAGAGAGAGAGAGAAAGAGAGAGAGAGAGGCAGTAAGTCTGAAGAGGCCCAATCGCCTGCAGCTTCATTTTTCTCCCTAACAGCTTCTTGCCTGCTTTCTCTATCCTGTGACGCGTTACGCTAATTACCACCCTGGCACCCGTTAATCTGGGCAGCATGCTGAGTAAATGTAAATGCAAAATCCAATTTCATAAAGGTCTTAATGGTAAATTATCACCCTAGATAACACATATCTTGTTAATTACACTGCTGCTTTTCCAGAATTTTCTAATGTGTTTTTTATGCAAGATATTCCCTAGATTCCCCCCCTTTTAAAAACAAAGGGCCTAGCTAAATTAATTTATTTATGTTTACCTGTTTGGTTATTTATTTATTTCTGCGAGGGCCAGTTGAGACTGCACTTGGCAGAGGAATTTTTTAAAATCCACCTAGCACAGAAATTCAATCATAGCTTCAGAATTTCTGGGTTTAAAAAAAAAATAAATTGAGACATGGTAGAATTTATTGCCCAGAAAATTCCATTCTACTATCTGATTTGAAAAGTCCAGTCCTCCTAGCTTCAGAAAATCTATTTTCCACATTTTAATACCCCACATAACAGTCTTCATAATTCATTCGAGTGTGTTAAGCACAGTTTTATTAGATCTGAAACAAATTTTGGTGGGGGATCCTATAGGTCATTAACCATGGAGTAATTTTATCCTTGTTTCCTTAATGATGCCATAATGGCGAGTGAATTTCTTAACTAAAGACCAAAGAACATTTTGAAGGTCAGCTTCATCTGCAAGCTCCTTCAAGCGCTTCTCAGAGAGATTGGAAAAGTCTGAGATTTTTGAAGAGTCATTAATAACGCTAAAGCTGAAAGCCTATTTGCGTTCTCGCTTTCTACCTTTTAATGTTATACTCTTTTTTTTTTACTTTCTCCTTTTCTTCCCTCTCCGTTCTGCAGTTTCCCTCATGCAGAAAGAATGGAGTGTTGAATGGAAGGGCAAAAATGGCAGTGCAGTGACATACAGATCCCAGATGTGGTGCCGCAATAATTTAAATTTTATGCCTTTGTTATCACTTTAATCATTTTCTTTATTCGTTTTGTTTCACCGAACAGAGAGAGAGACACCTTATAGGGTGAAATACCATGGGAACAATTTTTATTTGGAATGTGGTGAGAAGTCTAATTAGAATTAGAATTTTGCTGAGCCTTGAAATGGTTGGTACTTTATCCTGATCGCCTTAGATATTGTTCCAAGTCAATCATTTGTCATAGCACTGCATGCTGGGAAGGTGCCTGCTAATCAACTCTGTCTCCCTCCCCCTTTTTTTTTGCTGCTATCGCATCTCTGTCCGGATAAATGCGGTTATGTAAGGATGAGCATCGTGATCCGCCCCCGCTGCCAGTGCGCAGTGCGGGCCACGTTTTCATTTGCATCGATTCCGCTTCCTGTCACAGAGGTCGTTTGGGGATTCTAGCTCCATTCGGGAACAAAGGGGGGGGGGGGTGTTGGGGTTAAGGCAGCATCAGAATCTGAAGTGGATATTTGTAAGGGATCAGGTGTCAAAAAGGATATGACGTAGGTACAGGTACAACTATAAATGAATGAATGAATGAGATAAAGGGTTAGTGGCACCCAAGTAAATGAAAAGGTAAGAGGGAAATAATTGTTGAAAATGCATAACAATATCCCCCATGTCCTGTAAACCAGGAACAACGGTTAACAGTATAGGTTAGAGCTGCCCTCTGGTCATTGATTTGTCCCATAAACAAACAGACAATACTCTTGCTGAGCGCTTAACCTCTATTTGGAGTAACATCTTGCTGACAGTGTATTTCACCCAGCACACGCGGATAAAACACGATTCGTGGGATGTGTGTGAATTCCCTTCCACTCTGTTGTTGTTCATCAGGGAAAAAAAAAAAAAAACATCTCGAAATCAGACAGAAAGCAGCCGGATACAAGCTCATTCAAGGAGGGTTTTGCTGGAGGTGTCAGGACACATTAAGTTGAGTTTTAACTGGTGGGATTCTGTTTAACGGTGTATGATTTTATGTCGAGCCTCTCAGGCATTCCATGATTACATGTACTGAGACCACTGTACGCTCCAAATGACATTTATAACATTTCACTGACCCTCTGGTATAGTCTGTGTGCATCCTGCACACTGTTTATTTTTGATGGGCCTATCCAGTATGTCAGACTGAGCCAATGGTTGATGGCCAGTTTTACCCGTGGTCTAGTTTTGAATAGATGTATTTAGTTGGCATCGGTATCTAATATAATACAGAGACTGAAATATTAGCAAACAGATGTCTTTGGCAATCGCAAAAAAAAAGTATTTGCATGAAAAAAAATGTAAATACAAAGCTGCGATCGGCAAGGTTTAAAAAAATCACAACAAACAATATTTAATATTACAATGTAGTATTTCGGGCCACATGGTAACATCACGGTCTGGTCCCTTCTCTGTGCACTTTACTGAATGTGTAGCCATACAAATGAAATGAAAAGTGGTCCATTTATACTTTGGAAACCGACTTTTTCCTGAATAACTCCTTTTTTCAGTTTTGTTTAGAGAAATATACCCCCTGATGGTTTGTCTCTTTCTGTAATTGAAAAGTAAGATGGATCTCAGGCAATAATTGAAATGAATTATATTTTTACTGCAAAGTCTTCACAAGGTCACTGATCCTTCTGATGGCTTCCACTGTAAAATGAAACACCTCTGAGCATCCCCTCTCTACCCCCTGAAGATTAGCCACATAAATAAATTATACTGAGGGACAAAGGAGCATTAGCTCCCACGAGGGTCCTGGGGCGGCTGGGACGATGGCATTTTTGTCACTGCCTGTCAGGGACGGAACAGCATTCCCTGTGAATTGCGCAGGCATTTTATCCCCCAAGTGCAAGAAGGTCTTTTAAAGGAATTGAAGCTGACAACCGTTAACATTCAGAAATGTACCAATAAATGCCTTTTTATGCCGAGATATTCCGCGCCTTAGTGGTACACAAGTTACCATGGCCGACGCCACATCTCCAAAGCTGAGGCGTGGAGAGGAATGGAGCACTCTGAAAATGTAACTAAGAACCTTTTCTTCCCGGCCTAAGCTATCGTGTAATTCAGGGTTTCAGGGCCCAGCGAACAAATCTGTTTACTCAAGTGATGAAACTGTTGACCTGAGCATCTTGTATACCGTAATGTGCTAAATAATGTAATTCCCACATCAACAGAGGCAGATGCAGTGATCACAGCACCGACTATTATGACAGTAGCAAAAATAGCAAAATCAGCCTTTGTGAAGTATTACAAAATAGGTTATTATATCTATTCGATTATCCATACCACTATCGAAATATTTTGCAAATATACAGCAAACAATTATAACTTGTTTCCAAAATCAGTCTAAAATTGTGATTAATTCTACAAAATGTGTCTATGCAATTGCATTTTAATCCCGAAAACTTGCTGCCTTTGAAATGCCAGAAATTATGGAGGGAAAAAAAAAATCACATAACATTGCAAAATGTACCTTTAATAGCTAAAGACATTTTTCCTTTTCAGCAACAAGTTTAATTGGAAAGAAGTAGAATTCACTTTGAACAGGCGGGGAGGGGGGGAAGAAATCAGCCTGACAACATGATCGATTACCTGTAACTCTACCTGACACAGAAATTAGGTTTTTTTAATGATGGTCTGCGTCTTCTTGGACATGAAATTCAAATGCTCTCCAAAGTCTACCTTCAGCCATCACTTGTCTTTTCAGCCCGTATACTCCAAAACCAAGCACTTTGTCTTTGTCACCAGAGAAAGGACATTGTTATTACCGACATGCTTTTGTATTAACCAGTTCCATACTTAATAGAAGACACATCTCGTCGGACTCACCTGCGTTGTTAGCTTGTTTTCAATTTAACGACACAGCATGGGATGGAAAATATTTGGCTAAATGCATTTTGTCTGAAATTGTGCAACACAATTATAAAATTTAGCCTTTTGTGTCAAATGCTTCTTGGTTAATGGTTTTATTTAGCAGTAGGAATATGATATTGTTTGGATTAGCAAGAAATAACCAAAAGGGTATGTTCTTCACTCACAAAAAGATGTTTTGGTCTCATTTTCCGATATAAATAATAAATCAAATTGTGTCAGATACTGTCATGAAGTGCAACTGTGCAATACAGCTTAGCATTTAAGCATAGTCTCTAATACTGTAATCATTGACCGAAACACTGAAACAAAAATAAATACTTAGAAATACGTAAATGCATACCTGGAAAAACTCGGAAAATATCAAGTGACTGTGATCATCGTTTACGATTAGCTTAAAAGTGCATTCTGTTGGTGTTAACAACATGCCACAAAATTGTGTATGGTTAACACACAATGAGCGAAAGTATTTTTAGAAATATTTAATAATCTTTTGACACTAAATTAACCACCCGTGAAGGGGCACTAGTGTGCAGTTTTTAGAAACAAGCATCTCTCATATTTATGGCCACTTAATTGACACTACCCTTGATAACATACAAAAAAAATAGTATATGCGAACATTCTTTTAGAGGTTGGCAGTCTAGTCCAACTCATTGGGGTGGGGTGGGGGGCTGTGATTACATTTTACCAATGGATAAAGTTGGGGAGAGGCTGGGAGTGACCACAGAAATATAGCAGAGGCCCGATGTAACTCGTTGATTAAGCTTACGACACCGGAACGCACGGAACCTGCTGCTTAGACTGTGGCGATAGTGTCAGATTGGGTCGCATCTAATTCGAGAGGAGCTTCTGGTATCACACCGATTTCACTGACAAACCACACGTTCCGGCTTGTTTGAAGTTCCAACAGGGGGAAATTGTGATCCGTTATAAAGATTTTTCCATCACCCACAAGTCAAACAGTTCTCCTCGATAACTGCAATTAGTGGAAAGTGAAAATGGAGACAAGTTTTGGCTAATCCAGCACAAGTCCGTTCCCTGTTAAAATAAATTAAGAAAAATTGTTCGCCATTTTATAAACGGGCAAAATGTGTTCTAGGAATTTCTTGATGCATAAATCAAAGGACTATTTGCGTATCTGCAGTTCTCATACCTCTTGTGGTACAAAAGAACAAAAATAAAATTCAAAAGCAACAATTCTGCACTGTTTGATATGAAAAAATGAATGTTATTTACAGAGGAATGATCAGTTTAATGTGAGTGGACTACCATACTTACAAACGCACACATACAGCACCACAGCTGATAATGGCAAAAAGGACGGCAAATTGCCTCGGACACGCAATGTATGGCTGTGGCTGTGCAGGGACAATAAAGCAAGCTGCATGTGCGTGAATTACACACCTGCAAAGCTCAGATATTTCATTTGCTTGATCACGTCGCCTCATCACAGGCACTTTGCCGGCGATTTATGGGCACGCAGGGCACGGAGCCACACGGCCAGCTGTTTGTGCCTCTTGAGAAGTTCTTTCACGCCTAGCTATAAGGGATTTGTGTTAAGAAAATTTAACGAAAAAAAAAATGCAGGTGGCAGGCAGATCCCTCGCTTTTCATCCCCCCCCCAGCCCCAGTATACACACACACACAAACCCACACACACCACCGCATAACCCCCTTCTACCCCCCCACGGTGATGCCAGGCTCCCCCCGCAGCCGCGTTTCCCATCTCCCTAGCATACCCTGACCGCCAACCTCGATCCCAGCGCTGGAAACTGGGCAGGAGGGCTTAAGAGCAAATCCGCCACCAGCAGCTTCACCTCTGAAGGATAATGCTGTTCATTGCATTTGTCAGATGAGTGCGGCGATACTTTGTAAGTCCATTGCCCACTTACTGCCTTGCACTTTAAGCAGGTTCTGATGTGCCTCTTTCGTCTGGTTCTGCTTGTATTATTTGGCAAATTGACTCATGACCGCTGGTTGGTAAGACTTTTAGAAATATAATATGATACATTTTTCTTCCCCTCTCTCCTGCTCTCTCTCTCTCCTTCGCTCTTTTAGTCTCTTTTCCTTTTTCTGCCTTTTTTTCCAGCTGAATAGCTAGGGACTGGACTAGGACTGATGATTCAAAAAAAGTAATTCCATTAAATGTTTTTTAAAAGCCGCAGGAGCTCTGGTGTATCACCGCCATTATTGATGATATCATTATTATGTATAGGATTCTTCAGTGAATAATAACCCATTATCTTTCATTTTTCCTGTTTTTGTCACTGGAAGTTGGAAAGGTTAGGTAATTTATTTTAATGTATAAACTGTCAGGCACGAACATTACCATGTTCCAGTCCCCGATACATTCCACACTTAAAGGCATGATTGTGTTTTAAATCAGCCTACATTGCAGGACAAGCGCCTCGCACATATTCCAATTCGGATTCCTATTGTATTCTAGGGGCCTTCACTTTAGAGTCGATGTGGTCGCCGTGGTCACTGGCTAAAAGCAGATCTCCAATTACATTCTATGCCCAGCCTTTCGGGAAGCTAGATGAAGGCCGCTAAAGTGCACTGATTTATTAGGCTGCATTTCTGTATTGCATTCTAGTCGGAATAGCAGTATAAATATTCGTGCTTTGATTGCTGTGCTGCTAAAGGGTTCTTTTATATAATTCCTTTGTTTTTATTATTATTATTATTTAAGCTAGCTCCATTTGACCTGGATATGAAAATACTCAAACCTCAAAATGACAAGTTGATGTAAAGTCTTTAAAGTCTTTTGCACAAGAATTTAAAAATATAACCAAATTGTTTTGTGGTTTTTTATTGGTCACATATGCATTTATTAAATGAAATATAGTGTAATTCACTGAGCATTTTGATGAGTGGACATATTTACACATTATATAATATTTATGAAATGTACATAGTCCATAAAACATATAAATATGTAAAACAAAATTCAGATGGATTTCAGTATTACAATACATATTCTCTCAAATGGCTTCAAAGTTTAAAAGTTACCCAAAAAGTTTGCCGCGGAAATAATGTGGCTTTCAGTATGCTAATCAGAGCCTGAGACTGATGCAGTCGTCTCAAATTATGACAAAAGATATTACAAATCAGAAAAGACCATCACGCAATGTTCCCATCATAAAATGCAGTTATGTGTCATTAATATAGTTACACCATACAAAAATATCTACTATGAAAACAAACAAAAAAAGCCAATTGAACATTTTCATATTGATATTATACACACATACACAGGGAGACTAAGAAAAAAACAAGCATGCTTCACTGCATTTAAATTTATACAAACCCTACCCATGACAGTGATGAATGTTACACTGTATTCTACAATATGTTTAATGCATAGGTCTGTTCAGTTAAGTTTTCTCCTCTTGTACCGTGCTGGTGAGTCACGTCGCTGTGTTAGATTCTGTTACATTAAAATGCCAAGTGATAGACTGAACAGAACATTAGAATCTTCTGACACAAAAGTGGTTTGCCTATATATATATATTGGTGGGTTCCTTTTCTTGTGCGCACGCACGCATGTGTGTTACATGTGTGTGTTTTTCGTATGAGTGATGTAGTTTACATTGAAACACCCCCCCATTCCAAGAGTAATAATGAAAGTGACGTAAGACATAAATTCCAGTGTAGATCCAGTGAAAGGTTACCTTAAGGGCTGTATCTTTCCCCTAAATGTAATGAGTTACTCTCATAACATTGTACTCCAACACGTAAATTTGCTTAACAGAAGCTGTTATCGAAGGTGTCTCGCAATTTTAATACTTTTGGACAGATGGATATTTTACCGGAGCGCGGGTCAGGTTAAGTACTTTGCTTTAGGGTACAACAGCAAGATCTCTTATGGGATGCAAGCTGTCAGCTTAGGTTATGAGTTCATGTCCTTACCGTCATGCTAAATGGCATGACAGGTGAATAACCAACATTTCACATTGTCTTTACTGTCAGAAGGAATATTGACATGGCATTAACATTACAGCGTGTAGCAAGAAGATCGATAAATCAGCAGTGGTATCTGCATCATGTTAGGTTATCCATCTAGGATGAAGTAAACCAAAAAAAACACAGTTCATCCCAATATCCAGGTGATTTCCATTCCTTTTTTATGTTAAACATGTATTCAATGTATTTTTATCTATGTGTAATGCTGTAAGTAAGCTCCCACAGAGCTACACACCACAGTTGTTTTGCCATTGTGCGTCTGTCAAGACAATACGCAGACGAGCTAGCTAATTGATATGCTGGTATTTTAAACTTAACCACTTAAGTGCTCCTTTGAAATAATGAATACTGCTAGCACTACAATATTAACACAAAGACTGGCAGCCTGGTAGGCTTACGGGAATATATTAAATATAAACACGTAAATTGAGAAGCATCTGTGACTAGTCTCACAATCATGCTGAGCTAATGCAGAAAATCTGATACCCCTCATAGACCTTACGGGGCACCTGAGTATTTAGTAAATACTGAAATGGGTAAAGCGTAGCTGAAGGATCTGGATTTATGCTGGGCTAGAACCTCTTCATCACTCTCGTTCTTTAAGCGCCATATTGGTTTGGCTCAGCCTAGAAGCATGCTGCCTCATTCAGGCTTTTCTCTCACCACTGGGAAGATCCACTCGGAGTCAACGTGCCCTCTGAGATCTCCTATTCCTAAGGCATAGTTTGCCCTTGCTTTTATTGCACCGTGGAAAGTTCCAGTGAAAAATTCATCGTGAACAATGCTGTCATAAAGAAAAATAGAAAACAAACACCTTTAGGGTCTCGGTGCAGGGCTCTACTAGGTCGCACAACACTATAACGATAGCAAACACGCGGTCTTGATTGAGACCAGCTACCTGAGGCCACCAATAATCTACAAATATACATCCGACGTAACGAAATAAAAAATTATACAACAAAACCATGCATGAGGTAATAGATAAGATTTTGTAAGCAGCATAGCAATGATCATTTTCAAGAATTGCGGTAGCAATGGAAATGTATAATGAGCCTTAGCCTTTTGTGTTTTAAATTGTGCTATATTGGTAATAACCTGGTGAACTCGCTGCCAAGGATTGGTGGTGCTATTAATGCTGTAGACATAAAACCTTCTTCCACAGCAAAAAACTTAAGGTTATGCAATTCATATATTTTAAGGGTAGTGAAACAAAGTATAATATTTAGTCAAAACCTCAAAAAGGCTTATGCCACACATATTGTAGTGAAGATAATGTTTTCTAGCCTCTGATAGCCCTAGTCCTACAGTATATCTCGTGGCCTAGTGTGATGTCCGAGCATCAAACAATGATGTCTTCAAACCATTCAGAACCGCATGTCTGCCTAGCAACTGACCATATTTGTATCTGATAGACAAGTAAATACACCAATGAAATGATGGTTAAAGAGTAAGCACAGGAATTAATGAGGGACAGGACAGGCAAGGGTATTTTAAGAGAGAGGGAAAGTTAACCTGAGCGAATAACCTTCAAATCACAAAACCATTTTGCTAGATTGTTTTGGGCTACCATAAATATCGCAACTTTCAGTTGTCTCCCCTGCTCAGATTACTGCAATGTTGTATATACAGTAGGCCACGTTTTCAATACTGTCTTTAATAATAAAGGTACTAGATTTCTTTAAGAAATCTAATAACGACAGATTCTATTTTTCTATGTTGTTTAAAACACAGAATTCTGAAATGATTTCAGAACCGAAGCTGTAGAATTTTGGTTCATTTTAACTGTATTGAGTAATTTAAGCACACTTCTTGCTAAAAAAAAAAAACACCCATTCATGATGGCCGGAGTTTCTGCCATACAGAGAGAGTATTCTGCTGATGTCGCCCATGTTTACAGTGCCGAAGACATGCAGTTAGAAGAACTGGCATCTATACATAGTTAGTGATGTGTCTGTGTGGGTAGAGTGTTAGACTGGCATCCTGTGTTCCCCTGCCTTGTACCTTCTGGACACAGGATAGGTTCCAGACCCCCCAGCCCTGTGCTGGATAAATGGTTGGAAAATCAATGGATGAATGGATGGATGGATGGATGAATGGATGGACGGATGTATGGATGGATACAAAGGAGGTTCATTATATCACTACCAACTGTTATATATGGGAAAATTCAATATGATAAACAGTAAGTCAGATTTACATTATTGCACTTTTTTGCAGACATTCTGTGACTTACACAACCAAAGGAGTGAGGTTCCAGCAGTACAGAACAAAAAGCGGCATAGCCAAGGTGGTATAAAGGTGTAACTTTGCCTAAGGAACTCTGTTTTAACTTTTGATACAAGTCTTGAAAGTAGATCAGGATGAGAAATATAATTTTAAGCATATAGAATCCTAATTAATATGTCTCTGTAAACTACTCACAAAATTATTTATCAGGTTTTTCTAAAAGTTGCTAAATTTTATACGCACTGTCATTAGTAACAAGGGGGTGGTAGTCTGAAAATGCCAGCGACATGTATGTTAGTTGGACCTTTAAGTACTACTGCTGTAACACCTGCGTGCTTGCAGAGCTTTGGGATTGTTCTTAATTAATCGGCAACATTTTGATCAGCAGCTGGAGTGTGAGGCGTAGACTGTGGACGTCACCCGTCCTCCAGAAATCAGTCTGAATATAGTTGCATCATGCTTCACAGAGATTAGTCCCTGCAGCATCCTTCCTTACACAGCCATAACCAATCAATCAATCAATCAATCAATCAATCAAGCCTTTATTACATACAAAAAAATACATACATAGCCAGTATACAAACCACATACAAAATAATGCATACGAAAAAAGAATCAGAATTTTAGCGGGATATGGATTAAATAAATATATTTTGCGTGACTTTCAGCTTGGTCTGTTTGTATTTTTTGTTATGTAGAGCTCCATTCGCCTCCATACTCCATAAATAGGCAGGACCAAAAGCACCTATGATTTCAAGGCTCTGGAGCAGAGCTGTGGTGATATCAGTAGCGTACGAGCCAGGGAGAGGGCCGTCCGTCGCAAACACCATACCCTATAGGTTTATGAGCCATACAATAGCCCAGGCAGTACACAAGCTTCCAGCCTTCCTGAGACCAGTGTAAAGAACCTGGTATGTAAACAAACAAGCAGCGATGGACTCTGATTTACAGTGCAGCCAGCCCTGAGCTGTGATTTCCCTCACCGTATAGCTGGTCCAGCCTGCGAGATATTCCCGAACAGACAGTTTTAAGCATATTCGATTTTATACCTCAGCAATTTTTATAGCATCTTTAGACCTTCTTGGGGTGTGCTGATTTTTTTCAGCACAAATAATAACAGCAGGGAAAAAAATAATATATGAGATGACAGTCTTGGGCGTTTACACATGCGGTATATATGTACTGTAGCTAGATTGTGTGCTTCTTGCTACTTCAACGCTTACCTGTAATCGGAAACTAAATGATGATCTTGTAATATCCAAAGCCTGAACTCTAAAGAAGCCTTCTGTGGCAGCAAGATTAGGCAAGCCAGGGCAATCCAGCCACGGGGTTTAACATCTGTGCTGAGTTGTAACTGATACCGAGGGCTCATAATTAAAGGTTCCGATTGAGAGAGCGATGCTTAATGTACAGCCCGGAACCCGGAACATCCATCGCATGTAATAGGTTGCAGCGTTGGAGCATATTCTCCCGCTTCCTGGACAACTTCTCAGCTGGAGGGACACAAATGGAAGGTGCCCCCCCCCTCCAAAAAAAAAGATAATCTTTTGATCATTATTATACTTACATATAATCCTCTATAAAGGATTGATATAGTTCTGATTATGTAGAACAGGTGAGCAGAGAGAGAAATGTGGGTCATCCAAAACAGTCAAGGAATCCTTAGGAAATCCAGAGCTGAATGTTCTTGTCACTAATGAAATTTCTTGCATTATCGGACCTTCAAATCGGCTCTAAATCCAAAACCGGACAGTTTCTCCATCGCATCACCCATCATACATGTGAAATCATGATGAATTGAAGAACCTCCAACTAGGATGAGAAGATCTGGCTTTCTCCCTTCATATTAAATACACAAATCACTTATGTGTCAATATTTACAAGTTTCCTGAACACATCTAGCCTTTTGGTTCTGATAAAGGTTATACAGCCTTAAAAACACGTGTGGTGTGTTATTGAATGTATGCATGCTTGTACACTCACGAGGTCCATGCATAATGGAGGAAACCAGGAATTAAGCAACAAAATCAATAAGTAAAAATAAACCAATGATAGATTGAACTAGTTCCGCTTTTAATTAAATAAATTTTGAAAATTGCTGCAAAATTCAGGCATTGTATATTAGAAAGCTGACCTTTCGAATGGTATACATATAAGAATGAATTTATATTGGAATACTGTTATACCGTTTAATTGCTTTTGCAGCACTTAGGGTCACTTCCATTATCTGGTTACAACCAGAGACAGAGCTTGGTGTAGTCCAAGTCCACCCCCAAATTGCAACTAGCCAGAGTGCAGCTCTTAACTTAACCTTAACTTAAACTTAACTTAACATCAAGGCTAACCTTTTTTCTTAAGGTCTCAAATTTAATAGAAGATTCAAAGTGAATAGTTAAATAATGAGTCAGGTTTGTGCTAAAAATTATTTTATTGTATTTTTATCAGCTTTAATGTTAATTTTGATTAGTACCTTGACCAGACGTTCATTTTTCAATTGGATGAGATTTCCTTATATGACAGCTTGATTTCTGTCCTGTGTTTTTGTATTTTGCCTTTCACTTCTGCTTATCATACTGCTGCCAGAACTTCACTTACTAGCTAGACTTTGCTAGAGGTAAGACGCGCGTGAGAAGCAATCCGTGAATAATTTGATATTTTAATGCATTTTCAAGGGGACATTACGAATGAGTAAGCAAGAATATTACTTGTAGTGATAAGCCAGTTTGATGCATTTTTAAGTGTCATTTATGCCTACATGTTATATTTTTAAAAATTCAACTGCTATTTAACTATATGATACGTACAATTAAAAATGACTTTTTAATCACATTTCTTTAGTTTATCTTGTATTGCTTTAAAGTGATAATACAACATGCTGACAATTGAACTTACTGCATCTTTAAGATTGCGATCACAAATACATGTGATAGTTAATAATCTAATGCACAGAGTGGCATATTCGGGGACCCCGCCCCCGCTGTGTACCTGATGGGGCTCCCCCCTCCTCTCTGATTCTGATGTAACCCTTGGTTACAACTATCTGTACTTTACCACTGGGGTGGTCCCCACCAGGCTGATAGGTGCTGTATGTATTTAATGCTTTCAAGCAGAAGACAGACCTAGGGTACTCCTAAAGATTTTCATTCTCGTTTATTTTTTTTTTTTTTCATTTGTTATGCCATTAAAGAATCACATACTGTGACAAACACAAAGATAGTACCAAAGAATATTCATGGCTATTATAAAAATGGCTTTTCTGTGGTAATTTAATATGATGAGTTACATCCACAGATTGTAATACTTACTAATAATACATTTACAGCATTGTTTTTATATATATTTCTGATTGCAGTGGTATGTGAATTCTGATTCTGCTATTTCCTGTGGTATATTTACCTCAGTTTGGATGCCAGGTGTGCAAATAAAACAAAGGGTTTTCCCGCAGTGCTTTACAGAATCGTTATAAATCAGATTTTTTAATTCTCTATTCAGACTCTAATGTGCTGCTATCCCTGTGTATCTTACCTAGTGAACAAGGTTAGCTCTTTCAATCGCTATATATTGTCCCCCATTTTTCATTCCCTGGGTAGCAAATCAGTTGTGACAGGTAAATTTTGACAGTACAGAAAATCTAGCCTAGGTCATTAGAGTTAATATTATGTTTCTTTGGCAATCCCTCATCATTT
Organism: Stomatorhinus walkeri; assembly: GCA_026784285.1. NCBI lineage: Eukaryota > Metazoa > Chordata > Actinopteri > Osteoglossiformes > Mormyridae > Stomatorhinus > Stomatorhinus walkeri. The sequence continues at coordinate 8,937,847 of JAODUD010000041.1, read as the reverse complement.
TTGGGCCTCATTGACTATTTTTCTTTATAAGATATTAAGTATTCAAACCTCATTTACATCCTTATTTTTCAATTTGCTGCCGCAGTAGTTTAATTTATTCCATATAATTTCTTTTTCTGAAAGGGACATTAATCATTGCCTGTTCGTTTTAGTGCCTCTGGGATTCTTTTTTTTTTAAATCAATAAAATCGAGGCTCCTCCTTCTTCGGTTATGATAAAGCATTTAGATAAGCGATATCAGCTTTAAAGCGCTCCCCATATCTGGCCGTCTTTGCTTTGTGGGTTTTACACAGATGGGCGCAGAGTCGCCATCCCTAGATTGGAGGTTAGGGTAAGAAGGTCTACATAAGAACATTTCACAAAGATGCTTTTCTCTCAATTATCACCGCAAGTCGAGATGTCATTTTTCCCATTCATTTTTAATAGCTGATGTAGGACAGTCAAGTGTGAAAAAGGGGAGGTTGTTATAGAGATTTAACTATCCTTTACAAATTGATTCACACTTCACAAGGTCCAGTAGGTAAATTACCAGGAGGACACAATCTTAATTTCCCCCCTAAATAATATTACTTCATTGTCTAGTGCCAATCTGCCCTAAATGTACGAGGACATTATGGTTCCAAGGTCCAAAGTCTTTGCAGTCGAACATACCAGAGCCCAGGGTATTACAGTAGCACTGGAGATAATGAATCTCTACACTAAGAAGTTAGTTAAGACCCTGCAGAGGTGGAACTCAGAAACCAAAAAAAGGCACCAGACGAACACCCTATTCCTAGCAAACTGCTTTAAGCTACAAGCCAAATCACGTAGTTACACTCCGACATCGTACACTCCAGCTGAATTAATATTAGCACTTCCACTCAAAAGACATCCAGCAAAATCCAGCCTGTTCAAGGTGCCCTGACCATAATCTTATTTCTTCCAGTCGTCTAAAAAAATAATAATAAATTAAATATTTGTCATTTTGGGCATTCCGTAAACAAAATTACAATGAAACCATTTTAGTGAGATCAAAACAGCTGGAAAGTTTGAATGTAATGTAGGATCTATCTCAAACAGATTAAACACCCCGTAAGCCTTATACCCCACAGACACGCTTCTGTCGGGATTCCGTTTGGGTGAGGCTATCTTTGAGACGCACAAATGAGGCAAATACCAATTAGACGCCTCCCAAAAGAGCCGTGAAATGTACAGTACATCTTGTTGACTGATATGCTTCGAGGCCTCATCCCTCTCTTCCTCCTTTCCCTGCCTCCTCCAAAGAGTGTTTTTATATTTCGTTTCACTTTCATTTTATGCTTGGCTATTCCTGGGGCTGTGGTGTATTAACGCTTAGGCCTAACTCAAACAGCTCTTAAGAGATAAGCCTTTGGGAAGACATGGGGGATGGGATGGGGGGTGCTGTTTACATACCTTTTCTGCTTCTTTTAAAATAGCAAAAAAAAAAAAATCAGTTTAAATGTTTATTTAATTGTTTGTTTTGCTTCTCCCCTTCTTTCCTCCCTCTCGACTTTGCACTGGATTATTTCACATCTTCATACGGCACCGAAAGGTTTCAGAACCTTGACCTTTGCTGACATCCATGCCCCCGCCCCCCCCAATACATAATGCAGAAGACTATAATGCTCCATGCATGGTCGGTTTCAGCCTGTTTAATCACAAGGAAAAGACCCTCTGTCTCACTCCATAAACCCCACCGTGTTAGGGGGACAGGTGGGGGTGGGGGGGCATGTGTGGGGGTGTCACTTGTAAATCCCAAATTCAATGCACCTGCCCAGACCCTCTATAGCTAAATGTACATTTTCTCCCAAATCTGTCAATGAATCATACAGTGAGTTTGTCCCAGTGGCTGCAATGTCAACGCCACAGATCAGTTCGTTTGAGATGCGAAAACAAACAAACAGCAGCTGATCCTACGACATTCCTCACGTTGTAAACTCAGACGTGCCCTGGTGTGGTACAGGACTGCGCTGAACGGAAAATATAAATCATCACATAAAGGTATCATTAGTTGCTGGATTGAAAAGGGGTACCGTGGTATTGGTGTAGATCAGGGGTCTCCAACTCTGGTCCTGGAGAGCTACTGTCCAGTAGGTTTTCTATCATACCTGGCTTCTACCTTTCTGCAGTGTGTTGGCACCCGCCCGGGGCTGGTTCCCGCCTGCGCCCGATGCTCCCGGGATAGGCTCCGACCCCCCTGCAACCCCAGTGGGGACTAATCGGTTTGGATAATGGATGGATGGATGGATACTGCCATTTGACTGCAAGAGCGCTTCACTATGCACCAGGTACATCAGTATGCTCAGTTCCACAGAAGGTTATCAAATACTAATGCCTTAAAGGCAGAGCCACTGATAAACGCAACTGATGCCTGCAAGGATTTCCTGCTTGAGTGACATCCTGAGCTGGACTTCCGCTGAGTGGTCTAGGTAAAGGAACCTATAACAGTGAGGTCACTGTCATCTGATTCCTTCACTTGTTCCTAATGCATCACCCAGTGGCACAGTCAATATAACTCCAAACAACAAAGTATTCTTCCTGTGCAAAATGTCACCAACACTTAATAAGAAAGCTCACAACCTTCAAGAGTATCCTTGATTTTTAATGGCTTATTCTAAATGAAAGTTGAATATAAACTTTGTTAGGACATAAATTCATGAGTCTGGAAAAGTAAGAATGTATTGTAACGTTAGGAATTAGCTTTTTAACTTTTTTAAATGGATGTAGTATGGACTGGATTTAAGCTTGGTAAGGGATATGCCCTCCTTAAAGGCAATCTGTTCATTAGGATAATGTATAAATTCCAATTAAACTATCATTAAAATAGTCCTCATAAAAAGTTTAAGTCAGCATTTTTTCCAAACTCACTTGCTTAATTACATCGTTCTTCTGCTGTCATTAAGGATATTAAAAATTCATTAACAAGTACAGCAGAACAGTAACAAATCAGTAACAATGTCTACTTCTCGTTTGTTTGAGAGTTACCATTATTGATTTTATCTGGAATAAAAGTCTTTTTAAACAGCACCAGATAATATTAAGACACGATTACTGCTAATAATTGTTTTATTGATTATTAATAATAATCACAAATATGATATTGCGTTATTGCATAGCAATTATGTTGACAGGTCTAGTGTGTATAGTTACAAAGAAAAGTATTATATGCACAAAACTATATATTTAAGAAGTTGTGTTCATTTGGACAATTTGGACCTGTTCTGCATATATACATGATTCCTAGACTTAGAGGAATGTCTTATGAGGAGAGGTTAGCTGAGCTGAATCTGTTTAGCCTCAAGCAAAGGAGACTAAGGGGGACATGATCCAGGTATATAAGATTCTAACAGGTCTGGATGCTGTTCAGCCAAATGACTACTTCAATATTAGTTTAAATACTAGAACTCGTGGTTCAAACTCGAATTTGAGGAAGCACTTCTTTACACAGCATCTAGAGTATGGTATAGTCTTCCTACTAGTGTAGCGCAAGCTAAAACCCTGGGATCCTTTAAATCAGAGCAAGATTAGATGAGCTATTAGTTAAGTTCTCCCCAAACGAGCTTGATGGGCTGAATGGCCTCCTCTCGTTTGTAAATTTCTTATGTCCTTATGTTCTTATGTACATGTAGTGTTTGTGTATGTGAGTATGCTCCCTGTGATTGGTTGGCACCCATCCAGGTTTTTCCCTGCCTTGTGTTATGTGTTTTCTGGCGTGGAATTTTAAGCTCACCATCTCTCTGTCCTGGTAAGTGGTACACAAGATTGATTTAGCATACACTCTATGTGGTTTTTTAATGTGAAATACTGAACATTTTGTCGAAAACAAAGCTGCAGGAGCCCAAATGGACTCCTAATTGTCATGCCCCCCTCGTGAGAATGCCAGCTCACTTGGGAAAGAAGCCGCACCTGACACATCCCCTTTATAATCCTGGACTGCCTGGCACTCAATGTATCACAGCAGCCAGTCCTCTACTGAGCAGACCCCCATGTGCTACTTCTGGGATTCCCATCGCCGTGCCAGTCCCGATCATTGCTGTGCGTATTTGATTCAGTGCATACTCTACATTAACCACCATGCCAAAATGTTCTATGGTGATGCAGATCACATACATTTCGTGATATTTCCCATCCTTTGATTTGTCAGTGACATCCAGGGTGCTTTCAGCCCAGCGTTTGACCATCCCGTGGTGGGTCGCAGTTTGGGAGACCTCAGACAAGGAACCCATACGGTGACCGATTTCAACCTCGAATTCCACACAGTCACCACTGAGCTGGATTGGCCATCCTCTTGCCTCCAGATACTGTACTGCTGCACTCGGCACCCAGACTTCCAGGCAGAAATGGCTTGTCGAGGGCGGCACGGACCTTTGATGAAAACATCCAGCTGTCAATTGCTCACAATGTCATTTCAGAGTGCCCTCAATCCCAGCCTCGGTCTGGAACTCTCTGCAATCTGCCTGCTCTCCCTTTGCCAGATCCAGAATCCATTCGGAGCACCGCCACTACATCTTGCCCTATCCGCTCCAGGTCAACACCCTCAGCCCAGGTTGGAGTGGTCAGTCCACTCGCCATCTCCTAAGCAAGTGTCTGTGCCCATTTGTGTTCGGGGCTCAGGGGAGGCTGGTGGAGAGACCCCTGTTGGAATTAGTCACCACAAGGAATTTTATAGATGTCCAGCTCATGAAACTCCATGTGATCCCTTTTGAGCCTTTCAGTTCTCCTCTTGCGGTTCATGGGGTGGACTGAGCTCCCATCACAGCTGCCCTGCTTCGTTTCATCGTCGAAGCTACCCGTAATGAGGACATCCAGTTCCTCATTCTCCTGGCTGGTAGAGATAGGGTAATTTTGGGACACCCGTGGCCTCAGCTCCATAACCCACATGTGGGCTGGGTCGAAGGCAATCTGTGATCTTAGTCAGTGTCATGACCAAGTGTGTCACCCTGCCGTGCAAAGTTTCTTCTCAGGAGAGTCCTGTCCCTGAAGGTGACACCCAGATTCCCTGGGACTACCGTGATTTTGCGGACATGTTCAGCAAATCTGAGGTCTTTAGCTTGTCACCACCTCTGACTGCACGATTGAGCTGATCAAGGGGGTTTCCTTACCGAGAGGAAACTTTTTTGCGTAATCCCAGCTAAGAGAGGTGGCAATGGAGACCTACGTCAAAGAAGCCCTGGCACATGGTATAATCCTTACGTCCATCTCTCCTATCTCCTTAGGTTTCCTTTATGTTAAGAAGGAGGAAATGGGTCTCTGGCTGTTTATAGATTGTCGAGCACTGAGAGCCATTACTTGCAATTGCCGGAAACCACTACCTTTGATTCCCTTGGCCCTGGAACAGCTTCAAAGTGCCCGGGTGTCAGTTCCACTGAGACACATTCAGGTTGCTCAATTACAGGATCCAGCCCAAGGGGGTGCCGATGCAGGAGAAGGTGAAGGCTGTCCATGACTAGTCCCGGCCCCACACAATAAATGAACTCCAAGGAAAGAAGTGTTCTGACATGTCAAAGAACTCTTCTGTTTAGCACCAGTACTGCAAAAGGCTGACCTAGAGCTACCCTATCTCATGTAGGTGGATCCCTTAGAGTGGCTGTGCTTTTCCTACGCCAGGTGTGGAGTCATCCGTGTACTGTCTTTTCTAGAAAGCTGACCCCTGCTGAATGAATTTATGACTTTGGTAATTGGGAACTGCTAGCCATCAAGCTGACCCTTGAGGAATTGACTCGAGGGCACTGAACACCCATTTGAGGTTGACCACCACAACCTGGAGTATCTGAGATCCACTAAGCAAGTCAACCACCAGCAAACCAGGTAGACCCTCTTCTACACCTGCTTCGACTTTAAGGTCTTCTATTTCCTCGTGGTGGAGAACCTCTCCCACTAATTCAATCAGCCAGTCGAGTAAGAAGACCCAGTCCCAATTCTGCCTCCATCCTGTTTTATAAGTCCTGTGACATGGGATCTTGAAGACTCAATCCTGGAGTCCCAGCACAACAAACCCACTCCAGCTAACTGTCCTGTTGGCAAGATTTATGTGCCCACCATGCTAAGCTTGGACACCATCCGGTGTTTCTAAGCTCCGTGGACTCTGGCAGTACCATCACCGCATGCTTTCTAGCCCGCTGGTACTGATAGCCTGGTTGGAGGGGGGGTGGAGGAGTTTGTGCTCTCCTGTCCTATTTGTGTCCAACACAAGACAGACACAGTATAACCCACAGGTCTCCTCCAACCATTCCCAACACCTGGACGCCCTTGGTCTCACCTTGCCTTAGATTTTATTATCGACCTGCCTTTGTCTCAGGGAAACTCCATCATCCTAACAGTGGTGGACCGGTTTTCCAAAATGTGTTGGATGATGCCCCTTCCCAAACTCCCAACAGCCAGGAGATATCATCCTGGTTTGGATATTCTGGTTCTATGGCATCCCTGAAGACATCATGTCTGATAGATGGCTGCAATTCACCGAAATGGTCTTCCATGTCTTTTGTGCCCAACTCATCACCTCTTTGAATTTGTCCTCTAGCTGCTGTCCACAGCTCAATCATTTGATGGAGGGGCCAGTGAAGTACTTACAAAGACTTTCTGGCTGCTACATGTTGATGGACCTACTTACTGGACTCCCTGCCTTCCTTGGGTCAAGCATTCCAAGAACAAGCTAATCTTTCCCCTTTCTAGTGTGTTCCTTGGTATAATCCGCTGCTGTTTCCCTGGGACTCCCAGCCTAACATATTCCCAGAGGTCAAGGGCTGGTAGTGAGAGACCTGTGCCGTGTGGCGGCGTGCCCATCAATGCTTGGCTGACCAATCCCGCAGACTAAAGATCCAAGCCGAACACCACCACCGCCCAAGACCTGTTCTGCAACCTGGCCAGAGAGTATGGCTGTCTGCCTGAAACCTCCATCTGCCAGGCAGCTGCAAAGTAGCCTCTAAGTAGATCAGCCAGTTCTACATTCTCCATCAGGTGGGACCCGTGACCTACTGAAAGCAACTCTTCTGCATCTACTGGACTTCGCCAACCTTCCATGTGTCGCTGGTGAAGCCCATGCTGTACAGTGTGGCTCATCCTCTCAATGACTTGGAAGTTCCTCCTCTGCTCATGTCGCTGGACCATGGAGAGGCCTATGCCGTCCAGGCACTCAAGGACTCCAAGCTTCAGTGAGGGGAGCCGCAGTATATGGTTTACTGGAAAGTTACAGCCCAGACACTAATGTTCTAGAAAACATAAATGATGCTCCTGTTGGGTTCAGCTGGCCAGATTTCTTTTTGCATTTCTTGTAAACCTGCTTCATTTAGATTATTTCATGTAAATAGATACCTTTCATTGGAGATGGCCTGACTGGTCCCTTCAGTTTTTACAAGTTTTACTGTGCATCACTGGTCCCTTCAGTCTCTGTGCCTGACTATGCTTCACTGGTTCTACAGTCTTTGCGACAGTTATTCACTGGACTCTTCTACCTTTGTGTGTTTGGCTATGCATCACGGGTCTCCTAAGTCTCTGTATTTTGGACTGTGCATCACTGGTCCCTTAAGTCTCTGTGTTTTTGACTGTGCTTCACTGGTCCCTTTAGTCTCTATGTTGTTGACTGTGCTTCACTGGTCCCTTAAGTCTCTGTGTTTTTGACTGTGCATCACTGGTTCCAAAAGTCTCTATGTTTTTGATTGTGCTTCACTGGTCCCTTCAGTTCATGTGTTTTTGACTGTGCTTCACTGGTCCCTTAAGTCTCTGTGTTTTTGACTGTGCATCACTGGTTCCAAAAGTCTCTATGTTTTTGATTGTGCTTCACTGGTCCCTTCAGTTCATGTGTTTTTGACTGTGCATCACTGGTTCCAAAAGTCTCTATGTTTTTGACTGTGCTTCACTGGTCCCTTCAGTTTATGTGTTTGACTTTGCTTCGCTTTTTTTCTCCATCTTCCAACCTAAGAGGTTCTGGTGCCCTGCTGTAAAAAAAAAATCAATGTGTCTTAATACAGCTGTTAATCCTCGGGGGGCATCTTGGAAGTGCAGAAAACATGCATGAATTGTGCATCAGAGAATTAAATGCCTTCTGTGGAAAGGACAAACCCCATGCTGCCCATCAGTAGTAATGGTAATAATTAGGAAGTATTGACTTCGTAGCACACATTAAGGTTGGGACAGTTGTTTAAAGTACATTCACATTATGGGAAAGTAAACCTTTCATTAAGGAAAAACTGTTCAATGAGAAGAAAATTTTGACCAGGACTGTGTGCAAAGGGTGGTAACTGGCATGTGGTGTTTTTATTTATTTGTCTATAAGCCCCACTAAGTCCTTCTAATTTAAGCGGTTAATATAAAGTAGAGCTTCAAAGTCACATTGAATCCAGGCCATCACTGCAGCCAGGGTCACACTTAGGGGTGTCACTTTTGGGGCCTACCTACAGTATGAAATGCTGGGGTAACAACCAGGGAAAAAATCCTTTGGCCTCATACGTTGCAGGCCTCTGACGGTGGCACTGCAGAATACGCAGTTTGAGGTGGCCGTCAGGGGCCAATTATAATTTTGGGGTTGGCCGCACAGCACCATATCTATTATATGATTGCACTATAAAATAATAAAATAATGCACATTTCCTTTTTTATGATTTTGATGTGGAGTGGCAAGGGGGGAGGGGGCACAATCGGCCCCTGGCCCCTGGGCTACAGACTGTACATAAGTTTAGGCACCACATTTATTAATATATAAGCGCTTAAAACATTAAGGAGAGCAAAAAAAAAAAAAAAAAAAAACACAACAACATGACACATGTTAATGATGCGGTCTTGCATTGCTTCCCGGGAAACCTATGGACAGCAGAGAGAATGGTAAGCAGAGGAGCAGTAATGCTGATGAGATCTTAGCGTGGTGATTCGATTTTGATATGAATTAGAGTTAAAGAGGGCACCCTGCTGTCTCTGCACTTAGGACAATCTCTGTCACTTACAGACTCTCACTGTTAATATGATTTTCTGGAGGAACCCTGCTAATAACTATCTCAGTGATGCGCTTTTTATTATCAACAAACCAGCAGCCATTGTACATCTTGCTTAATGTTTATCTCATGGGGATTCTGCATTGCTAGAAACATACAGTGCTGATCGCCACTGTTTTATTTATGCAATATTTACATTTGCAGAAATGTTGTGACTCTAAGGGAGTTTTTTTTTTGGGGGGGGCACTATTTAACATTATATCTATCTATCTATCTATCTATCTATCTATCTATCTATCTATCTATCTATCTATCATGTTGCTCTCACTGAACCGCATTTCCAGACCTTTTGCCTACAGTACTATACACATACTTGTTGATTCAGGGATGCTTACCTCACATAACAAAGTGAAGATTTCATTACAATGTTGGCCTCTGGTAATCTGGCCACACGATCCAACAGGACGAACGCTGAGGTATCAGACAGTTTGATATCACTGGCAAGAGAATGACAAGGCACTGACTGAGTTCATGGCATATGGGGCGTCAACTGATGAGGGACAAAGCCTACTAGATCATAATGCGTAGTAAACATAGCATCTACATGATGAGAAGAAATATTACATTTCTTTCAGAACATAAATACTATCATATACAGTATGCTCAAAGACAATGCATTCTGGTAAATCTTGATTACAATCCAGATCTATCTTATTTTGACTCAATTTAAACATTACTTGTTGACGGA
>JAODUD010000041.1:8910540-8925531 GCA_026784285.1 Stomatorhinus walkeri | reverse complement strand
TATATGAAAACAGCTCATTATTCCATCCCAGCCTTTGAAGTTTGCTTCTATACTGAGTACTGAAATATTTATGTTGGGATTTCAGAGTTTTAAGTAGTAAATATGTCAACTGTATTTGAAAAGTGGGCAGTATTTTTACTCAAAAGCAAGCAGTTGATTCACCGTCATGCTATGTAAGGGTCTTATATTTTGACAGCATGTTTTTGAAGTAGCTACGTGCTGCCACATATTTCATCAGAGGTGATGTGAATGTGTGTGACCTATGACAAAGGCTCTCTTAATATATACTCACTAAATTATTTAAAGTGGATGAAAAATAGAACAAATAGTCAAATGAAAACGCAGGCAAATAGTATGTTGATGATCAAGAATGGTAAATCAAATTTATCTATTTGAAGAACATATTTCTAATGTTTTTTTTTGCAACTTTCTGTGATAAGAATATATGAATATCTTGTCTGTATGAATAAGAAAGACTTTAATCTGGAACAGTTAGGGTTTATGATTTAATCTGGAACAGTTAGGGTTTATGATTAAACTTTTAAAATGATTTAGAGTTTTGCAACTAGTAGTTTAACTATTGTTGAAGCTTCCATAATACAAGGTTGTGGAAGAAGCTTTCACAATGTGTTGCTTATAAGTAAACAAAAATACATGAATGCCATTTTTATTGCAAAAACAAATAAATAAACCATAAACCCTATAAACCTCAAAAGTCAGTATCTGACTTCATTATTGCTATTACACTTCCAGCAAATGGAGATTAGCATAATTTAAAACCTGTTCCAGAGGAAAGTATTATGAATTTGCAAATATGCATGTAATTTTGCAAGACAGCATCTTGGTAACAGGACCAAGGGAATTTTTTTCTTTTTTTAAGTCACCCTTTCATTCAGCTGATAACTTCCCCCAAGAACAATCAACGCCACTGCAAAACTTTTCAAAATTCATCCAGAACATTTACTGGCTGGATGATCTCGGTGTTCCTTGCTGCATAAAAGAACTTAGATTAAAGAACAGACAATTGGCAATAGTCCTGGATTTTTGCCCTCGTGGGGACAGACACTAGGAGATATACAGTAATAGATGTTCAGTAAGATACAAAACCCCATTTTATAATCCGCACTGGGTTTGCTTGCACATGATTTCTGGGACAGTCATAGTTAGAGTCTATCTTTAGATAACAATGGCTCTTCTGCATAAGTTACACATTAGAATTTTAATAACATCCCATCAGACTGGCCATTATGAATTCTGTTTAAGTCTGTCTGGTATTCATCTTTTTAGCATCTTTAGCATAGGAATTTTTCTTGTACTGTTTTTTTTAACAATCTTTCTATTTTTCCTCATGAATTTTATTCCCAACATTCAAAATAAAACTTCAATACACTTTTATTGAAATGTTACCGTACATGGACAACGTACAGCTTGTATTTCATAACTGCACGCATCTGTTTATTTGCTTGTTTGCTCATTTATTTATTTGTTTGTTTCTCTATTTATTTATTTGTTTGTTTGTTTGGCTAGTTAAAGCCAAACAGTCTTCTGTAATAACCAGAGGGTTTGTGAGGATGGTTAACATACATAACAGAGCACCGTTTGTAGGCCATGGCTTTAAACACCTACAGGAAACGTGAAAAGGCCACTATCTGCGACCCCGGGAAGAAAAAAGACCCACATCTTAGACATTGGTCCTCTGTTACAAACAAGCATTATTTGACTGCCCTAGCAGTGGCTTATAATTAATACCCCCAACAGTGTAATTAAATGTAATTTCAATCAATGGCAATAGTGAAGAATAATAAAAAAAAAAAAAGAAAATACAAAAAGCATATCTCAGGGGCAAACATGATAGGGTTACGAAATGAGCAGCTTGCAAACTGTCTTTGCTTTGATGAAGCAACATTTAATTATCCCCCGGTGGAAAAGATACCCTATTGTTCTGACACAATTTGTCCCTTTTGGCTACTTCCCTGACCCACAGGCCCAACGATCTCATGTTTCATCCCCCATTCTTAGCCTCCCTTACGCTCCTCCGCCGCATGAAACACCCGTGATGCGGCTTTCCGTAGGCCCCTGGTGTGGCCGGGGTCCCCCAGAGCGTCTTATTTGCGGCGAACTGCCCTCGGATCATGGATCTCGGGGGAGGGGGCTGTGGAATAGGGAGGGGTGGGGGGAGTGGGACTGAAGGACCTGAGGCGGTTCAAGCGAAGGATCAGCCGGGTCGATTTCTCCCCACTTGTGCGGCGTGTCAGGGACTGTGCAGTGCTTTGTTTCCACAAAGGCCACCGCTGAAGTTGACCCCGGAGCACTGGCGGCCCAAGTCAGCCCACTTCCCACTCATCCGATACCTTGGAAAAACACAAGCCGCTAAGTGTCCTTGCGGAAAAAGACCAGCTCCCTTTTTAGTGAAATGAGAGATAAAACTCCCCGTTGCATAGAGAAAATTAAAATAGAAACCGATATAGCATAATTCTTTCGACTATAGGAAGGAATCAACTAGGCTGAGTGGAAAAACTGGTCTTTACGTATGTCGGCCTCGTCTTAATATGTTCAGGCATGTATGGTAACAGTATGTAGATTAAATTTGCTTTTAACATAATTTTAAATTAGACAGTACGAATGAATGGCATATTGTTGCATTTATGGTGCAAGGACACAGAATACTGCTTTGAAACAAAAAAAACTGCAAAAATGTATTTTACATATTTAATATTATTTCCTTTCATATTAAATCTACAGTAAACATAGTTTTTTCATTTTGATTTTCAAACATAATTTCCATAATAGCTGTCTTTTTAAATTTTGAAGTTATTTGAAGTTAATCGATGATGAATTTTATATTTTAAAAAATCCATAATATATGCACATTGGAGGCAAATAACCAAATGCAAAACTTTTTGATCCATTTGATTTTCACAAACAAAATTATTAAAGTAAAATGTGACAACTATGATTTCTTAGAAAAGGGGGGGGGGCACAAAATATGTCAGGGATTGTTCTGTTAATTATAAATAAATATCATCCATAATTTGAAGGATTTATATTTAAAATGAGAGGATAATGAATTCATTGATGTATAATTTATATACTAACCTGATACCTACATTTTCTGGTTAGCCATGTACTTTTCTGTTTATCTGTTACATTATTATCTTTCTCATAGTTACATTCCCCAAAATTTAGAATGAAACTGCTGCCTGAATAGTAATTCAATAACACATTATGAGAGTAGATTTATTTCATATGAGTTATAGTGCTGCAGACATACTAGGTCTATAAAATAGGGCATGAGGAAGGTCTTCTCTGTCTTCAGCAATACAATCTATAAAGAGAAAGATTTATAGATTTAAACAGGATATCTGGTTAGTCTTGAAGCTGGCAAAAATGTGTCAGGCCTTGGATAATCCAATCACAGTCAGTGACAGGAAGAAAATCCGAAGGAAGATGAACTTTTATTTTATCTGTTCATGCTTAGACATCCAAAACCAACAAGGTCGAGACCTACAACTCAGCTGGCCACACTAAATACGTTTTATCCCTTGACTGTGACAGACAGTGCTTTCTGTTTGCACATTTCTCACATACAGCAGCAACCACACAAGGTGTTATAATCTGTATTCCGATTTGATCATATAAAATAAGAGTCTATATCAACCACTTAAAATATCAATACCAAAACTACTGATTAATCAAAACAACTTTTCGGTCTTTGTCTTTGGCCATTAACATATTGTGAATAAATAAAAAAACTTTTTGGCCAGTCTAAAATCATATCTTCCTGGGCTTTTGTGGCTCATACAGTTGGTCAAAGTATGTTACAATTTTACAGTTTCCATTCCTAATATGTGTTTTTCCCATTGATCATGGCCACTTGCTCCACCCAGCCCTGAAATCTTCTCTTCAGGACCTCTTACTTCCATATCTATTGTCAATGCAATATTATCCAATAATTCCAGCTTGCTTAGACTTCTCCCCTTTATCTCCAAACTTTGCCTTACCAGAGTCCCATGTTCCTCACCATCTCTCCAGTCATCATATCCACTCACAGGTTGCTGCAGCTTCACTTCCAACTGCATCGTTTCCATATCCCATCATGCTCTGCTTCTTGGAAAAAACCTTACATCTGACTGCTAGCAAAAGTAAAAGTAACAAAACCTTATTGCAACCTAACTTATTCTTCTTGACCTTAATCTTTTTTCAAAGGCTTAAGACTGAATAAATTGGTTAGAAACAAATGTTTTATTTTGTTTGCTGCACAATGGAATATGACATTTGATAACAAGCTATCCTTTGCACTCTGTTTTACCCATAGTTCATCAAAAGAAGCCTTTGTTTAAATACAATTTTAACTCATATTCAAATTTTTACATAATACTATAAAATGTATGACGCTGTTTAATAATAATATATAATTAATTTTTTAGACCAGGATGTCAGTGCGACTGGTGTGAAAAAAATGAAACCATCAAAGACCATGTTGCATAATAAAGGTGCAATAAATATTTAAAATATTTATGTATCTGATACTGGCAAGAGTTTTTTTTAAAAAACAAAGCAATCATCTAGGCAACAAAATGCAACAAAATATGGGCATGTGCAGTCATGGGATCTCTAAGGAGAGTCTTTGAATCAGGACTGAGATTCACAAAGAACCTCACAGTATACAGGTGGATTCGATACTCTGAAAACATACTCAAGGACATGTAAAGGGGTTAACAAAATAGTATCCTTGACATTAAGTCCTAAATGAAACCTTCAGAAATAGGACAGGTCCATGGAATATATAATGTTCCTGCACATGTGTACGATTTAGCAGAAACCCTGTTTCACAGCAAATTACACATTTTCCCCTTATATAGTCAGATACATCTAGTATCGTATTATGAGTCTTGTGTCTCTGTGGATTACTAAGGCAGAAATATCTGCCTTAAAAAGGAAAACATCACCATGGAGGAGAAGGAGAAGGAATCTCACGTGCAAAAGGTCTGGAAAAGCTAGGTAATTTTTGTAACACTTGAGGACATTTGGCCTTATATAGACCCGCCCAACAAGGGCAAAACACAGTAATTACACTGCAACAGAAACTGAAAAAGAGATAAAAAACTTTTTGGCTGTCCACCCATTTGTGTAGTGGGTAGGCAAAGGACAGAGTTTTACCACAAGACAAAACAAAGACCCTAGTTTCGTCTTAACTCAATTCTAAAAGCTGGTGACAATAATGTACTAAATACAATACTACTACTAATACTACTTGTAGTAATAAAAATAATGAGTAATAATAATAAACATGTTGAAATGAAGATAATAGTTTGAAAGATGCAGAACATAGCTCTGTGGCAGTTTAAAACTGGTTTAAATTGCCAAGACGCTCTGCTGAATACACGCACACGCACACACACACACACACACATTCTTGCTGAGCTGCTCGCAGCTACTGC
This sequence comes from Stomatorhinus walkeri, assembly GCA_026784285.1. NCBI lineage: Eukaryota > Metazoa > Chordata > Actinopteri > Osteoglossiformes > Mormyridae > Stomatorhinus > Stomatorhinus walkeri. The sequence goes on along the minus strand of JAODUD010000041.1, from coordinate 8,920,090 downwards.
TGAGCAATTTCCAGCAATGATCAGAAGACGCCACCAGGAAGTACGATGGGACAGGAGACATGGGCAAAAGTGATGGAAGCTGTAAGTTGAAGTTCAGCTGAAGGGATGCGATGTGACATCATATTATAGACTATAAATTATGAAGTGCTTGCCCTGTATAATGGTAACTTCTAAGGTCACTACATAACAAGCTTAGTTTATGATAAGGCTCGAGTAAGTGAAACATCTCTCCATAAACCACAGCTACAATTTGTGGTTAAAGGTTAACATTATTGAAATTATTAAATTATTGAGAAACTTGCATTTATCTGTACGTTACCTTTTTTTTTAAATTATTATTATTAACGTATATACTTATCTTCTCCAGCTGTTTTTTTTCCAGAAATATTATGGAATTTTGCCTTAAATTGTTCAGATCTTCTACAATATTAAAAACCATGAAATGTAACAGGAAAATTACTTTTTTTTCTCAAATTCTTGATCAGAGCAGGATGTTAAGTAATTTTACCTGTTCCTATTGCTACTCCTGAGCAATTTTAATTTGAGCGGCTTAACAACTTAACGCACCCAGGGTCTGACGTGATGCGTAGCTTCTCCTTATGGAATGGCCAGGAGGTTCCCAACGCCACATGTCATGTAATGCCGGCAGCTTCCAAAACGCAGCGGGGCTTCGTATGTGAGTCTCCCACGTTTGTGGGGATCATAAGGACAGATTTACCTGTTTGTGACTCAACCTGAGTTCATCTTTGAGATTCCTCTGTAAGTGGGGAAAAATATAAGAAACCACATTTCAAAGTCAGAAATAAAAATATATAACTGCAATGTGACAAATGATATATACACATTTTAAAGAATTCAGTATATTATTAAGCAAATTTTTTTAAATTCATTAATTGCAATGAGACCATTATCAGGTACCAAATACCACAAACCCTTGTTTTCTTAATTTCTCGTAAAGAGGTTTACGAAACGGAACTTTCTCATATTGTGACATGTGTTACCCAACGTGAATCTCATCTCTGTAGCTCCAGACCGCTGAGAGCAGCAAACTGTTGAGACGCTCTACTTATGGCTAAATCATACCTACAAACCACCTTCAGCCACGCCGTTACATCTGGTGTGTCCCACCGTGCCCATATCGCCAGGGCCTCAAGGAAACCTAAGTTAATCAAACGAGATAATTAGAGACCCGAGCGGGAATCTCGGAATGGTGGCGCACGCCAGGCGGAATGCGAGCTTCCGATAGAGGTCGTCCTGTTAAAAGGGAGAGATTCCTTTCTAGAGAATCGGTATTTAACCCTCGCCTTTCAGCCGTTCCAAGAAATGCGTCTTGTGGAATATCTCTGCTTTTCAACTGCTAGCAATTTAGCAGCAGGCCGCTAGCGAGTTATACAATTAAAACTATTGCTGTCATGGAACTTCCATTAACTGTTGTAATGACTAAAGATATATAATAAATCTGTTTCCTTCATACTGAAACTTCCTATAAGAAAATTTGTGCGTGTGATGAATATCTTTGGTTTAATGAACAGGCCTATCATTACATTTCTATATAGTTAAAGTATTAACATATATAATTCTAAATAGGGGTAGTCGGAGTGTGTAGCAGTGATCTTTGGATATTAAAGCTGCTAATCAGCGCTATGCTTGTATGAAAGATGATAAGTGTTGTTTTTCTGCTAAACTCCTTTTTTTCCATCCATTTGCTTTAAAAACACCTTTATCCAGCCGTCGCCAGGCCGATGCCACCGTTGCCGGTGTGCCGTACATCATTTTAAATATTTGTCTCATTCAGTGGCTAATTTCATAGGTTTATTTCCCGGAATGAATCCTCTTCATCAAATCCATTGATCCTTGCAAATCTAGAGCAGTACGACTGTTTGTATAATAAATTAACTTGTAATGTAGATTATTCTAAAAAGAAAAAGGGGGGGTCGTGGGGGGGAGCCGTCCATTTACATTTCGCTTTGCGAATGTGTGTGGTTAATCTAAAACATTTAAGGTTGGCAATGAGCTTCTCCATCAAACGTCCCAGTTCCATTTACATTTCTTGCATACAAGTCAATTTGCGCCTGCCCCGCGCCATAAATCATTGCCACTGGAGTGCTGCGTCGGTACCTCTACACATTACCCTGTGCGTGGTACTTAAAAAAAAAGGCAATTTAAAACTCCATTTACAAAAAAGATACCAGTCAGCTTTCGACAGAGTCCCACTTCTTTCAGCAAAACGAAAATTAAATTGTGCCGCTTAAGATGTGTGAGAAACGTAGCGAAATTAAGACATACTTTAGATTTTCCATTTTTTTCCAGCTACAAAAGGCAGTGTGGTGTGCTCACTCAATGCTTTAATCATAAGTATTTTGTGACCATATATTTATTAAATTATATTGTTTTGCTATAATATTTTATTATAGCCACACAATTTGAAAACCTGAATTAAGTAGAATGATTGATTTTTATTAATAGCTAATCAACCTGAAGTTGTTTTTTTTTCTTTAAATTCAGTACTTCCTTCTCCCAGCAACTGAATCACCACCATAGATGTATATTTAAAATAGCATAGCTACCAGGCCAGAAATGGACACTGCATAGTAGTTCTATAAACTTTTTGATCATAATCTGTGTATGCAAGTCACATGATCACCTCATACTTTCAATTCATCAACTCATGATTCCCCATACTTTTAAATACCATAAGCATTATCAGAATTTCAGTGCAGGGAAGCATGAATTAAAGTGGCTATACAAAATTAGACACAGCAAGTATAGGCTGATAAAAGATATGCTATTGGCCTAATCAGAGAGAGTCGGTCAGTAAAACAGGTACAATATTGTGTCAAGTACCGGGAAATAATTGATGACCCCCTTCACTGGGAGCTCAGACAGAGCATTGGGAAATCATTTTCAATCTTTGGCTTAGCAGATGAAAGGAATGTTGTCGGCTTGCTTTGTCAATTCTCCCTCCTTGGGGTCAAACAAACAGCTTTTCCAGGGCCGGCTCAGAGGCGAGTGTATGAGCAGCCAAGCTGAAAATGCCCCTTGTCCCCCACAAAATGATACAATGTAACATTCCGTTTACCAAATGTTTGTTATTTGTCATTGACAAAGTTATAATGAGAAGGACCTTCATATTCATTGATCTAGCGACCCCCCGCAATCCTGGAGTTCCATCGCAAAGTTACTTTAAAAATTTTACACTTTTGTGCTATGGAAGCAATTTGGTACATAAAAAAGAGAAAATAAGATTTATATAAAAATTATGGAAGAGCAAGATCCCCGCTGAAGACCCACTCCGGCATTGTGAGACTGATGAAAAATAAACGGGAGAAAATTTGATGACTCTCCAGTGACCTCAAGGCCAATTAGCGTTTTCATGGCGAGTGATTTGTTTTTTAGTGAGTGGTAGTTGTCTACTCAGCAACCTTCATGACTGATTGGCTGTGCATGGCTCGAGTGGTGTCTTGCCCTCAGAAAGAATCACAAAGAAAAATTCAGACTGCTGAGGGAAAGTCTGGGGAGGCCTTCGAAAGTTTAGCTAGAAAATAAAAGAATGGCTAAACGCTAAAAGAGGTGTAAACAATAGGATACGTTGATCTGGATGTGTGATGGACCATAATAAAAAGAAAGGATGAAATCAGAGATAGCGGGAGGGGTATTTAACCAATGCCAATGCTTAAACAACCTGTTTAAATTCTTAATTCCAAGTATAAAAAGCCGTAATTTTCTAATTCCCTCAGCTGTGATAGCCCTCTGAGTACCTTTGTCGAGATATATTCTTGGCTAAATATTTCATATTCATCACATTTATCACATTTAGAAGGCTTAATCTTTTTACCTTGATCTTTCCTCTTATACTAATATGGGAAATGTGAATATGAAATAGTCATATTTTTGTCACGCTTGAGCTGAAAAAAGGGGGTCTGAAGCTTGCACTTGTGAGATATGATTGCTAAATGATATGCATCCAGAGTATGGAGTATACATCCAGAGTATAGAGTATACATCTAGAGTATAGAGTATACATACAGAATAACAGAGTACAGTCAAGGGGTGTGTCATTAAAAAAAAGAACCTTCTCTATTCCACTCACCCAACTAAGGGCTGTGCTGTATACTGTCATACTCTGAGTATTATCACAAGTAATATGATCAGCTTATAAAATCCTTAATGTTTTCGTGCTGTTTCGAATGAGGCACCAAGAAAACGACAGCATCAGCTAAAGGCCTTTCAAGAACAGTCACAAACAACCAATGATTAATTCTCACGTTTGCCCGCGATCATCTAAATTTATGACTTCAGCTCAAGCCCATCTAAAAATCCCATTAAAAAAAGACTAATTGAGAAGTACAGATATGAAGTAAGTATTTAATTAATTATGACTTTCTCACCGTTAAAGTAATGCAAGGAACACTGACTCTGGAATAAGTTGTGAGGAAGTAATATTCATAAAATATATATAAATTTGCATGCATATATGATATACATATAAGATATATATTTATTAATGACAGTGGCATTAAACTCCAAGAATTACCAGGAAATGTGCACTCCCTAAACTTAGGCCGCTGCACTGTAACTAAATGATAATAAAGGCTGATACAGCTGCTCTTTTTACACTACAAAACGCTTGAATCATAGATCTCTTTGATGATGCCTGGCAATTAGTTTATCCATTAAGAGAACCATGAGACAGCCGTGTAAACAAAGTGAAATGAGGAAAGTATCCTATAATACAGCTAGCCGGAATCACAGAGTGCGTCAACTGCTAATGATGGATTGCAAATCATATTATCTCATAGGCAAGACAACACTGGTAATTAAAAACAGCCAGGCCTAAAGCATTTGCATATTGAAATGATATTATCTTGTCTCATTAGTTAATTGCACTTGTGTGCAGAAGACTTAACACTTCAGACACAACTGTAAACCACCAGGCGATCTCCACAAAACTTCTTTACGTGCCCAGATTTGCTCACATGGGTGTGTCTATATATAAAAATGAAGTGTTTATATACTCAGCTGTATATAGAGATTAAGTGTTCATATAATGAGCAGCATTACACTGCCTGCTTTCTTAGAGTACAAACTTACTCTAGCACTGTGTATGTTTGACTGTTTATAATTAATGCATTTTAACTGTTTAAAAACACAAATATGTATTTGAATGGCTCAACAAAAGAAGCTCTAAAAATATATGAAAGCAGATTTATTTTTATCCTGCAAGGTCATTATACTGCTGAAATTCTACATGTCTTAGAGCTCATACATTAGATCAAGGGAAGGTATCATTAACTGATAGGATTTAGCTCAGATCCCATTGGGACTGGATTAGGTGGATTTGTTTTCACAAACTCCAAGACGCCACAATGGCCCTTAATAGTTTTAACCCTTTCTGTCAGCGACTGTCGAGACACGAGAGGGGCACGCGTTCAAATGAGCAGACTGTACCTCCGCAGCAAATTAGCCTGGAAATCACGCTGCTCTATTCCCAGAATGTGGGAGGAGGTGCCTGGCGGCGGACGAACCCGGGGCCCGGGGCCATGGCTGCCGGGGGCCGGTGGGGGGGCCTCCTTCCAGCCACGCACTTAGGAGAGGCGCAGCGTCAACGAGCCTCCCGCATCCCCTATGGGGCTTTAATAAAAAAAAAAATAAAAGTGAAACCAACAGTTTATCCTTTAACAGCAGGGCTGAGAGTGCACTCCGAGGGGGGGCATTGTAAGGCATTACCAAGACAAAGCGACCATATGGGGAGCAGAAGGGTCCCTCTGCTTGCCCCTTTCAAGGCGAAGTGAACGCCAATCCAGATCTGCGTGACAGCGGTCACTCCGAGGTTACAGTTTTTAACATAACAACTGACGGAAAAGCGGAGTCATTTTGTTCCCATTAAGGCCCATTATTCTGGGGGTCAGAAAATTCATTGGGCCTCACAATATGACTCAGGGACACCAGACTGGCCCTGGCTCAGTGGATTACAATGGCAGCTGCATCATGTTCATTGATTTAAATCCCATCCGAGGAAATTGCCGTGTTGATTTTCATTTATCCCGACGAGCAGCGAAGTGACAGTAAAGGTGCCAGAGACGTGACTTCGCTGATGCCGTCGACGTTCAAGCGCTAGGCTAGATGTTACGGATTAATGGGGCATCTTGCTGGGGGGGGGGGGGGGNNNNCCCCCCCCCAATCGATAAATATGAAAAAGTCGTCAACTGCTTTCTGATAAATCATAAAAAGATTACAAGCAAATTACGAGAGAAAAAAAGAAAAATTAACTTCCGCACAATGACTAGTACTTAGTAAGAAGCCATTCCCATAATGGGCAGCTCAGCAGCACGTCAGCGTTACAACCCTAAAATGTAATGACTTTTCTCTCCCTAAAGCTACTTCACAGAACCATAGCTCAGTATAAAATAATAGGATTTAAATTAGTTTGCAGTTCTTATAATACAATTATTAAACATATGGTATTTCGAAAAAAGGACAGAAGTATTTATTCATTGATGCACGTAAGACATCTTCATCTGTTCAGACAATACTGAAACAGTGACTTAAAACACATTTTTCACATCCAACGTGTGCTTTCAGCATGTAATTAGATGGGATCAGACAAGATGAAAATGGATGAGAAATTGTTTCTTTAAAATATTGACCCTTTGATCACAATAATAACCCTATTATGCAAAAAATTAAGTACTTCTATAAATGTTTCTTTATATTTTCCAGGAATGCTCCTTATTCTTAATGCATACTGCTATTAAAAAAAAACGATAATTCCAAGAAAATATAAAATCCATCAGAATCCCAAAACCAGGATCTACAATAGTGGGATGGTGCCATTAATCTATTATCTGAGTAGCTATTTACATTTTGAGACCAAATAAAGATTATAGTACATTCTAACTACACACTAAAAATCATACTGAAAATGCTTTGAATGAATGACTATTATGTGACATTTAATAGTAGAACAGCATGTCCCATAGGTCTTGTCATATATGTCAGACTGCAAAAGTATGAATATCATTGTGCCAATTTAGAAGTTGCGTGTCTGATTGTTTTAAGCTAAAGATTTGTTCTTTTCACAAAGGATGGCATTTTCACACACAGTTAGCAAAGTGAGTGCATTCATATGGGCAAAGCATTGATTGATCTACAGCAATTCATTATCTGCGGTTTTTCTAATCCAGCGTGAATGATTGCCAAGAAGCCACTCTTGTGACAGATAAGCATCATCTCCAGTCCAAAGACCAAATCCTGTTAGAGAAAAAACAAAAGCTTACCTAGAGTATAAGCAGAATTGCGCAGAGCTGACCACACCGAGCAGGCAATGTCTCTAAAATAATGTCTCTGCAGCTAAAGGCTGTCCCGGGGACAGGAGAATGTAAAACGGACAGACAACTTGTACTTACAAACGGACAGCAATAAAGCCTATTATATAAAAAATTTGAGTTACAATGAAATACAATGGATTGTAATAATGAACGTGCGCACTACTTTGAGACGTTCGTGAAAACATTGCGCGACTTCAGCAATTCACTGCTTTGAGGTACAGTACAGTACTGTACTGTATGTAGCAACTTTTATTATTACCGTATAATAACAGATTATTATTATTATTATTATTATTATTATTTTGTACTGTATTGTTATTTTTAGCACAGAAACAAAAGCTTCTACAAGGAAAGGGGACAGAGGAACACTGCTAATACAAAATAATTTTTTTATGTTGGCAAAATAACATGCTTGTTTCACGACTCAATTGTTAGGTATAATTTTAATGCAAGATCAGGTGTCACTTCCAAATAGTTTGTTTGGTTAGTAATAAAATGCTGGGGCAAGATGCCCAATCAATCTTTCATCCATATATCCAGTCAAAGGGAACCTAGAGACTATCTAAGGCATCAGTCAGGATGTCTCTCCAAAATGGGACAAACATGCACATGTTAACTCTGCAGATGTTTAGACTGCTAAAGGAAACCTACATAAGATATATAATATTTTAGATTATAATCTTATGGAGCCACTGTCACATATGCAGTCTGTCATTGAGCGAAATGTCGCTATGCAGTGCATGACTGTAAATAAACCCCACACAGACCTATAGGTGTGCTACAATGTTACAATTTCTGTACAGTTCTTTTTCTTGCCCAGAATAAGTTGTGTGTTTGTAATATTAAATGAAGTTCCTCTTAATACAGCTGCAAATAATAGAGTGAGGATGAAAACTCTTGTGTAATTTAAAATAGCCATGCACTGTGTTTAACCTGAACATTAAGTGTGTAAACATAGAATGGGGCTGTTAAAAAGTTGTGGGGCTGCAGGGATTTAATTATCGGCTTCAATAAGTGTCAATAGTATTGATCTTTCAGAAGGTAATGCATAGACGAGACCGATGATGCTCTTCACGACAGTCTAAAAACACCAGGGCCTCCAAATGAACAGCAAAGCCTATTGATCCGCAAGATAAATGCTCCTTAGAATGTAAATAGTCCAATTTGCTTTAATGATTTTCAGCTACTTTTTCCACATTAGACAGGGTAATATGTACTTAACAATGAAGTCAGCACCAGAAGCAGAGACTAAATGCTACTTATGTAAAAATGTTGACTAAAGTATTTACATTAATCGATCCAATGAAACAGGGATTACTTTTTTGGCCAGATTAACAGTTCATGTATGTATTTGTAGTACAGCACTATAGATGCATGAACCTCTTTTAAATGGTTTTTAATATGCTCAAGCCTTATATGCAGTGGGGGCTATGAGGCTGGGGCTCTGTGCCAATTACTGGTTGGTTGCTGGTTCAAATCCCATGAATGTCCTGGGTGATTCTACTCCATCGGGCCCCCGCGCAAGGCCTTTAACCTAAAATTGCTTTGTCCTGAGTATGATGTTAAACTACATCCGGCCCTATTCCAATTCACAGGGAATAACTTGAGGGTTGGGTGCAGGATTGGCACTCCAGCCACTGGGAAAAAACCTCACGCTGGTCCATTTGGACTAGTTTAGTATATTGGACAAATTTAGCATATTATTTTTCAAATACACACATTTCAAATTGTAGTTTTGACAAGACCAGGATTACCAGTTGATTCAATCAGAAGCAAGCTACAGTAACCAAAAAATATGAAACAATTAGCTGTAATCCCAATTCGGTACAACATTCAGAGTATATTTATAACAAAGGAAGCCACTAGCCCAACAGCTTGCGACATCATTATTATTACATGGTCTATGACCTCTTACCGGTTACTCCTGAAACAATTTTGGCTGCTGTGACATAAAGAAAATAAGTTCTGGGGGAAATCGCCTAAGCGATTTACCACAGCCTGCTCGATGGCTAGATGATGAATTTTTAAAATGCTGATATTCAGTAGTGAATTACCTAAGCTGGGAGCGGCAGGCATAAACATAGTGGACGGACGCATAAGGAAATTCAGGCCCATGCTTCACACCTTAACTAGATCGTAGATTTTTATATTTGTAGAGGACACGTTTCTGCGTGGAGTAAAACAGGGAAGGAATGGGGGGGGGGGTGGGGGGTATGATCAGC
>JAODUD010000041.1:8898451-8910440 GCA_026784285.1 Stomatorhinus walkeri | reverse complement strand
CAGCGTTAAAAAGGTGTGAATTCATCCAAAAAGGCCGCCAGTGCTACAACGCAGGTCAAGGGTCATGTGGAAGGAACAGCGACGTCACGTGCAGACAAAAATTTTTGGTTGCTTAAATGTAAGCACCTCACAACACAGGTCTCGATGTGCAGTTTGATGGATGGATGGATGGATGTATGGACGGACGATCGGATGGATGGATGCATGAAAAATATGCCTCCTCTTAACTCTGAAATGTTTGAAAACTATGACATGCATTAAACGTTTCACATGCGGCCGTATACTCTTAAGCACTTTTGTCTGGAAAGGTGTTATTTTATCAGCTTCAAGCAGAACTTAAATCGTTTCGCGACGTTGCCTTTTTTAAAATGCCCGGCACCTACTGAGTCACATCTCTAGTTGACAAACAGCTGAGGAGTGACTGGAGTCTATGTTCTCTTTACTGGCAATTTTTATATTTTATCATTGAAGTCAATGAGCCAATCTGCAATTTGCACTATCGAGAGCGGGATGAGTGTGTTCAGAACGCGGTCACACAGCCGATCTCCTACCAAAGAGCACTGATAATGTAATAATGCTGGTCGGATGTGCAGGCAGTAATGGTGCTGAACATCTCGCATTCATCTAACACTACCTGATCATTGCTTTAACAGAATAATACATTACCTCTGGAAATAGCTGTGAACCTGCAACTTTATCTTGAGAACGCACAGCCCTTTGCCTGTGAGGCAATGTAGCTCCCCCGCAATAAAAAACATAACTACTGAAGGAAAGAAGAACAAAATATGAAGCTTCTGCCGCAGACAGCGGCACACAGCACTGGACACTGGCGGATGAAAGCTACATTTATGAATATTCAAGCATTACTGCTTCTAAAATGAAATTCTTCGTAGTATTACTACAGGAGTAATATGATTACAAGCAAATGTTAGAGTATGTCAAACATTCAATAGTATTCACGTTAAATAAAACCCATTATTATCGTTATTATTATTATTATTTGCATTTGCATTTGTATTTTGTGATGTGGTTTGCTTTTTTAAATGCACATATTTTCATATTTCAAACATGGTAAAGGTATAGGGGTCCCAATATTTAAATTCTTCATGAGACTTTTTATATGATTTTTTCAGATCCCTCCTCAACATAAAATATATCCCGTGTGTCACCGTAACTCCGGGTACTGTCCATCAAAAATCCATCCAGACTTAATACTTAGTAGGAAATGATACCTGTTATCTTCTGACTTTCCCTACAATGCAAGGCAACACCTAAAAACGAGAAAACCACAGGAGAGAGTTAATCAATATCTTCAGCATAAAACCGCATGACTGCGTAAACAGAACAGGATGTATTCAACAGACACCAACATTGTGTAATCCAACAACAGGGCACGCTGTTATCAACCGAAGGTGTCTCCGACCATCATAACAAATGAGCTGAGCTTCTGGGAAAAGGGAAAACCCCTCATAGAGCCATTAATCACATGGGTATTCTGCAAAGGTTCCTGAAGGTCACAGAAGCTCTTCGTTTGTGTTCCACCTACAACCTAAATGACATAATTGATATAATTAATATCTTAATTGAGCTCATTTAACATCCTCTCTGCTAATCTCAGAATTGAACAGTCTTTGCATGTGATTGCCAGTGTTTTATTGTTTTATTATTATTATGTTATTATAATTATTAATTACTCTCATCACTATCATCTTAATAACAAACAGTTTCATACTCAAATCTCTGAAAAATAGATGCAGGATATTCAATTGCTTCTGTGCAGTAGTTTATATTGAAGGGTAAGGGGAGTGTATGAAAAAGATTAGGGGGTGGTGGATAGCTGTGAGGACAGAGGACTGGAAGGTGACATCTGCTATTAACCTTTTATCAGGCCATTTTGTAAATCAATGTCACTCATATTTAATAACAAGCGTAATCAAAGGAATTATGCAAATTTAATTTGATGCTTCTTGCACTATGCAAATGTTCTCCAAACGTAATGAATCCTGACACCTGCACGGCCGCAGTTTGGTGGAGGGTGTGTGTGCCTGGCGCTTCATGCGGTGGTGTGCTGACGCCTGCCCCTTCTTTGGACATGGAAGAGGAGTAAGACATTGGGAGACGGGGGCTGTGGGGGTGGGAAGGGAAATTCAGAGGGCATTAATAAAAGCGTCATACTGGCAAGGAAGCAATTTTCTATGGACTGTTTTTCAAAGGTAATATTACTGTGAGACTATGTGACTCCAAGTTTAACCCTTCGTCTAAAAAATGTTACAAATAGTCTTTAATAACCAGGGGGCTTCTGCCCACATCGCGATGCAGTCAACTGCTTCGGCGTAACCAAATGTTACAGAATAAAACAGCATGTCTTTTTGCCATTTGACATGGTGAAATGAGATTAGATGAAATTCATTTCTAAGTGGGGAAAATTGCAGGCCTTCCCCTGTGCCGCCTGCCCACCCCAAAGCGGAGGAGCACTCAGGCATGAAAGCTGACATGCTCAAGGGCTGACCTGACGCCTATGCCGCCGTGAGAGGCAGCAGAGAGGCCTTGCTGTTCTGGGAGGTGCGTGCAGACGCGCGCAGAGAGAGGCCTTGCTGTTCTGGGAGGTGCGTGCAGGCGCGCGCAGAGAGAGGCCTTGCTGTTCTGGGAGGTGCGTGCAGGCGCGCGCAGAGAGAGGCCTTGCTGTTCTGGGAGGTGCGTGCACGTGCGCGCAGAGAGAGGCCTTTCTGTTCTGGGAGGTGCGTGCACGTGCGCGCAGAGAGAGGCCTTGCTGTTCTGGGAGGTGCGTGCACGTGCACGCAGGGTTAGGCCCTGCTGTTCTGAGAGAGAGGCCCGTGATCAGACGCGTTTGTTTGCATCGTGCAGCGCTACATGCAAACGCTGCACCCTCAGCTTCTGCTCTTCAGGAGAAGTCCAGGAGCCACAGATGTTCACGTTTGGTTATTACTTCCATCATAATGCTGAAAATTCTGTTATACACTAGTGGCCAAAATTGTGGAGACACTTTCAATTGTGAGAGATTGCAGAACTTTATTCCGGTTACTCCAGTCCATTGTATTATATTTGTATACATTCTTAAATTATTTATAAACATTGCTGGCAATATTAGTGCAGTAATTTATAAAGCGTAAATATAAAAAATGCTAGGTGTCTCCACAATTTTGCCCAATAGTGTAATTATTGTAATTCCAAAAATGATAAGTCAGCTTGAATCTATCTCTTTTATAAAATATGGAGGGTTGGGCAAATCCTGGCAAAGGATTGCTGTATTACAAAATCTCTAAAAAAGATGGTGTTGAGATGGCATGTGCTGTCTTTCATTAGAGATTAAGACTGTAGCTAAGCCATCTTATGTCTTTGACTTTTATGATTGTTTGTTGAATCGAAAGATTGAGTGAGAATGACACCAAAGCGGTGCTTCAGCCTAACTCTCGATTAAACATTGCGTGTACATATAATTTTTTTAACAAGGTTTATAGAGCATTTGATGGTGTCGCCTCCAGAATCTCTATGGCCACAGTTTTCTGTTATCTACCACTGAAGACCTCCCAGTGGTACTGGTAGCTACAGCACGCAATAGGTGATTTGTTTTCTAGCACAGATCTTTAATCCTTGCTTTGTTACTCAAAGTGATCTGATGAAGAGAACAACCAATCACTGTTGTACTGCACATTTTCCAGTTCATATCACCTTCAATCACGTTAAAAAGGTACCGTAGACAAGTTAGAACCTACTTTGACATTTCCCAACTTGAGGGAAAATATAGAAGAGCTCCCAAAGGAAGTCCATCAAGGGGTTGGGAGGTTAGTTAGTCGTCATGGCTATCTAGACCTTGGCCTGTGAAAGACTGCCAAAATCAATGCTAATTATACTGCCATCTGCGAGGTGGCAGTGTCATGTAGACACCTGTTCACTAAGAGGCAGGTCGTCAAAACTCCAATCTTCTGCAGGCAAAGGTAAAGACGGCTACCCTCAAAAGACTCAACAGCTGAAAATAATGACTTATATGTAATGTTGCATCGGCACAGCCCGTTGGTCAGTGGTACTTCGTACCTAAAGCGTCTTGGCTGAACAGCTGAAAATATGGTAGCATGATACAGCGATGATTGTATAGCAAATGTAACCCTATGAGCTTCACGGTCCTTCAAGATTGGGAGACCTTTATCATGCTGGCATGTCAGCTAAAGGTCATGATTGATGCCCACTTCTTGTTGTTGAATTGTCTACTTTTGAACGATTTATCAAGTGAAAAGGAATCATTGGGCCGGGCCACCCCCCCCCCCCCCTCCATGGTGATTAATATTCGAGAGCATCTTTACAACTTTGGGGGGCAATCAAACCAGCAACATTAGGTGGAATATTGCAAAAGGAAGCCAATAAAATGTGTTTGGCTGTGTGCTCACTGAGACCTGCCCCTGTCAATTCACTGCCCCTTCGAAGAAACCTGCCATTAAAGGGACGTGAGAAACAAATGAGGCCAATTTCTCCGCCAGCGTCCCATCTAATATGTCAATAAAGATCCAACATCTGCAGGATGCTCAGAAATAGATTTTTCTCCCAGTCAGGCAACCAGCAGAATATATCCAGCTTTATTTCAATCGGTGAGGCAGCCAGACAAAACAGATGGACTAGCGTTAAGTAGCAAGTGCATATTTGAGGTCAGAGAATTATGCGAAATCTGAAACAAATTGAGTTTTTTTTTTTGGAGAGTTCTTCAGTTGAATCAACTAAGCTTTACACAAAAATTATTTTTCAAAGAGAGTGATCTTTCAAGTGTCCAAAAACAAAAAATTGAGTAATGAAATAGAGTACAACAGAAAATAACGGATCTTAAAAAATGGATCTAATACAAATCAATTACATTCTATATTTGTTTCATAGTAAAATTTGATTGTTGTCATGATCGCTATAAAATATACATTCATCCATCCTATTTTCTAGCTCCCATCCAGTATAAGGTCATGGGGCTATTATTATTATTATTATTATTATTATTATTATACAATAAAAATATGTATAGGTTGTCACATTGTTCTTCGTAAAACACAACGTATCTATTACTTGAGAATAACATAGTAACATATGTAACACTATGTAGGACGGCAAAAGTTTGCAAAAACGAACATAGACAATAGCACCGTATTTCCATACTCGTGGACATTTAGCTGAATTGTGTGTAGGGTCGTCTGTTTCAGAAGTTTTCGAATAGTATACCTACGCATAGACACAACCTGTAAAGTCATATGTGCGTTCAGTAAACATCACAAGCATGGTTTAGGAGATAACATAGTGAGGTTCTCTCATATGGTAACATATGTTCAGGTGGATTGAGTCCTCGGGGCTGCAATCTGCCTCTCTCCTTCAGACTTAGAAGATAAATTGTGGAGGCTATTTTTCCATTATGTTAATCAAAACAGTTGCCATATGTATTACTATTATTAGAATGGTAACAGAAGACATCCTCTTTTCAAAGTTAAATTACTAGACTGAGCTTTTAGAGGCTGAACATTTTGTATATGAAGCATCAAAGATTATCCAACAGCTGGCTTAAAGTATGAGTTTTATTAACAACTCAGATGTTAAATGACTTGATGATTGTTTTGTATAATACTATGAACTATTTGAATGAAGTCATGCACTGCATAACGACCATGAAAAAGTAAATATGGAATTCAGTGTCACTGTATAGTCATGAAGGACAAAGTACTAAAGTTGTTTAAGCTGGCCAGCTCATTGGACAGACAGACACACAGACAGACACACAGATAGAAATTGAAGCATAAATCTCTCACAAGGCATTTATGTGTCACAAAACCGCACGACTTTCCTTGTGCTTGAAGCGGCAAGTAAAACAAACAAGACTTATTTTTTCCCTAGAAACTGGCGTAGGTCACTCTCCTGCTGTTCTGACAGACGTCCGTAGGTCCCGGGCTTAGCCCAAATTGCTCGTTATTGCAAATGATCTTTACACTGACCCTGACTGGAGCCCCAGACAGAGGTGCAGAGGAGGAGGCCTGGGCTCGGAAAGCCATTGTTATGACCTTTAGCAGCGTAATTAACAGAGATGCGCTAAAACAAGGGGTGGAATATGCTGTGTATTAGGGAGGCGAGCTTTAACACCCCAGTGCTGCTTCACACATTGCAAACGAATCCCAATAAGCAATATAATGAAGTAATAAGGTATCCAAAGAGCAAAGCAGCGATGAACACACTGGACTTATTTTATTTATACGTATTATTTGTACTTTTATCTAAAGCTACTTTGAATTTTACTAGCTAATACAGCCAGTCAAACTGACCTTCAGTTTTCAGGTTACTTGACTCAACAGTCACTGTCCTTTATCACTATATATAAAATGCATATTATATATGTGTGAGGAACAAATTTGGCAGGTGTAACGTCTGGCTGATTAAATTAATCCCATTTTAAGGTTAATGTACCCCTTTAATCAGCTGTCCCTTTTCATCATTACATGGAATGGTGCACCTTGAACCCAGCTCTTTGTAATTGGGACTCATATTTGATTCTGTCACTACTAATATGTGCACGCTGTAATGTTTTCAGCATTCCGGCACAGGCGGAGCAAGTAATGCTGTGCATGTTTAAAAGTCATTTCCATAAGTAAGTGCAATTTCTGTACAGTTTGTTCCTGTTTAATGAAGTGAAATCTTGTTTGCATTCCCACCAATTTTCACCAGGAAACCCACTCAAGCATCAGTGTCAGAATTAAAGGGAATAAAAATTAAAATCCAACTATCTTTAACCCGGCATTGTGGCATTTCGGGGGAAAGGCATTATTTGCATTCAGAACATTCCATCGATGTTTTTAGCTTTTCAGTGACGGCTTTTTATTGGTATTATTTGGAACTATTCAAATGACCTTAACAACAAAAAAGTAAATGATATAAAAGAGAGAAAATGACTAACATTTATTTATTCTTGCTGTTCTCTTGTCTTGTTGGTGTCATTAGAACAGTTCACTGCGTCCCCATTCTCTCCCATTATCTCTGCTATCAGCACAGCCCAGCAAGATTCCAGCAGGGCTATAAATACTCTCTGTGGACCACATACAGCGTCCACATCATCTCCTAGCCACAGCTTAATGATAGGAAAACATCTAATGTGTTTTTGCCCTGGTTTGTGTGTGTGTGTGTGTGTGTTCTTTTTTTGTCAGGCATTTTACACAAAAAAAAAAACTTAAAGTAACATATAGATTTATTTAACCAGACTTTGTGATTTATTTTTACTATATTTTAAGGCTTAAATTGTGTTATAGGTAATTAAGCATTTATGTACTTATTCATTATACTTAGATTTTTTGGTTTGTTTGTGCAACATTAAACTTTTAGTAGCACACTTTCAGCTTGTATAGGCTCTGGACCCCCCCACGACCCTGAACAGTAGTTTCAGAAAATGGATGGATGTATGTATGGATGGATGGAAAGATCGATCGATGGATGGATGGATGGATGGATGGACCTTCAGCTTGTATTTCTCAATGTAGCTATCAACAGATGGTGGGCAGTTACATGAGAATAAATTTTGTCAAATGCAGATAATGTTAATTTCTGCTGTCTGATATTATGTAACCTTACTCGTTAGGCTGGTCAGACTCTGAGTATGCTCACTGAGTATTCTGAGTATGCCCACTGAGTATTCTGAGTAGTCTCACTGAGTATTTGGCCATGACACCCTAGGATCACTGTTTTATATCTGTCGAGTCAAAGTAAATGTGACTGAGGCCTGAGTTACAGGGAAACAATCATAAAAATGTGCAATGATGAATTTCAATCACGTACACAATGTCACCCACACCGTAGCCCATCAGGTTTGATGGTAGTACAAAAAAACGATATGAAGTGTCCTGATGTGTGCGCCAGTAGGCCAGGCTATAAGCCGGCCCACTTCCTGCAAACAGTCAAACTCAGAAGAGATGGCGCTAAACCGCTAACCACTTCCATTATCCATTAGCTAACAAATGATATGTTATATAATTAGCTGTAGCTATTAAATGGATAATATAATCACTTATATATTGTTGGGCATGTGTGAGTAGGATCCAATAAGCAGCCTTGAGTGGA
Source organism: Stomatorhinus walkeri (assembly GCA_026784285.1). Lineage (NCBI taxonomy): Eukaryota > Metazoa > Chordata > Actinopteri > Osteoglossiformes > Mormyridae > Stomatorhinus > Stomatorhinus walkeri. The sequence continues at coordinate 8,902,358 of JAODUD010000041.1, read as the reverse complement.
CACATGGGACAGAACACGGTGGTTTTAAGGACACGGAACTTTGATGTAAGGCGAGCTTGGAACAGGCTATGAAATTCAAACTTTGGGTTACAACTGATGCACTATTAATGCAGCGTTTTAATGCTGTTCAGCTGTGCATGAGGCATAATGGTTTTGACACATGATGCTGCCTTGCTCCGCTAAAATATGTCGGTATCAGGGAAGGATCCATATTAGGCCGTTCATAATCAAGACGCTGACTAACAATCAGAGAGTGGATGCAGGAGCATTGATCACGATTTGGTCCTGATGTATATATTGATCACAGCAAGGGGTTTCTCCTTTGATTCAACAGCCTAATTTACACTGCATCTCAGCCACATATCCTACCCCAAATTATGATTACAGCAGTATTTTATTTTGTTTTAAACCAATAATATATCAGGCTGTAGTTCACCCATAAGTTGTCAGTGACAGTTCTGTCTATGCAGATGCTAATTTACTGCATTGCAATCACCTCTGGGCCTTTGTCATGATCTGATTTTTATCACAATATCAGAAGTGCGTCAACAGACTGCCAGTCCGTCATAGGGCAGATAGGTGTTGGCAAATTTAGAGACACCAGTTCATTTAACTGGTTTTCTACAGAGGGAGGAAACTGGAAGGAAGCTAAAGAATTACAGCAACAGTATACGAGCTGCACAGAAGTGGGATTCAAACCCATAACATGATAGCTGTAAGGCCACAGTCCTGCGTTAATTATGTGTTGCGCTAAACACCTGTTTAGGAGTGTAGCAGGCTGCTATTGAATGGCCCGGGTTTTTATCAAAAGCAATATTTTCAACTTCTTCATTAACATTAATTTTCCGCCACCTCACAAAAAACAGGTCGCACTTTGCTTAATACTATTATATTCAAATGAATATCATCATTCGGTCAGCACTCTGAAACTTTGTTGTATTCATATGAGCGAAGCCCATTTCTTTCTGCACTTTATCGGCACCTCTGTTACAGCATAAATACGAATGGCCCGACTCAGACACGTCAGTCACAGGGGGAAAACTGTATCCTGTTGTGTCGCCATTTAAGCAATGGCCATAAAGTGCATCTAACATTGTCCTCTGGAATCTAGTGAGGTGTAAAGGGCTGGACAAACAAAGACGCCATTTCCACACTTCCCGGGCGATCTCTGACATAGAGGACAAAGCGCGTGACTCATTTCCTGCCTCTAATCAATGTTTACACCCATCAGCAGCACCACGGCCATGTGGGGACCTTATCAATCACCAGCTGATGGCGCTGTATCCAGACGACTCCTCTAGGGTTCAGGGGGGGCTTTTTTACTTATTTGCTTTCATGGTGAACTCACTCTCTTCCTCTCTCTTTTCCCCTCCTCTCTCTCTAATGGGTGCAGTGGAATTACAGCTAATTAAGGATGTAAATGGTGCCAGAGAGTGACAAAGAGCCTGCTTGTAATTCTGCACTTAATTGTCTCTTACCTCAGCAGAAAATTTATCACAGGAGGCAATGTCAACTTTTACAGGGGAGGGCCATTTGCATTTTCGCATTCATTAGCGCTTTGGCATCCCTCGCCTATGACCGCGCGGCGGATAGCAGCCGGCCCTCGGCAACCTGTGGTCCACGGGGCCCCGTACCCGCGACTGGTCCTACTCTACCGCTGCAGACCCTGGAGTATGGATCTGGATGAGGAGATTAGTCTCATGACCCTGGCCACCTCCCTTTCAGATGTAAATATGTGTGTGCACGCACGTGCGTGTGTGTGTGTGTGTGTGTGTACTGTTTCTGACAGAGCACTTGGTGTCACTGCGCCAAAACACAGCTACAAGAGAAGTAGTACTAACCACAAACTGCGAGTCAGTGGATGCTGTTGGGATTTTTGACATTAACTCCAACAACACTGTCGCTTTATTGCCGTTTGCACCATAACTGTCATTGCTAATGCAATTAATTATCATTATTTATCACTGTGATATTTATTTATTTATATTCACACTGTTTATGTGCGGCTCTGCTGCTTGCATCGTTGCCTATTTAAACATCCCAACGTTGTTTTGGTTTACATCAGAGATCCTCCGTTCCAGTCCAGGAGGGCCAGTCTGCGACACAGTTTGCAGATTTCCCTGCTCAAACAGACCTAACTAAACCTGGTAATTGACCAGTGAGCTGAATGGGGAGCACAAACTGTGTTGCAGACTGGCCCTCCAGGACCGGAATTGGGGAACCCAGGTTTAAATTGTGTGTTATTGTTGTCATATCTTGATTTTTTTTTCTTTTTTTCTTGTACTTCTCCTTTCTATAACTGCACTTTGCGTATATATGTAGTACGAAAGTCCGGGGAATGTGGCGTCGTGTCACCAAATGCTGAGCACTGAACATGGTTGGTGTGACAATAGAGCTCTACTTGGCTTGACTTGGCTAGTGACATCCAGAAACAGAACGTGCCTTCTACCTGAGATTGCTTAATTATCTCCATGCATGTTTCTTGATTTTAAGATTTTTTAAGATTTTAATGCTTGTGCCTCTGCCCACTTGGTACGGTCTAATGACATGGATATGTTAGAAGACCATGGTAAAGGTCTTCTGGCAGGTGTCAGACAGGATGCAAAACTGCGTAGACAACATCAGAATAAATACATAAAGCCAATAGTATATTGCTGTAATATGCTCATATTACTGTTAATTTTTTTTCCTTTATATTGGGTAGCAATTAGGAATAAATTCAACAGGAAGCTTTATTATACTCATTAGGAAGGAGTAATGAAGATTTAGCGTTCATTTAAATGCACATTTTTTAGCACATAAAAATGAATCGTATTGACCAGCTTTACTGAACAGAGGCGTGTTTCCATGGCTGTGTCTAACCGTCTACACTGGCTCACACCATAAAAGATGGCACTAAATACTCGGGTGCATATACGAAAAATACGAGGGCAGGTCAAGGAGCTGGAATTTGAGTTCCATTTGCAATTAACGTCAGAAGTTAATTAACATCAATGAGATGGCATTTTGAATGGCATCATCGCAATCTAACTCTGAGGGAAACTTTGAACATAAAAGTGAATGAGCTGGAATTGAGATTGGTAGACCAGCTCAGTGATATAAATGCTGATCCAGAAGGATTAACAACATTCCCGAGTAAATTATTGAGTGAGTTCACAGCACACTCAGAGAATACTGATTAACTCAGAACCACCCAACGCAAAGCTAAATATAACAATAATATTTGTAATTATTATTTCCTATATTGTGAATTTATTTACAGGCTATAACCACCCCATCTTTAATTAGGCCTACACGCTAGAAAGATTCCACGACATTGTTAATAACTACGTGTAAAAGTAACTCACATCCATGTCTGTTGACACTTTCGGTCGTTAGGGAAACAAGATGTAATCTGTGCCGTGAGCTGCTCGCCATCCTGCCATATTTCAGTGGGTAGAGATGGGGGGCGCCAACGCAGGCACAGCCTCTGTGGACGGTTTCCAAGGAGCGCCGAAGTAGCTGGCAGGTGCTGTGCGGGCATGGGGTCAGCAGTGACCCCTGAACAAGGTGTTTTATCGGCACTAAAATCTTGGCTTATGTGGCATAATCCTGCCTGAAAGTGACTTAATGTCAAGTTTTCGATGGAAATGACAAGTTAGGCTCTTTTACTAAGTGTGTATTGGAGTTATTTGTGAATTGGGCCATTGTCCGGATCTTACGCTGAACGCACAGGCACACCGGAGCCTAAAGCGGGCCCGTAACATCCGGCCAACTAGGAGGCTGTTCAACCCCCTCTTCTCTTAAACCCCCCACACACATATCCAACCAGGCACTGCTTGGTCCAATTAATTATGCCATTCGATTGGTCCTTAGTGTATGCAATTAATTTGTTTGTGGTTGTAGGTTATCAGCTAATTTGTGGAGA
>JAODUD010000041.1:8874969-8887285 GCA_026784285.1 Stomatorhinus walkeri | reverse complement strand
TGAATGAGCGGTCCCCATAAGGATATGTTTACCCTACATACATGTGTGTGTGTGTGTGTGTGTGTGTGTGTGTGTGTTGAGAAGAGAACAAACTGACCTCTTAGCCCACTTGTGTTGATAGTTACCAGGCTCAGTGCTTTGTTTCGCTTGACGTGTAATTATTTTTCCCATTAAACAACACAACATGTATTTCACTTAGTTTCTCCGAATGAAATTTCAATCAAGGACCATTAATACGCTCTAGACGAGGAAAGTTTTGGAAAAAAATAACAAGACGCAACAGCAAAGAAAATCATGCACTGTCAACTGGGAGGCAAAACAGCAGAATAATCATTCGCAAGCTGAGGGTGATGCATGTGGTAGCGCAGTAGCAACTAGCGAAAAATTAATAGCATTCTGTCATGAACTGTGCTGTGATGGATATTCAGACATTTGCATATTTCATGTGTTTGACTTACCGACATAATTTTTAGATTCAAAGCTTGGGCCTTAAATAAGAGAAGCTCTGAATACTCATTTCTTATTTACGATGGAAGCAAAGGCTAAATGGCATTACCATTGCAACATGACACAAGTATTTCAAAACCCATTATTAATTGTCCTGGGGAAATCATTTGGAACATTCTACAGAGAAAATTCTGTATTACGGGCGGATTACTACTACTACTACTACTACTACTACTAATAATAATAATAATAATAATAATAATAATAATAATAATAATAATACAAAATGGAATATCATGCATAATAAGCTATCGTGCATTATTTGGCAGGGGAGTTTACGTTTAATTATTGTGTTAATAAATGATTTTTAGCAATGCTTCTTAGCACTTTCCATAGTCTGGCTGTTTTGTGCTTCATTAACCTGTCAATAAGGCAATCACACTTCGTCTTTCCTGCCTTCCCATGTGAGGACAGGCCAGCGCATCCTGCCATAATTGCCTGCACCTCTGCCATCCTCCACCCTGACCTCCGGTCGCCTCTTGGAGACACGCATGCGCCGCGCCGCCCCACCACGCCGTCCTGGGTGCACACCGGCCCGCAGACTGGGGATCAAATAGTCTTTGAGCTCCACTGGCATCCAGTGAGCATTAGCGTGTCGAACATCTGTTCGGTGTTACATTTGAAGTCAACACGCAGCAGTAGACCGGGAGATGACGTTGCTTATATGTATTTTGGGATTGATGCATTGACGAATCGTCCACATGGAGGTGCAAATGGCCTAAAGCTTCATATTTGTGTGGATCCTATTTTAAGTTTTGCTGTCATTTATAGACAATATTAAAAAACATATTTTAAAAGATTTTAGTCTTCTTAAGCAAAACCGACCCTGATCACGTAGCTAATTGTGCGGTCAGCCTGTGAATGTAGCTAATTGTGCGGTCAGCGCACGTTTTTGGTTTCTGTGTGGAAGCCAGGTCCTTGGAATGTTGTGCATCATCAGAGCTGTCAGTTTACTGTAGACTATTTAAAACAACCTTTGTACTATTGTTTATGCTGAGCAGAGTATGCCTGAAGTATAAAATCTAAACATAGCTGCTTTAAACCAAATTTTTTATTGTTTTTTATTCAAAATTTTGTTAGAAAAACAAATTGCATATCTTTGCCCACTTAAAAGCTAAAGTTCTATAGTCCTGATATTGGACATAAGAATATTGACGAAACAGGGCTTCCTGGGGAATAATGCATGATGTAGTACTTTCATCAATACCTGGCCACATAAGCTGCAAGTGCTGAACCTAAACGATGAAGTTCATTCTTACCATATCTTACAGAATTATACTGAGATCTAAAGACTGCTTACGAACTGGTTGCATCTCATTGGCTGTTATCTGACAGGCGGAACACACAGGCAGTCAAACCAAAAACACACAATATAAACTGAAGAGTAACATGTAAACAGTAATGTTGTGTTTCCCATGATCACAATCTGCATGATTTAAACTGACCAATGAACTGCAGGTAAAATCTGTAGATGTACAAAATAGTAGCTTAATACCTTTTCGTATATCGCGCTCTGTTGTATGATATTAAGCTAATAAAACAAAACTACACAAATGTCACCAGGGGGGAAATGTTTCAGTTTTCTCCCTCCTGCCCATTTTATAGTGTGCTGTGATGGCTCTGTGAAATTATTATTCATAAAATATATTTTTAAAGTAGCTTAATTTATTTTTTAACAGTTAAAAATTTCAGGAAATAATATTTAGATTCTCTTTTGCCAGACGATATTTTTAAATCCCACCAAAAAGCCAAACGTGTGAACAAAAATAATGATGTTATACCAAGCATGCTCTTAAGCACTGATCAAGGATCAGTGAATCTCTCCATAATCCAAAGCTTTTAATGCAGTCCCAAAAGTAAAACTGCTACTAGATCATTTAAATTAGCCCTTTCGGAAATCACTGTTGATGCACCCATGCTACTATCTCGCAAGCCTTCGTAACTCATTTCTCAAGCTACATTTATTACATGGCTATAGATATTGTACATTTCAATTATATATCCAAGCTGTGAACCTTGAATCTAATCGATACATAGATACGGAGTATATGTATGTAATTCTCAGGAGGACGATGTTTGCGCGTCGCCCCCACCGTTTCAGAGTTCAGCACTCCAATTAACCTGTGCAGCTCGTGACAAAAATCAGAGGGAAAAGTATCGACAACAAGCATGAAAAGAATAATGTTGTTAGGATGATGTAGCTCACTGTGGGGGCTCCTCCCTCGCCGGTGACAGAGAAGTTTGCTCTAGTCATTTATCAAGTCCTCTCTGGCCACCAAGGGGCTAGCTACTCCCAGGGACTCCTGCTGCTCAGGGGGCCGACGTACAATATGTGCTTTTCAGGCCTCTAGTGGGCTGGCAAAAACTGCTGATGTGCTCACCGCCGCTAAGTTTGATGGATTTGTTGTTGTCATTTGCTTTGGTCCCATTCCCTACAACAAAACAAAAGGAATCATTAACTCTTTTGTGCTGCTCTGGAGTTTTATAGGTTACAGATAATGCAAGACGAGATGGTATACAGATGGGGTCAGTCGAAGCATTGCGTGCTGGCCGCTCCAGAATGGAGTGTTCGGCATGCATGGATGGGTCTGCATAGGACGCTGATTATAGGATGATTTAGTGCCTGTGGATGTCCCTTTCATTCCCAAACCATATCAGAGGGTACATTTTGGCCACAAGTGTAAGATTGGCAGCGTTTTCCTTTTTTTTAGTAGCTAGTCAACGTAGGGTAACTATTGCACCGAGCTGCCCAGACATGACACCGAGAAATGCGACGAAATCTGAGGCCTGCGGGATCCTGCTTTGTCTCCTGCGACCACCTGGCTTGAGGTCTTTCAGACACCCGGAGCTTCTGTTGCCCTAAGACTGCATGGAAACATTGTTCCTATACCCCGCCCACAAGCAGCGCTAATTGTCATTCCTGAGTTTATTGCCATTTTCAGTTAATCATTGACCTTACTAGAACACCATGATGGAGACTTACAGAGCCTTTGCTTAAATTCAAGAGACTTACAGAGCCTTTGCTTAAATTCAAGAGACTTACAGAGCCTTTGCTTAAATTCTAAGGAACAACTCTCGTTGTTCCTTGGATTTCCAGATCTATCATTTTAATCTAGATTGCGACAGACTTTCGTTGTCAGCATTTATGCAAATGCTAACAGCTATAACGAGGCAACAAATATATCTATATAAATCATGATCACATAATATGTGTAAAGCTTTATGTTCCAACATGCAACTTTGTCTAGAGACATAATACTTTTTAAAGGTTATTTAAATCCCATGTGGGTTAAAAAAAAAAAAAAAAAGAGAGAGAGAGAGAAATAGCCTTGATGGGCAATGATGAAACCCGCTTCAAACAGCCTCTTTCAGAAGGTCAACGAACCCCAAGCTAGGGGAAGCATATTCACTGCTGCTCTGCCGAGTCATAACAGTTTGAGTCAATACACAAATTGAGACCACAGTGGAACCTCGCCACAGCAAGCTGTTGAGCTGCACAGGTTACAGGGTGTGATTGAGAGTGTGTTTGAATGCCCAAGGCCAAAGACTAACAGCATTGTTACACAGACAAGGTCGTTTCGGTAAGAGAATACCCTGTACACGTATTACGGTTTTCTTCAACATTCTGGACAGTGACAACTTTCAAATTGATTGCTTCTCTTTAGTAACACCACTGGGGCAAGTGAGGACATGGAGATTAATGGGATTCTAAACCTTGATAAAACTTATATAAATGTCAATTAATTAAGTCTCATGGAAGACCACTTATATTACAGTCAGATTCAAAACATCACAACAAGGAGGAGGACAGAAAGAGTGGCCAGACTGGGGAATAGCATCTCACGTTATCTGACCTCTGGTGAAACTGGTATAATAGCTGTATAATGTGAACATGGCTTACAAAACAAAACACAGATAGATACAGTTACAAAACAAAAGGCTCGTGGCCAAATAAATAAGCACATAACCACACTAACAACGAGCTTCAGTCCACAACCACGATAATCCATCCTCATTCTGATCACTAACTTTTAGGCGCAAAGTTAGCTCCTTCATAAAACTAATTTTTCCTTTTTATTTTATTTTAATGAAACTGAGTTTGTTTTAAGTGTTTAATTCTTTCCATTTGTTATGTTTGGACAACTCATTAACGTCATTTATTATCATTAGAGTGAATTTTTAAGCCTCTTTTCCCTGGGAGATTCGGTGCAGTCTCCCTTTGCATTAAAACAAATGCGGACCTGCTGATGCATTAGATTAATGCGCTCCCTCTATGCCTGATGCACAGCACCAGTGTCGCCTGCAAACCAGAAGCTTGTCAGTCTCCTTCCTTGGATCCTTTGCACGCTGCTCCCCAGTCCACTCTTGGTTAGCAGTGGGGTCCGCTCTGAAGGGCAGGCACCCTGTTCACTCACCATGCTCTAGTTTTGTATACACTACACCGCTGCAGACCACGTCTGTGTGTGTACAGCCTATGTAGATGAGAATGAAAAAGTCAAACTGTCATCCTGAGCCTCACTCCACCATACATTGTTACAATTTAAAGTATTTAAAAGCATCCATCAATCTATAAACCATTTATCCATTACAGGGTCGCAGTGAGCCTGGGGTCAAGGTTCTACTGGACAGGAGTCTAGACCATTGAGAAATGAAAGTTAAAAACATATAAAGAGTTAACGTAAGCAGCAGGATAGCTGAATGCCTATTAATGTGTAAAGTCTCCTGCTTATAATGAGGTCTCCAAAAACCAAGTCAATGGTCTCATTTAATAAGTTCATACTTATTATCTGGAGGGCCGCAGTTATATGTGAACAATTTATTTCAACCTATGCAATAAATGGCATTCGGGGGAATGCTGACCGACTGCACTCACTTCTCATTCAGCCAGTGCTCCATTCCTGATACACCTTTATTAAATGTAATATGTTGTGACCTTTTGTCTACCAAGCTCCAAAAACAGCCTTCAGAGCCTTTTGTCTAATGAGCTTCCACCGAACACTCCGTTTTTTTTCAGTGCACTTTGCGACATTCCTTTATTTTCCTTCCTTAGAGTTCTCCTTGGCCCGGCTCCGTGGCTCCCCGGATCTCTGGAGATTTCGAATCCATCTAGATGCCTTCCGTAGCAGAGTGTTACAAAGTGAGGTCTGTCCAGATGAAGATGACTTCGTTTGTGGTGACCATGGCATTACTTCTATAGCTGTGAGTCAGAAAATGAGCACAGGAATGTTGCCGTACATCCATCTTGGACACCCACTTATCTACCGCAGGGTCAGGGTGATTCCGCAGCCAGTTCCGTGGTACGTGGGTGTCCAAGGCGAGGCGGGGGACCAGTCTCTGGACACAGATAGTCACTGTTTCGTCTTAACTAAATGATATTGGACTATGGAGTGGACTTGTGTAAACATGGGGTGGACATGTGGCGGGATTGAAACCCACAACCATGTGGGGAGGTTTCAGGTGCAACCATCTGAGTGACAAAAAGAAAGACAACATTAAGCAATACCATTATTTGCTTGAAAACAATGTTGTACATGTGCCTTTTTATAAGACACGCATGCATGTATGTGTGTGTGGATGTGAACCACATCCATTGTTTATTAGTCTATACTTCTAGTTGTTGTCACCCCCTACCCCACGAACAATGAGAAATTATTTGTAAATGCATATATACCAAACACAGAATGTAATTTGTTAGCTGGACCAATCAACTAATTAAAAAGTGTTTTTTTTTCTTAAATAATGTTGATTAATTAGCAAGTCAAAATCACAGACGACGATCAATGTAGAATATATCACTGTCACAACAGCTTCGGTATTTTTCATTTAAACTGCAGGCATGTTAATTAGGTTAACAAAAAACTTTAGAACTTTGATAGGGTAAGAAATATGGAAGCGCTGGCATTTTTTAAAGCTACAAATGTAGTTATGACAGGGCTTTCCCCTATGCTTATAAATATTGTATAAGTTGATTAATCATTTTAAAAGCAGATACACTTTAACTATATCAATAATTAAATTTCCATTGTAATTGTGTGTCTCACACTCCAAGATTCAGTTGGATGGAAGGTTAGCTTAGTTTGTACATTTAAGGAGATCGATACAGGACTAAGTTGGTCTTAATCTCTGTGATGCTAGAATAAGCTTCAACAATTCTAGGCATGGAGAGCGGATTGAGGTTACTCAACTAGTGTCTTCTAATAACCTATTCTACCTGGGTCTCTTAAGTACTGCAAAAATTATATGATTTTGGTCATTTATTTTGGTCCCTGAGCCAATGGAATGAACACCAACACACAAGTACTTATTGGCTAAGAGCTCCTTCATCTAAGAGTCCTTACCTTTTTACTTCAGTTTATATTCTTTATTTTGTGTAATCTGAATTTCAGCATTATTTGATGATTTTCATTTAATATGGCCATGTTTGATGCGGTATATTACACCCCAAATCATTACCATGAATGCAGACTCTTTTGGGTTTAAGCAAACTAACATGGCAGTTGAGTTCTGTAATTCTTCGGCAAGATAAGCTGGTATGAATGATAAAATTAAAAGTTATTGCTTTGGACAAAAGAAGGAGTATATGTTTGTGATTGTATTGGTTTAGATGGAATTAAAATGATCTGAATTAAGGTCGGGCATAAATTTATAGGCCTAATGAACACTATTTTGCCTCACAGAAGTAAACTGTAAATAAACAAACTTATCTCTGAATATAATCATAATACTCTGCATACTTGACAGCTTTAAAGCTTATGTGTAAAATTTTTGCACAATACTTAATAATGTTACACACAATGTTATCTTCCCAAGACACGGTCTAGGAATGCCTCCTTCCTTTTGTTCATCATAAGCATTATTTGCGTTGAAATTTCTAACAGGGAGTTTGGGGCATTCAGACCCTGGCTGTACGGTACTGCGAGGTTCCCTACCTGAAGGCCCTCACCGGGGTACCTCCATCTCAATTGATCCCAGTGCTCTGAGCCATTCTGTTTTAATTTTCACAAAGGGGCTTGAGGAATACTACAAAACACGCAAACACAGCACCTGCCAACACAGCGTGATTGCTATAATCCTCTATTGACTCAAGAGCATCATTTATAATCCTTTATGAAGGTGGCAATGGACTCTCTAAGTAATTATCTTAGTAATGCATATGGAAAATTGGGTCACTTTATTCGACATATGGCAGTATGGGACAATGGCCGGAATCACTTTCAGCTGAAAAATGTTCTGATGTGTCAGCCCCCCTCCCAACCGGTCACTGAACTAAAGCGACAGTTAATTCATATATTACGCAGCATGAATTGTGCATTGGTTCGTGTTCCGTTCTATTTCGTTCGCTTGTGGGATTTTATGTTTAGCAAATATTTATCCAGGACATGCAAAATGTATCTTTAGTAGTTGGTATAAGCAGGGGACGGATACGCCACTTTCTTAAATGAATCTTCCATACTAATTGCTACCGAAATTTCTCTTCCCTCAATTTTCAGGGTGTTCACGGAGACAGAGAAACCTTCTCTGTTTCCCAAATTCAGCATTACCGCCATTGATAGTGGGGTATTTGATAATGCTTCTATGAATAATGTTGTCAATTTTCCTCCTAAATCCTATTTTGGTAGCCATCTGGGCTCCGTAAAGGGCTCCCTCAGGAACTGAGGTAATAGGTAGTAATTACTCAGAAGTCATTTACTTTTAGAAGTGTTTAGTGCTTATCTGTTTTACAATTAAAATGGAAACGAGCTGCTCCATATACTTATTCTTAATATAGTGCGTGTCTCTCTGCTGCTGACAAGAAATGTCCTCTTTCTGCCTTTGTGTTCTTCTAAGGACCAAAACAGAAATGTCATTGACGCCAATATCAACATCATCAGATCTGAGTAAGACTAATTCCTCTGGTGCTCAAAAGGCTTGATTAACAAAGACTTTGTAATAACGTCTGAAGCTAATTAATTGACGGTTAATATCTGCTGAGTTTATAACAGAAGCAATATTCCCATTGATCTCGTGCCATTATAGTACATATCTGTACGGTTTAAGGAAATGCAACTGGAATTGTATTCAAGATGAGTGCATACAGAATTTGAGAAATTATAGGAACACTCGTGTGTCAATACGTTAAAATGTATGACAGCAAATACCTAATACATAAAGTATGTGTAGCAAATATCTACATCAAAAAAGTCCCTCTGTCATGCATTCTGTCAGCATAGGGATTATACCTTGGCAACCAAAAAGAGCTTTATAACAAGACGAGGCCACAGCATCAGAGGCGTTTATGCTAAGGTGGCATGACATTAATGGTGTGTGCAACACACAGGGCACACTATCTAATGTTCTTTCTGTGCCCTCCCTAGTGGGAATCACATTTGTTAAATCTGAATTGATTCTCATTAGCGTTTGAGTCTGATAAGCATTACAAAGTGGTCCTTAGTTCTTGCTCATTTTACACAATATATGAAATACTGGGGAAAAAAAGCTTAATGGCAGTTGATTTTCATGCACTCCTTCATCTTAATGACACTTGATGTGTTTCTGTTTTTCTGTGTTTCATTATCTGAAATAATGCATATTATGTGCTTCTATTGATGGTTCAACAGAATTAGCTCAATCCTTTTATAGGATCTAATTTTTCTGGTTTTTTAAAAGCTTGAAACTGTCCATGTCTGTGAGAGTAGCAAAAAGGTGTCATATTTTGAGGACAGCCTCTTGTATTCCCTCCCACTTTTTCAATACATTGCTTAGTCCACCCTTCTGCTAGACACCCATTCAGCACTGATGGTTCCTCTCAGTGTCTAATCAGCTCTGTCTGGCCATTCTCAGATTCAGAGTTACAGAGCATGTCCAATATTTCTTAATTCATTAAAAAAACATCAGTAACCTCCACAGCATGTGCAGCCTAAGCAATATGCTGATGATGATGCTGAAGATCATCAGAACTTGATGCTGCCAGTGACAAAATATTTGCTTTTAAACTGTACTTTAATGAAAGACATAAATTGGCATATATTGGTGTATTCTGTAAATTTCCAGAATATTTCTCAGCTTTTAAATGCATAGTTTTTTTATCCTCGCAAACATTTTGTTTCAATATTTAATGCTGTACCTAAATGCATTGGCCCGGAGCTCAAAGCCTACAAGCCAATGTATCAGGGGAAGCCACACCTCCAAACCAGCCCTGGCTGCTCTGCGATTGGACAGATCTGTCAGGAGTAACATCAATGACTGATATGTGTCTCAGAGCATGTCGCCCAGATCATAATTAGCAGCATAGTACTTCTGGGCTGATTTATCAAGTGACTACCAAAGCAAATAGGATTCCTACCAAAGCAAATGGGATTCCTACCAAACCAAATGGGATTCCTACAAAACCAAATGGGATTCCTACCAAACCTGCTTCAGGATTCAAGACAGATTACTAGACCAAAAATATTCCACCAAAAATAAAAGAGAGCTTAACAGCAGTCAATTACTTATTAAGAAGTATCCGACTCTGAACAGAAATATTAACAAGGAGAATTCATCTGGTTTTTTTCTGAACTTTTTGCAGTTTACGATACCTAAAATGTACTGCTTTTAACTACGAGTGGTTTTGCAGCTCTAAAATACTAACATAAGTCCTTAAAATCATAATCACAAATGTCCTGTATGTCTATATATTAGTAGTCTGTGTGTGTGTTAGTATTGTGTGTGTGTGTGCATGCGTGTCTGTGTGTGTGTGTGTTTCCTTTGCCCACCAAATATATGTGCTGTACCTTGAAATGTCCACAAGTATTTTGAGTCATGATATCCAAGGACATAGCAAGGCTCACACCTCGGCATGGGGAAGGGAGGGATATCTTTATTAAATGTTCCACTGGAGCTGGACACCGTGGGCCCATGGAGAGGTGAGGGGGGTGAGAGGGGTCATGTAGAGCAAGTCTGAGACACTGGTGTGTCACCGTGACATGTTCAGATGCACTCCACTGAACTGCGGCACACAGAGACACAGGAAACAAGGCTCTGGGACACGAGGGGTGGTTTGCCGCTTCTCAGTAAGAGGAGAGGGGGCAACATGTACGGCATGCAAGCAAATTCCAGAAGGATGCATGGATGGATATATGAAACAGATGCTATTACAGACAGAGCATTATCTCAGCTCTGCTGTTACATTTAATAAATTAACATCGTGTTATTTTATACCTCCAATTTACTGTCAACATAACGCCATTCTTTTGTAGTTCCTCTTTACTTTGGTGTAACGTAAAACAAGAAACTGTTGGCAACACCTTGTAACTCACGGGGCATTATGTGGATTCTCAGAATCAAGAATCATCATAAAGCATCTCGTTGCATTCTAAAGTATCTGGTGGAAAACTATATACAGCCTTTAGGGCATACACAGACATACACACACACACACACACGCACACACACACCTAAATCACAAATATACACTGAGACTCAATCGACATAGGGGAAAGCAACTGGTCTAATTCATTCACACATTCAACTCTTGGAAAACAAAAATAAAAGAACATAAATCAAGATAAAACTACCAGAGCCAAAAATAATAACGGAACCCTTCTGAAACGTAGCGGTCATCCGCATAGACAGAAGCTCAATGCTGGTTGGCTGTCTGTTTATCTTGGTTAGTGTGCTGAGCTGACAAGCACCCTGAAAGAGAATGTTCTAGTCTCCACTGGGGTTTTCCTCTAAATGAGAGGTAATGCCCCTCTTAGATAAGGTTAATAGCCATTTCGAAAAAAAAATATCTTGCCTATCGTTCTTTCTAATCTAAAAGTGGTAAAATCGAGCAGAGTACAGTTGTCCATTATGGTTCACCTTTGCAGTCTGAAATAGCCTAAACATTTTAATTTTTTTTCTCCATGTTAATAGATTTAATGTTCATTTGTCTGTGGCCCGCAGGCAGGAATCAATGACATTTGAAATAATTGTTGTTACGGGGGTAATCTCTGGGGGAAAATGGTACAAAACTGTAGAGAAGATTTGAGTAAATTACTGTGTCAGCTTCTATTTATTTGCGACGCGATTGCCAGAGGCAGCGCTTCGAGATAACCATTAGACGCCTGGACCATAAAGAAAGAAAACACATAGCCATTGACGAAAAGTTAGCGTGTAATGCAGCAAGTTATCAGTAAAGTGCTCCCTGTAGAGGGAGAGAGGAGGGTGCCGGGATGGAATGGGCACATGTAAAGACAGCAAATTACAGCCAGATTCTCCCAGACCTACACAGGCGGCGCACAGCTAAACAGATCACGGTGCCCATCTGAATACGATGTCCGTCTGACGTTACAAGCTGTAGAGAGCCACAATGGAGCCAGTTATCTGAATAAGGCTCAGCCCATTAATTCCCACGAGTCACCACAAATGCCTATTTATTTGGGGGGGGGTTGGGGACAAGGAAGCATGAGGGCTGAATTTTCAGAGTTCCTCCCGGGAGATGCTGATTATGTGGGTTCAGTGCAAAATTAATGAGCGCCACGAATATGACGCTATGTTTTTCGAATGAAATAATATGCGGCAGATTAGAGGTACATCTGAAAACCATCCAGACTGATTGAATTAAATTCATTTGATTACTTATTGAAATCGTCTACTTTCCATGTTTGCGCAACGACAAATGAACAGTAGTAGTGGGAAAACATATCGTTGAAGTCTGTTACGGCAAAGTAGCTATTTTTGGATTTCGGGAAGAAGAGAATCATAGAATTAATAGGCAGAGAGGATGGAAACCAGGGCTACATTAAGTAAATGACACTCATACACTGCGGCAATAGGGACCCGGGGGGGTATAAACTTGGGAGGGTGG
>JAODUD010000041.1:8855570-8868504 GCA_026784285.1 Stomatorhinus walkeri | reverse complement strand
GTGTGGCAGGAAAGGAATATTCAGCAAGCCTCACTTTAAATCAAGATAAAAGACTGAAATAGAAAATAATAGGCCGAACAAACCCCTGGACAGCTCCGTCCCCTAATGGAAACACATAGCTGAAGGGTGAGGTGCTGTCAGCAGCCCGCGCCGTGACATTCTTTTTTGATAATCTGGACTGCCATAAAATTAGAATAGCAAATACCTCCTGACAAAGATGCATGTTCCTCCTCTATTGTGCCATCATAAAAACTCTGCTGGTGACTCTGAACGCCACAAACTTCAATTTAAATTTACAGCGCTGCGAAAGGAGAAGTGATATGCACTCAGAAATTTTAATAACCTATTAAGTTACGACTTCAATTTCATTTTATGAATATTTTCCTTGGGGAGCACAGCTATCACCAGAGAAAGATAGAAATTTAAAAAAGATAAATAGTGCCATTAATCTACAACATTTCTCTTCCATTATCCTTGAAAATGAGGAGTTATTTTTGCTCAGATTCTCATGTAATTAGCTCCTTACACTTGATTCACTAGCCAGAAAATGACCATGTTCTGAAAATTAAAAATTTGTCATTAAGTGGAATTTAACATAATATCATTTATCTTTATATATTCCCCAGCTGACAACCAGCAGCCTTGGAAGGTGATCAGGGTTTTGTGTCAAAAGCTCAGGCGTAAAACAAGTGAATGGCGCAGAAAACAAAAGGAGCAACGTTTCATCGTCTGTTCAGTGACACGTGTTTTCTGACCGTTTTATCCTAATTTGGGCGCCCGACGTTTGCGAGACGAGTGTATAATTTGCGCTTCAGTCAAAATGTAAACCGATACATTCTTCCGTTCGTTCCTGTTGATAATAAATCCACCCTCAGACTATGTTGCTGTTTATCTGCATTTCTGTATTAATACAAAAAACAAGTGCAAATGTTCATTATTTTGGAAGTTTTAATTTATAATTGTAGCTGTTTTAATGAGACGTTTTATCTATCAAGTAAAAAAATGGGCAAAAATTGCATAAATTACTTATTTTTCAAGCAGAACAACCATTTATCACTGGAATAAAGGTAATTACTACAAATTTTCATAAAAGCATGAGATTTACTCTGGAGCCACATAATTTGATGGTAATACTTCACTAAGTAAAATGATAAGTAGGATAAGAATTAAATTATGACTATGCAAATTATGACTATGCAAATCATTCATGTTTACCAAGCCAACTGACCCACCCCTCTGCAGCAAGTGAACAAACAAAAGGCTGGAATTGGCAGGCGAGCTACATTACATGTTGTGCTATCCTTTTATCAGATTTGTTTTCTTTTTTCATTCGAGAAATATGGATGCGTCTCCAGTGTCAACTCTGTGTATGTGTGTGTCTGTGTATTTTTTATATTACATTGTGGGGACCAAATGTAGCGCACAATGTGATAAAAGCTGTTATTTTGACATTGTGGGGACCACTTTTAGGTCCCCACAGAGACCCACAGAGAACGCAATCAAAAAACAAAAATGCCAAAAGTCTTGTATTGTGTTTGATTCCTTGTGGTTGAGGTCATTGTGCTGGGAATAGAGTTTTCCCATAAAAATGAATAGAGAGTCCCCAAAAAAAGATATTGTGTGTGTGTTATTTCAAATCTACACTGCAAGTACTCTAGTCAATAAGCACTAAACAGTGACTTAGCTCAGTAGTCTAACCACTCTTATGCTCTATCCCCGCTACGAATTATAAAAATATCGGTTATTATTTGCATAACATCCATACGGGATCTTTGATAAAAGTTCAGTAAGTTCCATTACAATGATCACTCTCTTTAGATTATCTATGCCTTCCCTAAAGGAATTTAACAATGCAGTTCTGCTCAAATGGCCGGTGCACGAATTACACATTTTCAAAATAGTGTCATAGCACAAGTTTGCGTGAAAAATCAGTAATACACACCAGTGATTATCCTTACACATTTATGAGATATCCCACTGGGTCTTAATGGGATCTTTAACAGTTCCATTGACTTGCCGGAACCTTCCCTACACAGTATAGATATATGTCAGTTTTATGTCGAAAAGTAAAAAAAAAACAGTAAGCAATTCATCTGTGAGATGTTCACAGGTTACGACAACGGCCACGGTTATTAGGGCTAACAGCCCCCTCTGCTTTCATCCATTAATATTTGATGTCTTTCGCCTCGCGCAAGATCTGTGGGAATTGTACACAAAACTGTTTTTTCCCGATACGGATACTGCGTCTGATGTTACTGTCTTTTACAACTATCAGAACAAGCGGTGATTTCGAGCGACGCCAGAGGCTTCTGTTCATAGAACCGTGGTTACATTTGTAACCTTCATTCGGTTCAACCTCCGGGCCGCCCCAGCCAGCCTGGTGGTTGATTGCCAGACACGGAGGCTGTTATGGGGAAACCAGGAGCATGTGCACAGAGCCTGCCAATGCCTTGGCAGCGATGACGCCGGCACAGCGCTTCATCTCCATCCGCTCAGGCGCGGGAAACCAGCCCTCGGAAAACCGAAGGGGAGGCAGCGGCCCGATTCATCAAGGGGAACCCTACGAGTAACGCAAACAAGGATACGAAGTTAATCAGAAGTATTAGAAAATGCCGCCTAGCATAGCCAGTGGGACCCTGTTTCATTAAAACGTTCCAATGGAGAGAGTCAATCACGGGCTTTTTGGTTTTACTAAACTCAATAGCACGCTCCTTACTTAATAGAGCAAGGATTAGCTATAATGGGAAGAGGCACTTCTTATCATTGTTTAAATCTAATGTATAACGTTTGGAAATGTAGCCACCAGCTAGTATTCCATTTATAATATGGAAACATTCAAGAAAAATTCTGACAGCAGTTTTGGTAATAAGATCATCTAGCATATTATTTATAATCTGTAAAGAGTCGCTGGTCGTGACATTTTTGCAGTGTCATCCTCTGCAAAGATCATTTAAAACACGAACATCTGACGTTAAATCAGTTCTGTCTTCAAACTGGTTTTTGTTCAACAGACGATCAATGAATGCAGTGTGAATTAATGAATTCATTATAATTCCTAAAAATGTGATTATTGAACACAATCTGGGCAAAAAATAATGCAGTGACCTATGAGGTCAGCTTTCTTGCCATTTGTTTGATGCATGGAAAATGTCAAGGCTTTTTATAAAAATTTCTATGAATCAACGTCTCTCCAGAGTAACAAGGGCACACTTAAGGAGGGCAGCGTGGTTTTGAACAATTTTAATTCATCAGTTATACTTGCACCACTAGCCTAAATTATATAGGCCTACTTAGCAAAAGCTCTATATTGACCTATGTGTTTTGTATTTGGGGTAAATGTGTATACTTCAGAGTAAAACATTCCTCTTCAATAATGTAGATAGGTAGCTAGATATGAGTTTCCAATCATTTCTGTTGATTGAAGTACTGAATGTTATTTTTGATATGTGAAAATTGTTTAACACAGCGTGTATTAAAACAAGGTATTGAGTTCAGAACAGAATAAAATGGATGATCTTAATTGGGAGAGTAGTAGATCAAATAGCAGTTATACCAGGTCATATGCATTAATTTTGCATTCTGTCACCACTTCCAATAACTGTCAATCGAATAAAACACAATCAGGATAGTAAGATGCCTACCAGTGGAAAACTGATGACAGTATCTGTCTGTGATAGTTGGATTATTTATACGACCCTTTTGTTTTAGTGTTTATGTTGTAAATAGTGGTTTCCGTTATGCATGCATTTTCACTTCTAACTGAACGCTACAAATAAACGAAACTTTCTAGCTGAGATGATTTTATTTGTACCATCACCACTCATACAACCACCTCATGTGCTTTTCTGTGTATGCGAGCATACATACGTCTTTAAATTTATGTAAATTGTCCTCCTATTCACCCAGGGTCACACGTACATGCTTTGAGTTGAGAAAAACGTTTGCATGACATACAGTAGCAACTTAATATCGTCAAACATTGTCATATATGGTTTTCATCTGTCGGATGAACCCAATCTGCTTAAAAAATCTGCACAAGAATCGTGATCCTCTAAAAGTAGACTGCATTTTAGTTGCTCTTTCCAAACTTCATGTCAAGGCAGAGACATCTGAGTGAGTGATTCTAGAGGAATGACATTCAGGGAATAGATTTATTCAGAAGTGGCAAGGAGAGTGTCTCATATAGCAGCTCCTCCATTCACATTTAATTGTTCATCAAAGGGAATATGAAAAGAAGAAATGGACTGCAGCTCTGGTGTTGATAATGATGAGGAAACCCATTTTTACTTGACTCTCATTACAGGGTAAGATCATTCTTGTTTAGTTATCATTCTCCTGTGACTAAGAAAACAGGAAGTTAAAACCCGCCGACAGCATCTCAGGTTCCGTAGCCGTACTCCAAATTCCCCTGTGAAATGCTGTTTAATGACTGAAGCAAAACTGAAGCATATATTAACTCCTACGATAGAGTAAAATAAAAAAATAAAAAAACATTCATTGCAGTCGGTAATGTCAGGTAATTACAAAGAAAATGAAGAGACAATATAAAGAAATAATTACCCAAGACATAAAAAAGTGGGGATAGCAGACATTAGCCAGGAAGCTAAAACACACAATCCCCAATAATTGTCCGTCAGCTTCTGAGATAAAGCAGACCACACTTTAAATCTAAACACAAACTACTACAAGAAATACTCCCGTTTGCTCACTTTGCTTTTATGATCACAATAACGTGTGTGATTCACCAATATCTACTGTCAAATTAAGGATATATGAATGTGGCGCCATAAAACCGTCACACTCGATGTTTTATACTGGCAGTCGTTACCCCCGCCTGCTTCCTGAAAACACTAGTGCATTACAGCTAGCTTTAAAAGTAATAAACTCATAACAAACTCATAAATAAACGAATAAACTCATAAACATAATGATATGTGTGGCTGAACTAGTAATAAATCAATAAATGAGCTCTTGCTTTCCTGACGTAGTATTAGGCGCTGACCCCAATCAGCACATATGACAAATATTTAGAATTACAGTGGGGGTCTGATTAAATTCTTGGGGCTGGTGAGGTTCTTTTACAGAATGTCTCAGGAATCGTTTCAATTAATAACAAATAACAGATGGCCTTTCGCTTAAAGGAATGGCAGGGAAGAAGAGAGACTACGCTCGCATGTGTACCTGTGTGCACAGTAGATAGCTTTATAGGGGGAATACACACCTAATGTAGATGGATCACTAACCGCCCCAAAGCCAGACTCCAGTTAAAAGGCGAATACTATAGGTGTAATATATATGTAAACCTACTGACTCTCCAATGTTGACGTTACATCCATCGTAGTACATTAACTTGTTGTTTACATTGTTTAAGGACCATTAACTAGAAGTTTCCCCACATTACACGCTGATATGAGAATTATAAAGGACTCTCTTGCTCAGTGTCAGTTTAATGTAAAAGAGTTTCCCAGTTAATTTCAATTTACTGCTTATTCATTAAATACATTCGCAGTGCCTTTTCCCTAAACTTTTGCTGACACCTTTTTCCTAGATGCCCTGCAGATAATTTGACTTTTATGACTTGAAGGGATATTGACATTAAAACACTTAATGTGAAAGTGTTTCCTGATACTGTTGAAAATAATGTGAATCTGTCTTCTCATACTGCCACAAATATTGTGAATTAGAGTTCTAATACTATTGCAATTACCATCAAGTATTTATACTAGCATACTTGGATGTAGATGCACACAGAATAATGTAACTGGAATCAAATTAGCTCTGCAGTTCCATTGCTGCAACATTAAATTAATCTGAACTGAATTCGAATTTGGAAACGGGAAAATAGGAATTCATTATATCTGGCACAACATCTGATAGTGAAGGAAAATAATCCAAAAGTCACGGTGAGTCTGCTAGACTGGCAATCAAAAATGGGATTTAAGCCACACTTTTTTGTGCCCGCTGGATTCTTTGCTTGATATGTGCCAGTGCTGATGATCAGCTGCTGTGAAGATACTCTGAACATTAAAGCCTCTGTTGAAATAACTGGCAAATCCATAAACTGAGGTCATACTTGGAACAGGATCTTAATAAAGATTTTCTTTCTTTCCTTGTGTGTCTGTATGAATCGGGGTCAGCTAAAAAGATTTAACTCACCAGGAATGCTCACCAGATGAGCAGTCTAAATACTGTGTAGCCAAGCGTGTTTACGTAAACAGGGCCTGTCGTAAGTTTTATTGCAGCGATTACCGTTATTTCGTTTTTTGTTATTTTAATGACTGATTTCCTTAACTGCTATTTCACTACTTCTCTGATGAAAAACGCGAGACTTATTCAATAATGAGGGAAGATAAACTAACATTGTGAGCAGAATCCTTCTATCATCCAGTTAAAATGTCCCAACGCTGCCAGCTACCATAATCACTTGACACTCAACAGAATAAAAACTATGTCCTTACCTCTTTAATCTGTGAAGAGGGTCTTCTCTGATGCACTGGTGATAATTAAATATTTGAGTACTACCTGGAATGTAGGGAACCAAGCAATAAGGACTGAAATGTTATCCAAGGTAGTTACAGTACAAACTTTGCATCTTGTACAATGGATGAAGCTGAGCAGTTATTTTAGCTCCATAAAGGACTATTATTTTAAGAATAAAGCAGAAATGTATGTATAATGTGGTTGCATTATAGGTAAATATTGTATGCATTTTCATGTAATCAGATTTAATAAATTAATTTGACTTTGGTATACTAGGGCATGTAATTAACTTTATTCTGGAACACATGTGAATGCTGTTCATTTTATAGACAAAGACTTTCCAAATTATCAAAAACTTCAAGCAGGGAAAATATTACATAGATCCCCTAGATAATTAAAAATATTAGCAGTATGAGTTACATGCATTCTGCTCTGCCTACATATTGCACAAGATGTTCAAAAATGTTTTAACTTCTCCATTTGAAGCACCTTTCTTTCTTCAAAGTAAGTGTCAGTTACCATAAATTGTCTTGAGTGCAAATGTTTCCAGATCTCTGGACTCGGACATTTATAAAACAAGCGGTACAATAAGAGAGGCCCTCTGGCCATCAGTGAAAAGTCTTTTGTGTAACGTGAATGTAAGACCTCATGTCCGGTTTGAATAGAGAAACAAAATGCATCTTTAAGGAGCAGAACTTCAACACCCACCTTGTCCCACCTACTACCCCCCCAAACAATATCACAACAGCTTACATGCAACTCACATCGATTCAGCTCCCAAGGGCTCAAACCAATTTCTCATGTTTTCAGCCAGTCTTTCTGCCTGAACCTGCAACAACCATCAAACCCATTAATCCATCCGCCGAAAATGACTATGACTGATTCGGCCGCCAAACAATCAATTTGTATCTCTCCCTCGCTCTCTTTTTTCGTGGATGTACAAAATATCATGAAAAAGTGTCAGTGGTAATAGTTCCACAACAGTGAAATAATAGAGTAATAAGGCAATCAGCGTTTGACCTTGGAAGACAGCTAATTCATCTGGCCATCTATCTTAATTATTTCCTCTGAAATGGTTACGAAAGAGAAACTGTACGATTCATCCATTCTGCCATGACAATTCCATTTTTTATCCATTGTAACGCTTTTTTTTCCCTACCTGTTCTATTTATTTATATATTATTTTTTAACCTCACGCAGAGATACCACTCCGTGAATTTTGGAGAAGGCGACGAGGCTTTGTGTACATGAGGAGATGCTTCGGAAAGCGTGGGAGTGACAAGTTTCAAAACTCATAAAAAAAAATTTTTTAATAGCTAGCCATAAAAACAAAAGCTTTAAATAAAGTTACGCAAAGTGTAAATTAGATATGAATGTTTTGGTGGCGAGCTAAGCCAGCGTAAGGGAGAAACACACCATATATTTGTGTGTGTACCAAAACCCGACAGAGCTGGCAGAGGGCTGGCCGACCAGCCTGGTGAACCTATCATGCATACAAGAATGCAAAGCACCCTCTTTTAATAGCGGAGAGCAGAAGGTAGGGAAGGATATGTCTGGGAAAGGCTGAGGCAGGAAAAAAAAAAAAACATTTGTCAGAAGACAGTGACAAAAGAGGGGGGGAGCGTGCTCCATGCTATTCAGAGACAATTTGTAAGCACGGCTGTTGAAGCCAGGCCAAAGACGAGCGAACAGCTGGAGCCCCGCCGTGATTGATAAATGTGGCCCGAAGAACTTCATTTCGATGTGAATGAAGACAAAAGCAGGACTATGTTCAGTGAGTGTGTAATGTTATCGTCATTAAGTGGTAACACTGGACATGTCCCCCGGTGCTCAGATGGGGGACACGGCATGCCAAAAGGGAGGTCAGCAACCCCTCCTAATTAACATTTTATGACAAAATGCTCTTTTGTGACTATTTCATAATTGATTTACCTTTCAGTTTAATCATTATAGAACTGCTGTCCCTTTTTTCAGGCACGGCCACCGATCCGGTGACGTGCATCATGATGAATATGCAGCACAAACACGACATCAGGATCAAGTGAGGCACTTTGGTTTGTCTGCAACGGAAAGTGAAATTATTCTGATTATCCGCTGGATCTGGGTTACGTAACTGCGCAAGGTTTCAGCAGCGTTCCCGTACGATGTTGGGACTTCCTAATCTTCCGTGAAATAATCAACGGCAAAAACCATGATAAATGATTAATAATAAAAAAGCGATGTTATGTCATAAGCGATTACAGTAATGCTTGTCTTGCTCAAACCCAATATGAGTATGATACAAAGGAAACAGCTAACCTAAGCCCATTGAAGTCCAGAAAGATATCCTGCATAATGTCCACTCTTCATGTGTAGGGCATCCTGTGTCAACTTTTATGACAATAATTTATATATTTCTTGTATTAACAGAATAGCTGTCCAAGTGGCATGAGTCTTCCTGACCAGGATTAGTGAGCCATTTCCTGTATTTGTTTGATTATATCTTCATTAACCCATACTTACATAAACCTAATTAAAACAGTGACTTAACTTCTTTTACATAAAAGCTTCCATCAACATGTTGAGAAAATAATTTTAAAAATAGGATTTTATTTCTTTTTAATGCTTCCTATTTAGGACAAAAACAAAAACAAAGGCCAAAACCATTTACTTGCTAATAAACCCTAAAGAAATATGCATTCTTGATTATGTTCCCACATGCATACACGTATTAGGAATAAACCTTTCATTTAAAATGAACATGCCATGCAATGTGTCTAAAAATCAAAATAATGACAAAATGCCACAGGTCCCAGAATTAACTCTGCTCGAAGCAGCTTCATAAAATATCCAGCTACGCTAATGCTTATATGTTGTCAATCAATAAAATTCTTTTTCCCTACCAATTAAAAACCCAGCCAAACGCCCTGACTATTGACTGAAGCAAACCAGTAAGGGTTCCATTGCTGTGATGTTGCTGGCTTTCCCACGTTATGTGACCCATGCAGTGGCGGCTCATCAGATCAGAGGATGACCATGTCCGTCAGGAATCATACAATCAATTCATTTACTGGGCTCACTGACTGATAAACCTAGTGGAAACAGATATATTATCACTTGTTTTGGAGCTTCAGATAGCACTTGAATGAATCACACAACAGTATTGCGATCAGCACCGTATAAATATTTTTTTTTATTTTCCATTAGCTAATTGTGGAATGTCATAACATGGACTCTAAGCAGGCAGCAATTATAAATTAAAACGGTGATATATTTGCCCCGCCCCCCCACCCCCACTACTACACCTGGTTTTTTAATTCCTCCTCTTTGTAAATCAAAACAAGCTGCTTTCTTCAGCCAACAGTGATTTATTTATTTATTTGTCACCTCATTCGGTGAGCAGAATATACAGGGTACATTCATCCTTGACCTATTTAATGGCTCGATAGTGCTAAAGACTCAAGCTGCAAATTGAAAAGTTTTCCATCACTAAGTGAAATGTATGGCTGTGACTGAAGTCCATAAAAATTGGGGATTGTTCTATTTTAATTTTG
Source organism: Stomatorhinus walkeri (assembly GCA_026784285.1). Classification (NCBI taxonomy): domain Eukaryota; kingdom Metazoa; phylum Chordata; class Actinopteri; order Osteoglossiformes; family Mormyridae; genus Stomatorhinus; species Stomatorhinus walkeri. The sequence continues at coordinate 8,858,491 of JAODUD010000041.1, read as the reverse complement.
AACTCAATTTCAGACACGCTTACTGCAACAAAGGGAGAACATCCATCCAGCAATACGATTTGGAATTTCAGCTGCCAGGATTTGCGATGAACGAGTGAATATTGATGAACTTGAAAAATCCACAGGGCGATTTTTTTTTTATTTCCCTCCCCATGGAAAATGGAGGGACGAGGTATCACACCAAGCAGCCCCACCCCCCTCCCCCCACCCCCGGGGTGGAGGAAGAAGCACCTCTCTCAATATTCAGAATACCAGTGTTTTTGTATGAAGTTCAGAAGGAGATATCAATCTCACTTTGAGGCTCCAGGGGCTTCATTTGTTTGTGAGAGATGTGAAACGCCGCCCACATGACTATGCCAATTCTTCAAAACCCACTTACAGCAGACACACCAAGTTTTATACCTCCATTGTCTGAAGTTTCTCCTAAAAGGGGGTCTTGCAAGACCCATAACTGTGCCCCCTTTTCACCGAGCAACCCCTGGAAAACAATAAATATCCTAAGGCCTGTCACGAGCATTTGTTAGCGCGTTAGTGGCTCAAACTGACAGAGCCGACAGGGACTCCATCATGTGGAGCTCCAAAGCAGGAGTATCTCAGTCCCCCGAACACTCAACATGCTAATATTACAGAGAACGTGTTTTCATACCATGTTCAAAGCATGACGCGAATATGTCATCACCTTATGCTCATTCACAAAAGGTGCAACTGCGTCGATTTTAGTTACATAACTCGAGCTGATAATCACTCAGTAGTTTTCCTTGCACTAGACTACAACAGGAAAGAGTTCATGCTTCAACAATTGAGTTGTGATCGATCTTGCTGGAGGGAAAGAAAAATAAAAACAAGAAGGGGAGTCCGTGAAAAGGTTACAGCGGAGATTTTGGGGCGAAGAAGCTTCTTGGGAAGGTCCATCAGTATCAGTAATAACCACCAGGACTCAACCTTCACTTGAGTATCTCTCTCATGTCGGCCTCATCCTCCGCAAAGACATCCCTTGCCATAGAACAGAATGTGAACGGAGGAGGGCTGCCGTCTCCTTCGCGGAGCTCCTCCGCTTATGGAACCCCCCCACCCCCAGGCCAACAGCCCCATCAAACGGCGGCACCTACAGCCATCCGCCTTGCAGTTTTAGCTGTGCAATGGGCCGTGCTGCACCCTCAGTGTGTGTTTAGAAGTGGAGCCACCATGTCGACTCAGTTGTGCCTAGTTTACCAACACTATTGATTGCAGGTGATGTTCTGGACAGAGTCCATCTGACCTCTGGAGGCACTTAAATACATCATTGTCCAGGGAGACCCCTTGAGATACTGCACACGCTGCCGTCTGCCTGACTCTCCCGCTAAACCGACGAAGCCATTTGTTGGAATCAAAGAACACTTAAAGCGCCAAAGAACTTTTTCCTACGTCTCACAGAGGCAACTTCAAACACCCGTTAAAATTACTGTGCTTCAGTACGGCAAAGTATGTCACAAATCAAACACATTTACTTAAATGTCTTACTTAAATGTTTCACTATACAAGTATTTTCCACAGGTAGTTATACGAATAAAGAGATGTACTTTGGTTACATTTAGAACACCATATTTGAATTTCTTAGAAAAGAAATCAAGCTTTTTAAACATCATTAACAAATACTAATGTCTGACTGTATTGTTGAACAAATCAACATTTGGTCACTTCGCTTTTTGAGTTTTCATACTAAATAACAAAGGGAAAAACGAGGTAAACCGAAAAATTGGACGGGTCAACTACTGACATTGAAGTAGCAGGACTCTTAGTTTGTGCTTCATTTACCGTGAATACTAATTAGGAATATTAATATGCAATCATGTTAGCAGTCACCATAATTTGTGCGGTACGCTTTTCTCCCCGAAAAACACCTCAGAGCGGTTGACGGGAATCCAACGCGACACGGGCCTACCTGATTCAGAACTGCCTCTGCTGTTGTCGACACAATGCGGGGAGTGGGGAAGTACACTTTAAATTAATTAACATCAGACCTCTCGTAGCAGTTCATTTCTGTAAACAAACATTTTAATATGCAGTAATTAATTAAATCTGCCAAGCTCCTCTGCTCCTCCCATTGATCTTTCCCCACTTCACTTTCTCTTCATGTTAAACAGTTTATTATGGTTTGTGAAGCAAGGATTCAGGACACGTCCGTGTCCGGTACGTTCTCCACGCGGGAAGTCCGCGCCTCCTAGTTAGCCATTTAGCCTCATGACGGAGAGGCAGGGAAGGCAACGAGACATCAGGAAATACCAGAAAGTTTCCAGATATAGATAAATGCAACGGGCTATGAACTTGACTTCCAACCCAACTCATGCAGCCATGTTTTTACACAAGATCATTTTAAAAATGTCAAATACAGCTTTCAATACATATTTTGCAGATCAACAGCAGTAACCAACAACATAACGCTTTAGCCAACATGTAGTTTATCAGTGTTTTCATGTAGCCGAAGCAACATGCTACATTTTGGCCACTGCACCTACACACTGTTCAGGAAGGTTCCTTCGGATTGGTGGGAAAAGTTATGCTAAATACAGATGCAAAGTCGCTGGCTATTTTTTGAATTAATAAAAATTTTCCAGCTAATTTTTCTATTGGCTTCCTTTTAATTTTGACAAATAATCATATAACTTGATTAGCTCTTAATTCTTATGAAATCTGAGACATTAGAAAATGAGCTGATTCGGCTCATTCGCCGCCTGATATCGATTAACTTTTGGGCAGGGTGAATCAGCTTTTCCTTCCAGAACTCAAGCCCACAAACGCCTGGCGCTTCCCGGTGGGTGTGAACTGAGCTTGCATGGAGACGCGGCCCAACAGGAGCGAAAGCGCCGGGTGGTGGGGTCTACGCGGTCATCCGACAGCAGCGATACGCCCTCTGCCCCTTACGCCAATCGGGGGGCGGGGGG
>JAODUD010000041.1:8845457-8855470 GCA_026784285.1 Stomatorhinus walkeri | reverse complement strand
GGCGGGGGGGGGGGGCAGCGGCCCAAATCCAGGTGGCTCGTTGGCAGCCAGGGAGGGGCACCCAGCTGAGGCGGCTGGTTACCCGGTTGTGCCGACGTGCCGTGGAGCCCCGCTCTAGAGGGGCATCATCGCCCCCTGGATGAGCGGGGCTGGGGGGGGGGCACCAAAGAGTCTGTCACTGCGAGGCCTTGCCAAGCCGAGGCAGCACCCGTGCTGAACACAGCTAATTCTGCCAGCGGCCCCGGTACCGCTCGCGTGTTATTGGTCCACATAAATGCATAATTTGGCTGAGAGGATATTTCATTTGTGCTCATTTGGAGCCTCTCCCCAAAGTGCATTTACGGCGGGCCACTCTGACGCGGCAGAGACGGGGTTTGCCATGATACCTCGTACGCACCACAGCTCACGGAACATAGCAGAAGTATTTTGTCAGCAAAGCATTTCAGGGAGAGAAGAAAAGAAAAAAAAAAACAGCACAAAATGAGCTCAAATGCTGAAATAACTAAAATATCCTCATGGGCAAACAATGTATTTATTGATTCGAAATTGACTGCTTCTGGTGAGAAGAGACATAGTTCAGGCATCAAAGCACACAATGCATCTATTGTAATTTTCATAATGTGGCCTTCATGAAAACAGCTCACCAGTTTACCTAGAGCACGCTGCTTCAGGCTGCCTGAGAGGTACGAGTACTTACCCTGTGTATTTTGTTTCAGGATTATCTGATTACAATCAAGATTTGAAGGAGGTGTCTATGGGTGACACGCCGCATCCAGCATTAGCTTTTAATTAGCTACCAAACTGGGTATTTTAACATTGGTTCTGCAGTGTGTTGAAACCTGTGGTAAATTTTAACTAAACAGGCAATTCTGCTCAGGCACCTCCAAGCCTATTGTTAAAATGCCAGACTTCCTATGCAGAGTATATGATGTTGACCTACGGCAATAAGATTTCACATCATTAACGACAAATTACGTTCATCTTTAGCAACCCAAGGACAGCTGAATGTGGGAATAAAAAAAAAAATCACAGGCTCTTTCTTGGATGACAAAAAAGTTCCACTGACCACTGGCTGTCATAACACATGGGTTTCAAGACATGATATTACTTTGCGTCACTTTTTAGCACGGTGACCGGAGGGGAAGATGCGGAAAACTGCAGCGCGGGAAATCCCTGGCACATGTGCACGCACAGAGAGACGCACGCGGGTACATGCGCAAGCACACGGACGCACACATGTGCTACGGGGGAATGGAAATTGTGCCACTTCTCAGCAAAGAGATCCAATCAGTGAGCATTAGGCTTCACACACAGTGATGCGTCCCTCACCCCAGCTTCGGCCTCATAACAAGCCTGACCAGCTATGTGCCTCTTCATTTTGACGCTAACACACCGTTTTCCTTTAGGTGAGGGCTACATAATCAAACAGACAAACAAACAAATAAATGGACAAATAAACAAATAGCCCTACACAGTTTCGATCCCGTCAACAGAGGAGAGTTGCCGCAAGCAAGGGGCAGGCATGGCTGATTTGGATCATGAAGAATAATGTTTTGCCTGGCAGATGATTAGGGATGTTAATTTTTTCTTGGCTTTGTGATGTCACATCTGATATGCGGGCAATCTGGCGGGGGACGATCCCTGTGAAATTCCGCTCGATGTGTTGGGTTCTTGCCCCATTTGCCTGTTAATGAATGCTGTTGTAGGAGGTATCCATGTGTGCCATGTCAGGAGGACAGCGAGCTGCACCTTCACCTGACGCCCTGACCATGGTGGAGTGTGGCAGGTACCATGACAGATGTTATTCCGAGCTGAGGCTGAGAAATCCGCCCGGGACTCGCTCAGCAGTCAGAGGGCCCGGGAATAAAGATGGCCACAACTGCTGCCACACTTTTAATTTGTGGAAGCACTGAGCCTTCTTCTTACACGACTTAAGAAACAGAATAAAAGTACATTTTATATTAATTATATTTAGTTGTAAATAAAAGTTATCCAAATTTTGATGAATAATAATAATAATAATAATAATAATATCCATCCATCCCTCCATCATCCATCCTTCCATCTATCCATCCATCTTATGTAATCGCTTGTCCTAGTCAGGGTCGTGGGGGGGTCCGGAGCCTATCCCAGAGGCTACAGGCGCAAGGTAGAGAACAACCCAGGATGGGGACGTCAACCCCTCACAACAGTTCCTATAATGCAAATTTTAAACATTGTTTTATATATATATAAGGAAATAAAATTGATGGTATTTTAATTTCTACTAGCTGATAGAGTTTTGAAATATCACTGTTCAGGAAATGCTCTTGAAGCACAAATCATTCAGTGGCTGTTTTAAAACGGCATTCGGAACAGTATAATAATTTGCACCTTACAGGTAAACCACACTGATTTGCCAAAGCTACAGTGTTGACACATTAGAATCTCCGAGGGGCAGCAAAGCAATTAGCGTAATTGAAGTAGAGTTTTAGATGTTCTTGGGCGTCTTCTCATTTGCAGTGGTGCTTCTGGCGGGGGGGGGGGGGGTGAAAGCAGGTGCAGCTGGGTATCTCAGGTCATATTACACTGCAATCCAACAATTTTTAGAGTAGTTTTTTGTTTTTGCTATAGGACAGCTGAGTGGAGGAAGTTAGTTACGTCACAGACTGGCAAAGACAGCAAGACGTAATTGTTAAAATCACCGAACCACGTGAGGCAATCTCACGGCCCCCCATTCTCTCCTCTAAGATGGGGTCCACAGGGCAGCTTGGGACACTTCAAGCCATCTCTGGCTCCCCCCATCTCCACTGAACAGCTGCAGGCAGGTAAACGCACTACACGATAAAGACGTCGGACTGTCGCCTTAACCCAAGCTGCTGGTGGATATCACACACCTAGCTATGCAAATAAAGCTTTCCTGGAAGATTAGCGTTAACATCAGGGTGGGCGTGCCAATTTACCGAAATAAATTCCTCGGAAAAGCTTTTTAAGACATCCCGAAGCTACGAGTGGGGCTTGGTCAGACACGTCCAAGAGACTGAATTTTAATGACAAAGCACCGGTCTGAAATAAGTATGAATACGTTGTAATTCAGTGAGGTTTCATGCAACGTTAAGCATGTACATCTCTTGGCAGTACACTAACTGGCCCCGCTTTACTGCTATATCTCAGCGCATATCAATACCGCGATGCAATTAACTCCGAAGTGAGCCGATCCAGGTTCGGTGCTCAGAACTGTCTTCTGATTATATCAAGATAGATAGAGCAAACCACGTACAAAGCTGTTACAATCTACAAGCTGTCCCTGCGAATTTAAATACATCTTAAAAAATGGGAGAGCCTTTTTTAATGTTTGTGCTTCTGGAAAAGCTGGTAATGGATGCATTGCCCTGAGTGTGTAATGGAGACAGCTTATTTTTTTCCCCTCTGATTATCCCGAGACTGCTGATGTACACATGTAAATGTGCAGCTCTGGAGTCTCCCCCTCTCCCCTTCTTCCATCTGCCAGACAATAGTTTTAAATCTTTAATCCATGAGCAACCATTGAACACCAGCGAATTGCAAATTACAGATGTTTTACTGTCTCTGGCAATTTTTTCTCTCTCTCTCTCTCTTTTTTTTTTTTTTTGCTTTCTTGCATCCCACTGTCACTCAGTGTCTCCTGCACATCCTCCGCTCTTCTGCATTCATTAGGCGCCCGGCGCCATCGTGGCACCATATGACACTGTCATCATTTGGTAATTAAACCTTTGCTCGTTTAAATATGAAAAGCTGGCGAGGGCAGGATCGAAAAATGTCGCAGCCACGGCCCAGATTTCCCCAAACTGTGAGGTGGGCTTTGCAATAATGTCTGCGCCACTCTCCTAACTTTTTTGGTACAGAGGATTTTTATTTCGTTGGGGGCTGTTTTGAGCTTGTGAAATGCCCCTCCACCAGCACTATTTCTTACAGAAGATGTTGGTTCACAATACTAGCGAGCTGACACAGATCCGCCATGTTCGATACAAAGTGGTACAGAAGCAGGAATATCTCACAGAAGTCCGTGTAATTTCTCTGCTTATAGTATTAAGTAGCTACTATAAGTAGAATTTGAGTTTTTGAGAAAAACAATTCCTACATTTTAATCAATATTACATTATTGCAAGCAGCCACCAGTAGAACATTTTCTTTAATTTTTTATTGCACAGTATAGTAATGATATCATTTTAAAAGCTACAAGAAGTCTACATGACACATGATTGGTTGTTGTAAATTATGAAAATGGTGACCAAATAACCAAAAACTAAATTTAAGTTTTCACTCATGGAGAACTGTAGCAAACCTCTAATAAAACAAAACAGATACATTTCAAGCACAACAGTATATCAAAGTCAAAAGTACAATAATTTAATGGCTAGTTAAATATAATAATACAGTGATGTAGTGTTTAAGTGAGAAAGAATCACACCAAACAATCAGACCATAACAGTGTTCCGAGCACAAATGATCCCTATACTGCAGAAGGGGAAAAGTAAAGGCTTATTTAAAGGTAAATGCTGCAAGGATTCTGGCACAATCTGAAGCCACCCGCTAGAATGGGCTTGATGTTTCCGAGGTCCGAGGAGGATGGGGCGTAATATGTTTACCAGACCATTAATCCAAAAAGCAGAGTGATATGGAGGAGCTGAGAGTAGGCTAATGTAAGGGAGTGAAACGATAAAATTCTACTGATACCGGAAAACCTCTTTCATCAACATCTCTCAGCATTTCAATCTGCATGGAGATGGAGTTTAATCACGACAACTTAGCCAAACGTAATTCGGCAGAGCGATGGCCTTGCCATTACAGAACCCCCCCCCCCAAACAATCTTGCTTGGATCCCTCCTTCAGTTTACTCCACACCATGAGTCCACCGTCGTGCGAGTTGAAAAGTATGGGGGAGGTGGGCTGGGAACTACCTCGTCACATTATTGCCATCCATAGATCAAGGTCACAATTTTCATGATCATTACACCACTGAAGGTGACAGGATGCATTTGCGGGAGGATCAGCAGCTTATGTGGAGGCTGGTCATGCGGAGCTTCTGGTGCGCGTGTGTCGACACACCTACAATACAACAGCACACCAATACTAGTGCAAAGCAGGCACTCATTAAAAGCAGGACCGCTTTAACAGTATTGTGTTTATGCGAATTTGGGGGGGGGTGGGGGGGATTCCGTCAGAAAATGGACACCATGGAGATTGTAAATTTACTAAAAAAGGTGCTCAAAAATTAACATGAAAATTGCATAACGTCATACTAAATGCTACAATTTATTTCACATTGTTGTGCACACACACATACACACTGACCCACATGATATAATATAAATGAAACTTCTATTATGTACTCATATAATATTAATTTCTAAAGCCATATAAGCAAAATAATATAACCCATTCTGTAGACCTCCACCATGAAATATGGGACATTGATATTTTTATTTGTTTGTTTACTTTGCTTTGATAAATGACCTTAGAAAATAAACACAGAAAAGCATCTGAACAAAATAAACCTAATTTCCTCTTAATGATAACCATGAGAATCATAAATCTGTGTGACGAAAGATTGCAGGCTCACAGTATTACCAGATCCAATTGTCGGACGCATTATCTGCGCACAGTCAATGGCTAGTTTAAAGACGCCACAAAATGCCAGGGGGCAAACAAAGACTAAACGATTGCCATGGGCCGATTGGACAGAAGCACCGCTCCCCATATTGAGGGCATGCTTGTGGAAGCTGTTTCCTGTCTGTTTTGGAAAGTGGCAGCTGGGTTGAGACTCCCCTGGTCAGCCTGAGGGCTGACACACGCGAATAGATTATGCAGAGATGGGATTGTGCGGCTGACAAAGGTGCAAAGCCGTTTTAAATACAATCACTAACGGTGGACATAGAGGTAAGAATGAATGGAAAGAAGGATTCATATGGAAAATTCTACAAAAAAAGGATTCCATCCGAACAAATCATACGTGTTCATTATTGATGACCAGTATCGATACCACGTAAGATATTTACATGCCATTTTAAAAAATCTAATGTACAGCAGAGCAAGTGGTATAAAAGAACTTTTAAATGCCATCAACGACGTTGTGTTGCCTCAGGCGGGTAGACAGTCATCTCCATTAATCAACCTAGTACCTATAGGTAGGTGACCATTAAAATGTATGGATTTAGTCAAATGGGAAATTGGCTTATATCACAGGTGCACGATGGTTTGTCTGTCGTTGCATGTAATGTCGGGAATGCTTTTTTCAGTTCCATTGATAAACCCGTGATATAAAATTGCTAAATGTTGGCAAGGATATCAAAGAAATTATAATAATAATAATATTCGTACATTTATATGCAGCTTTATTTTACTATAGCCTACTGTAGTTTCTTCTTATCGGTGTCATTACCTGCAGCAATGGAAATCCACGCGGGGAAAAAACTTCACCCCCTCCATTCAACTGGAAGATGGTGTGAAATGTGAATGACAAGCAATAAGCAGCATATAGGAAGCTTTACCAAAATGAAGTATTAGAAAGTGAGCTTTAAATTTATTCGTTATTACAAGTTAAGCTCGCTGTTAAAGAGCAACGCATTAAAACGACAAACCATAACGGCGTAGGAAGGCGTCATAAGTGAAATGCATCTTGGGAGAAAAAAAGACGATGCAGCAGCACTTACAATAAAGTGCGCGTCTCTTTTAGTTACCCCCTTTATCTGCAATTGGATACTGAAGAATAAACTTCGCCATAGGTTAACCGCGCGGGGGAACAAAAAAAATCAAAGGAGGACAATAAAACTTACTTACTGGAACATTAACAGAAGAGTAACTTATAAAAAACGCGATATTAGAATATTCACAAGAACGATAGACCATGGTGAAGCTATAAAATACAACATTAAAATATTATAGCTGCTGTATTGCCTAGTTAACAAACATTTTGTAGGGACTTTTTCCACCGCTTAAATATATCTAAAACGACAAAATTCAGATCAATAGACCAAAAAATCTATTAAATATAGTACTTTTCGGTGGAAGAATTCTTTGTTTGAGACACAAATTTTGTTATAACGGCTCAGGCGGTCATTTTTCTTATCGAGTGTTTTCTTGCGGATCTTTTCCTGGTGTTGAGATGCAAAGTGAAAAACAGCAGTATCGCATAACGGCTTGTTATATGACTTCGAATAAAAGACAGAATCCAAGAAAAATACATTCAAAGCAAACGGCTACTGATATTTTTACAACCAAAAATTCGAATAAATAATTTGCATCCTGTTCCCAAAAGTGAATTTGTGGATATAGGCTACACAAAAGTTTGAAGACTTCCCTCTTTTTAGGGGGACTTTATAAAACTTTTTTTTTTTAACTATTGGAAAGGGTCGACAAAATTAAGTCTTTATTAAAATTGATTGGAAGGAAAAACGTTGGAAACATACAAATCGAATGAGATACATGAACTGCTATAACTGAATTGCAAACATTGTTAAGTTATAACGTTACTCCTAAATTTGAAGGGATAACCCAACGCAAAATGAGGTAATTGATTAACCGATCAATTAAATTAAAATTTGGTTCGTTACAATACGCCGATACAGGGACAACATTAAAAATAAGAAATTACTTAGTTGCTGATTGATTGAACCCTTCATACCCCGTATCAAAGTAAGGAAATATTGAATATCACTTAAAACATAGACAAAGTTCAATAGATAGATAGACGGGTAGATAGATGACAGGTAGATAGATAGATAGATAGATAGATAGATAGATAGATAGATAGATAGATAGATAGATAGATAACGAAGCTGTCGGAAAACTCAACGACCCGACATTTGGACAAACGCCGGTGGACGAAACACTTAGGGCACTCAGATCTCTCATTTAAAGGAATGATTACATATCAGCCAGTTTATTAAACCACACCATACAAACTTGATTCATGACCGTCCAGTGGCCCTCGGAACTATTTCAACTGGCGGTTAAAATGTATTAGTGGAAAACCAGGATTTAAAACTGAGTGAAGTCAAATTTCCAAGTTGATTTTAACGTCCGTAATAGCTTAAAATTAAAATAGCAAAAGGCAAGAGTTACTTTTAAGTCTATTGTGGTTTACTCACAAAGATTTCCTCCATGTACATATTTAAATATATTACAGTCTGTGCTCGTGTTTTAAACCACTGGAAATAACGTGAAGACGCTAATGAGAAAAGTAGCTCCTCGTGGTTAAGTGTCCGGCGTGATACGTGCACTGTACCACTAAAACCGGGGCCTTCCGTTGCAATTTTATTTAAGTACATTCTCTTCTGTCCTGAAGACACACCTTTGACTATTCAGTTGGAAAGTGAGATGATGGTTGTTGGGGGCAGGATGGGTATAGGCTGTGTTCATTTCCCTACTGAAGAGCAACATAAAGAATATTTTATCAGTCCAAATATGTACACACATTCCTATTTTTAATCATGCACTGCAGGGCACATTTCATAATTAGCCGAAAATCTGCATTTTGTATGAACTTCTTTGACGTGTTGTGGGACTTTAATGATATTTTATTCCTGTGTGATTTAAATAAAGCTGAATATTAAATTGGCCCTAAGAGAAGCAGAGAGTACTATTCCTCGAAATTTTATATGCAATGAGGAAAAAAATGATTTATATGCAATGATTTTATCTGCAATGACACATCATACTTACCCAAAACTAAGAAGTCCCGAATTAAATGCATTGGACGGACAATATTTTCTATTTTAATAAGCGTGAACCTCACATGGTTTGTATAAGCAAAGAAATGGCAAGTGTCGGTAAGGTTTCAGGGTGCTCCTATACTTTTAGACACAAATACATATCGTCGTATGATCCAGCTGAAACTGCAGCAAAACAAACTTAAATGATGCGGAAATGTTAGTGACGACCGTTCATTGGTAAACTCGTTCTGTTACATTATTAATTTTAGGTAAACAGTTTTAACACATATAAGGGATAGGTTGACCTTACGTTTAATCCTATTAATGTTACATAAGTGGTACCTCTGTGGGGCCACCTTCAAACGCACGTGACCCGGGCAGGGATTGAAACTACAAATCGGAGGAAAAAAAACAAATAAGACAAGAATATTGGCCAGCTTTTATACTGCCCACATTTTTATTGAATATCACACCATACATGTTAGAATTTTATTAATATACATAGGCTACAATGTTTTCACTTCCGTTAAAGTCGATGAAAAATATAACTGAAGCATCTGATGCAACAATTTTAATCATGGATTCCTTACTACAAACAAATAAACCTCTGAAATCCACCAGTAAAGCACAATCTATTTTCTCTTCTTCCATTTTTCCTCCGCTTCCGTTTTTTCCTTTCCGAGTTTTGTGAAAATAAGAATTAAGCTTCCAATATTCATGAATTACAGCGCCCCTTCAGGTAGGAAAAAAACAAGTTTATGATCCAATATTTACAGTAATTAGATATTATGAATATAATCCGAAAAATTTATCAGCACATTAACTGATTTCTTAATGCAGATGTTAAGTGTAAGCAGATTAAAAACGGTAGAAAACCTTATGATCAAGACATGCGCATTACAACAAGATACACATTTATTTATTTTTATATAAACCATTATAAATAGTCCCTTGATGCATACCTATGCCGTAAACTGCAATATGATTAAAATAATGGTTAAATAATAATAATTATGAGAGGAAGAAGGAGGGAATTAAAAGGAAGAGGGGAGAATAATATCGGTGCGTGTTCATGGACAAAAAAGTCAAAGAAATAATAGGCCTTCGTGTACTCAGCAATATCTTTTTTAATTTCCCGTGTTTAAAATGCAAATTATATGTTAATTTTGGCTAATCATTTGCTGGACCCGGGGCTGCAAGAATTCGGTTAACTCCACATTCTGACTGATTTTGCGCTTAGGGTATAAAAAGTAATTTAACAAAGTCTAGTCTTATTAAAGTAATCTAACCTGAATGCATTTTCACCTAATTTTCACTTGTCGTTCAGAGCCCATTGTATGT
>JAODUD010000041.1:8819017-8840401 GCA_026784285.1 Stomatorhinus walkeri | reverse complement strand
TCAACCACTAATAACAATATACTAAAATGCGACAATGGCTGCATTATTATTATTATTATTATTATTATTATTATTATACAGAAAATAGATTTTTTTCCAGAGAAACTCGGAAACAGCGAACAAAGTTTAACATGTGACTAATAGACATACCGCGGTTTGAATGAAACAGTGCGCAATTCATTACTTTATCGACAATATAAGGATGTGAAGCCGAACGGACTATCTTAAACTACCAAAAACTTGTTTTCTTTGAAGTCACGTGTAGGTCCTTTGAAGTGGAAATAAGGGGTACTTCCTTCTGTAAAAGGTTAATGAAAACTGTAAGGATCTCTGATCTGCCTAAGAAAGAAATAGGTGGCTGTTATTTTAGGGGGTAATATATCATATATGTTGAAATTGCTCCCCTCCACCCACCCCATCGCCAAACAATCCAAACAATTTTACCAAGAATTAAATGCACTTCATACTAAGTACATACTATGGGCACGGGAAATTTAACAATAGTTTCACTATATTCTTTGCAGTTACTTAAAACATATGCACATTACTTACAAGTGTACTGCATGCCACCATGTCTACACCGCGTGACTGAAAAGCTGTACGCAAGAGTTAAATCGATGAATCATTAGAATCCACTATATCATGAAATTAATGTTACAAAATATAAAACCATTTTAATCGTTATAATAGCATTATTTAACCTTAATTCAGGTCGCCAGTTAAAGATGGAAAAAAAATTATTTATCTTACCAGACCTACTACTACGTGGAGTTACCTTGTGACAGTTTTACCTCCTTAACTCTTATTGCTGAGAGGGGAGACAAATGAAACCAAGGAGCGCCATCTACAGAAAGGGACCATACACAGCACAGAACTGGCAGTCAACGTGGAAACTAGCAAATACTATTTTCTATTTCCTACAAGCGGTGAATTTGACGATAAAAACAAAATTGCAATTAAATGTTTTACAAAATCGTGATTTCAGCAGTATTAGAACCAGATGCTTATACATCTAAAATTCCCATATTCGCTGGTGTTGTGTATACATTTCCACATTGGTTCGAATATTCGTAATTCAAAGGCATATTTCCTTTGCTCAGAAAATGTGTCATTGACTTATAATGGACGCATATCTATATTTCATTAAGGTGATTATACACATGAAAATATAGAATATTCCAATATTTTGTCAAATATTAATATCTTTGAACTCTTCTTCCTGATCTAGTGTCGTTGCAAAACAATGCAGTCTTAATGGCGCTTGTAACATAATTTTAGTCTTATTGTTAAGGCGATGACACTGTTATATTTGTTGTTTATGTTGCTGATATTAAAACGGAAGAAAACATGGGGAAATACAAAAGTAACATCCAGTTGTCCAAAATTAACACCATGAAACAAGTGTTTTTATTTTAGTAAAGAAATATATATTTTTAAATTATTCTTATATTTGTTTTTTATTATTATTATTATTTCTTCTGAACGCTTATCTCAAACTGTAAATCAATTCCCTGTTCATTTCCCTCCCCTTTGGAAGTGGCAGATGAAGGAACCTCCTCATTTGGGCTCCAGTTTTTTGCGTTGGCGAATCACAAAGTGTTGGAATCTATTGCCTTTGTCTGACAAGTCATCCATATAAGCCAGGGGGACCTGGGGAGGGGTGCAGCTTTTAGAAACGCACACACAAGCAGAGGGGCTTCATTCTCAACCCAAAGACTCCGGCAGGCACATCCTATTCTTGAAGAGCCGAGGACCACAAGACAATTTTGGTGTCTCCATGTTTTTGCTGTCATCTTTGTACATATCTGATCCAGCTCGCGACCTGCCAGCTACGGCCACCGGGATCTAGGAATTTCTACCGCAGTTTCAATAGAGGACAGAGGAAGACGAATTGATAATACATTGTCTTATCTCGTCATTATGCGATAAAACGTTTGAACGAATCATGTTTTGCGAATGCCGAATTGTTACATGCATTTGAAAGAAGTGTCGGTCATGTTTTTCACCTGACAAACCACTGTTATATCTTCGTTGTCCGGACTGATTAACGCAAGACAACTTTTTGTAGAAGTTACGTTTTGATCGGTTGCCTCCGAAAGCAAACGCTGTTTTTAAAAGTCTCAACGCAAATTTTGTTTCTTTGACTTTTAAGCTACATTACCAAGGCGAAACGGCGACTTCAATTGATTATCTTTCTTTTCTTTGCTATCCAATGGATATTCACTGCAAAGCAGATCCGTTCACAGCGATGCACCGTGAGTAGTAAAGGAGTTTGATGTGGATGTTTACCTTCTGCGCAGTTAAATGTGTTTATTTTTCCATAAGCCATGGTATCTTCCTAGTTTACGCATTAAATACCACCATAATACATCTAATTATGGCTTAGGACGACTTAATTCTGTACCTTCTGAGATGAAATATACGGTTTAATAGTGCTCATTATTAAGGATACCATGCGAATTTCCTTCAGAAAACTGACACACCGATTTAGGCCTATATATTGTATTAGCTATAAGGTCAAATAAATTTCTTTACGTTGCAAATTATTAAACGACATGTGTGTACAACGATGCGATGTTGTTAGTCTAGGAAAAACGCTGTTTGTTTATATATTAATTTATACATGCGCTTAATACTCAACGTATATTTTCTTGCCAGGCAAAATGCTATGAAATATTTAGTCCTTACCAAATACATTTCTATAACTTGCAATAAAACGGTTATATTGACTAAGCTATGCTCAAATATGTAGCGTGTACATGGAGTATATATTCACGAGTATTCGAAGAGGTTAGGATTTCTCAAAAAAGACCCCGTGTTCAATGACTTCTTTCTGGATACATTTGTGAAATGTTCACACCGTATGGAAAATACAATTAAATGGATAGAGGTGGACTCAGTGTAAATTTAAACCGAATAGTAATTGTTATTCCTATATTTGGAAAAATCCCAGCTATAGTGGCTTGCATTATCGAGATTATTCATTTAAAAATATGATCTAGAATGCAGTAATAATATGACCCAACACGATATCAAGGCTTTCAAGGAGATAACCATTTTCCACTGTGTTTTTAAATAATTAATTCCTAATCATGCCTTTTCTAAATAATTTGTAATATGAGTAATCAAAGCTCTTTTTAATTATTTATAATAATTGCGCAAGGAAAATTAAACAGCTTGTAACTTAATAACCTACCTGCGACATGTGCTTGGATCGCTTGGTATAGGAGGAAAATGTAACGCGCCTTTATTACAGTTCAACCCGAAATCTATAACGTCTTCAGCTGTTTTAATCATTTATTTAGAAAATGAATGCAATCGAAGTGTTTTCGTAATTTAAACTGTTTGTATTACACGGGAGTTTTCAGGGAGAATTTGTCAAAAAAAGGCCCTATTTTGGCACGAAGAAGAAATAAAACAAATGCCTTCATACTGCAAGTGAGCAAGCTTCGGAATATTATAAAAGTGTACAAAAATCATTTACTGAGACTTCAGTGGGTTTTGAACACACATATTTACCGTAATTACAACAAGATACTGTCTGTAAGCTTTATCTATGTATAAGAATATAACAGAAATGTATTTAATTAAATGCAAATTTAAAGCTGTTATTTAAAGAAATGCGAATATAGATAATGTGCTGTAAGTGCAAAATTATTATTTTTATTATTAATATTAAAGTCTAGTTCAGATGTAATAGAGTGAACATGTAAAAATTCCGAACCACAGTCTTACAAATGGCTAATAGCTCCGACGGTTTCAAGAATCTGTTTTAACTAAATGTATTCGGATCAAACGTGACGGTGTCCATCTTTAACTAATTAGAGAACCTGAACAAATTTCTCTACAAAATGTATGTAATGTTATGGTTCTCTCTATGTACTGTTGTCTCCCATATAGGGCATGGGGGTGTAAACCAGCTAGGCGGGGTGTTTGTGAATGGCAGACCCCTACCTGATGTGGTGAGGCAAAGGATTGTAGAGCTCGCGCACCAGGGAGTCAGACCCTGTGACATCTCGAGGCAACTACGGGTCAGCCATGGCTGCGTCAGCAAAATTCTTGGCAGGTAGGAGAAATAAGAATTTTGAGTCATACATCATATCCTTATTTCCTTTTTTTTCCACACGCCTATTTCACACACATATCTATCTTTATATTAGATAATAATGTCAATGAGGCATGTCGCCTATACAGCAATATAGAAGAATAAAGTATCACTATCCCGTCCAATATTTAGTGTAATCTACGATAAAACAGTCAAATAAAGTTATTTGGATGAATTACATTTTAAACATGAACTAAACACAGACATTAAAAAGCCAAACCGTAGGCCACAGCGTCACTTAAACAGCAGTTAAGAAAACTACCCATGTTTTCTTTCAATATAACCTTATTTTGTATAGACGAAACAAAATACATCTACGGACAACGCTTCGGCTGTATTGACCGCACATTGCAGAAAATACATGTTCAGAAATGTATGAAAGAAGTTAATCCTGTTAATATTTGTATGGGTACCTTGTCTTGTAAGTTGTTGTAAGCCATAGTAAATCCGTCACTTAACTGCAAGTAATTCATAACCGATAGGTCTGATTATTTTACTTTAATTACAGTTGAAAAACAGGCGCTGCCTCAAGTTCGTAATAAAGGCGAATATAGCCTGCATCAATCGTGGAAACAACACTTAATTACAAAACAAAAACATTAGAGCGCGGCACTTTATTAATCGGCACATAATGACATCGCATAAACCAG
Source organism: Stomatorhinus walkeri (assembly GCA_026784285.1). NCBI lineage: Eukaryota > Metazoa > Chordata > Actinopteri > Osteoglossiformes > Mormyridae > Stomatorhinus > Stomatorhinus walkeri. The sequence goes on along the minus strand of JAODUD010000041.1, from coordinate 8,835,646 downwards.
GCCTGCAATTAGTTTTCAAACAATATTTACATTCCTTAGTTTTCATTACAGATACTACGAGACTGGAAGCATTAAGCCGGGAGTAATCGGAGGGTCCAAACCAAAAGTCGCAACTCCTAAGGTTGTGGATAAAATCGCAGACTACAAACGGCAGAATCCTACCATGTTCGCCTGGGAGATACGAGACCGACTGTTGGCAGAAGGTATCTGCGACAATGACACGGTCCCGAGTGTGTCATCCATCAACAGGTAAAACAAATGTACTTTCGCTTATCATATGTTCGTTTATACATCTGCAGGACACCGGTTGTAGATCAAAGTTGTACGCTTACATTTTGAGTTGGGCCAGTTGTTAACCATTCATGGTGCGTGCGTTTGAATGTGTGTGTATGTATGTGGCAATGGGTCTGCTTTAGTGCTACCAAAAGTTTGACCCCAACTGGAGGAACGTGAGTGAAAAAACATATTTAAAAATAAGAACTCACGTTACTTTATTATATTTTTAAATGAAAGCGATCAAAGTCACGCTTACAGGAAATATCACATTTATGCCTATATAATAACACTGTGTGCTAAATTTACCTAAATGTGTTATATTTGTATATTGCTTTAGTGAGGCATGAATCTGCTTACTTTTTATACATTTATACTAAGTGTAATGACTAAGTATTACCATTGTATATTATTGAAAATTATTACAATTAGGTCGAAGTATTTATTGGAATGCGATTACCAGTAAAATGTTTTTAGTAGGCCAAATTATTTTTAATTCTAAATTGTTAGCGATTAGGTCAGGTGGTTTTAATTATTCATATATAATTTAGAAAATGATATTGGAAATTAATTTCAAGCTACATTATTTGGCGATGTACCATGGCTAACCAAAAATAACGAGCGGTGTGAACGCGCTTCTGTGTGCTGGTGCCTGGGTGTGGGATTATTCTATTATGATAAATACGAAAAAAGCTAAATGTGTGCTTTTTTCCACGCCGAGGGTGGTCTCAGTTGTGCAATTCAATCCCAAATCTTTCAACCGTCAGCAGCAGGTCTGAGACTGAGGGTACCAAAATCACATCTGTCTGGATGAAAACCGATCAATACTCTGTAATCAGATACAGTGGGACCGGGAAAAGGGGCGCAGCGTCGGGAAGGAATGTTCTGATATTGAGAACGAGCTGTGTTACTGCAGTTATGTTTTCAAATAAACACATGCCGGGACAAAAATGGAGCAGCAAATTCAATTTATTTATGACCAGACTATACTGCAGATAACTATAAAAAACAGACGCAGAACCTCGATTTAAATATATTATACTTAATATGCTTTTTGATTTGATTTTTCAGTTTACTGAATTTTAAGTAGGCCTATGTGCATATCTAAATTTCAATTTTTTAACTTTAATTTATTGGCCATTAAGGTAGTTTACATAGTTTGTACGAGACCATTGGATTCAGTCGTAAAATTAAGAGTGTGTAATAACTGCAATAAAACAGACAACTGGTAAGAAATGAAACGCTCCGAAATTAGTGAAAGTGTGAACTCGCGGAACCGCGCAAACATCGAAGCACGTGCTACGCGCGACACACCGGTTTTGTACGTGGTCGCGGTGCACGTCAAATCTGACGCTTTTGAGACACGTCAGCAAAAGGCAACGTCCCCGGTAAAACTGTACGTTTCTGAGCTCCGTTTTGCGAGGCGGGTCGGTTACGGGAAATAGCCGCGGCGGCAAACGGCCTGAGAGCGTTCATATTTCACTTCAGAGGGGACAAGGGTACGCAGAGAGGAAGGCAAGAAGGGAAAGACGAAACACGCCGGCGAGGAACCCCCTAGCCGAGAACACCAGTAATGAACTTTGGTTAGGAAGCACTGTTCCATAGAGTCGGTATCTGCATTACATTTTAATGAGCTGATGGGAGAGCGCGGGCAGCTTCACACAAGACATCTTTAAGAAAAAGAAAGGCTGAAAAAATTCATTTCATGCACCGTGGTTGCTTAAAAAAGGGCAATTTGAGCAGGCTCCGACACATGTATGTGATACATTTAAAATGTGCATTAATGGCATTAAAATACCTCTATAATTAAATTCAAGCTCGCTATTTAGAAATGAAGCACTTCACGGGCCTTTGTTTATGTGGGAAATTAAAATGCAAATACAAAGAAATGTATTTCTATTACCATAAGAAGTTGAAGGATATTTTTAAAATCTTCTCACAGAACTGTGAGCTCTGTTAAATATATCTTATTTGGAATCAGCCACTGATCTATTGTAACGTGCAGTTTTATTTCAGCTTTCTCAAGGCTAATCTTAGAAAATCCATACCCATGCGTGAAAGAACGTAGCCCATGTCTTTGTGAAAATTATTATTGTTATTTTTATCTAAATGTAATATTATTTACGTTTAACTAATATTATAGTGTATCTATCTGACAGAATATTGAATCAACAAGAAATAAATATCGCATATGAAAATGCTTGAATGGATTATTTTCCATTAATCAGGTACTTTTGTCATTTTATAATGGGAGACTGGCTTCTGAAAGATGCACAGTAGTTGGCAGAAGTTTTGGATGAATTTGATGCTGCTTTTGAATGTATTACTGGGCTATATCAGGCATGCAGTTGATATCATGCCTGAGTACTTGTAGAATATTTCTCATTGTTATTTTTGTCTTTTGGTCAATTCTTTTATTTATTATTATAATTTTTTTTTCCATCTGAACATATCAGTGTGAAATTTTTTAAGTTTGTGTTTTTAACATTGACATTGGCTCAGTGCCAAGCGGGGGGGAAAATGTATTGCTATATTTTTATGTATATGAGTTGGCATTACAGAGGATGATGTTATACAGTATAATGTGATTTTACAATGACCACAGGTTAACTGATTATCAATTAGTCATTATTTTCATTCCTTTTGTCATTTAAGAGAAGACTATAAAGGCCATCCTTTCATTTCAGAATGCACCCTCAGACCATTCTCCCCTGTTAGATGTACAGAATCTTGTCGGCTGCACTGACGTATATCGAGAGAAGCTGGTCTGACACTCTCAGATCAGCATCAGCTCTGCTCTAGGGTTCTATGGCAGTAAAGAGTGCAAATGCAGTATGAGGGCCAGGAGGGTTGTCTGCTAAGGAAACTGACCTCGGGTCTGCGGACCAAAGAGGATGTTCTAGCTTTAAACACATTTTCTCAGCATTAATTATTAAAGGTTACACTGCCATGGCTTCTACTTTGTTTCTTCGTCACAGCAGGGCTTTAGTAAACAAATATCGCTGTTTTTCTCATTGGAAAAAGGTCTTCATTGGCTTTCAATGCTATTGATTGAAACGTAAAGCAGTTTTGATATCTCTCTTGGGGATTTCTAGCAACAAGTCATAAATCTAGCCCCCCAAATTGTTTTTTCGATATTAAGAGTACAAAATAAACTCCCCAAATATATTCTGCTCACACACCTCGGGGGGGGGCAAATAATTGTTATGGAGAGAAATGGAAATCGAGATAAAATATTGATATGTGACTTCTGGAAAGTGTTAGCAGTTTATGTCACCTTACTACAAGGACGATGTAGTCAGAGACTTAGGGAATTCCAAAGTAATTGGAATGAATAAACTATGATGTACAGAGTATATATAAATGTAGTATATTAACATCGTAATCATTATAAAGCATTAATTAATGGTTGTTGAAGCAGAATACAGGTTTTTTTTACAGATAGTGATCAATGTTCTATGACTCGTTAAGGTGTAATTTATTTTGTATTTTTCTGACAATCTAAAGCTAATGCGGAAGGCACCCAGTCATTATGGGGTATTTAGGGTGAAGCTGATCCATCGCCCCCATCTTAAATTTCAGTTCAAAGCAGGAATTGTGTCATATATGGTAAATACTTTCAGAGTTCCAAAGTTATTGTGACAGCAGCCTCTGTCTTGTCAAGTGTCAGTCGTATTACAGGAATCTAATGCTGGTGTAGGTTTGTGCAAAGGCAGTAAGCCTCTATTGCTTTACTGTCACATGTAATTTATAGCATTCTATTTGCATCTGTTTGCCTGTGTGACTAATTCACAACTTTTTATCCTTGATCAATAAAACCTCGTCGGCATTGGCACTTGTGGGTATTGGGTTCTACAGAGATGTTTGATCTGGGAAGCAGGGAGTCAGGAGTCTCCAAAACCTGTGTAACCCCTCCAAGAAAGAATCGGGGAGAGGTAGGAGAGAGCTGATTAGTGTGGACCAGGTAGAGTCAGTGAAGCTGATCATTGAGGTGAATTGATGTGATTTCATGCTTTGTTTGCAAGATCATTCAGACCAAAAGTGCAATTTTCCCCAAATCACACCTTAAAGATACAGTGGCTGTATGAAAAGCATTTGAGAAGCTGGATTGCATTAGCAGCTCGAGGGAGCTTCCTGTTTCTGTTAGGCAAGGCTCAGCCCTGTGCTACATATACTCAAGATATCCGATGCAAACCCAGGACCTGAGAAACCGTATGAATATTCCCCATGAATATTCCACAGTTACCCACATGTATACCTACTGTTTTCCAAATGCACATTGAAAGGCTTCATTGGAAGAATGTTGGTTCTAGTCACGGTATTGATACAAAATTGACTATGATTACTCCGCAGGATTATTCGGACCAAAGTTCAGCAGCCATTTCATCCATCGCCAGATGGAACACCGTTGTCCACCCCTGGCCACACCATAGGTATGGAGCCTTTCTGCTGTCATTTTAATTTGCTTTGTATATACATGCAAGTGCATTTAGATTTTACAGCCCAACGCATCAACAATAAAATTGTCTGAAAGCAAATATATGTATAGGTTTTCGCCTTGAGTACATGTCTTTCCCAGCTATAGCAATGCGGGGCAATAAGTTCTGATGTTTTTTAAATTTTATTTTCAAAAGTAAGGTGCTTTTGTTGAAGGTCTTAATTTTTTTACTGACTAATTAGCATTTATTCATGGTGTATATGGAAGACAACACAACAGCTTCATCATGCTGTAGCCATAAGTAGACTCTTGTATCCTGAGTGGTCTTGTTCAGGTGATGAGTTGTGCTGAATCTCCTTTTCATTCTATCTACTACTCTTTCAGTACCAAGTACAACCTCCCCGCCTGTTTCCAGTGCTTCCAATGATCCAGTGGGTTCTTACTCCATCAATGGCATTCTGGGTATTCCGCGGTCGAATGGCGAAAAGAGGAAACGAGAGGATGGTAAGAAAAGTGCATTTTTACCGTGATTGTTTCAAATGTTGATTTTCAGTTAGACTGGCATTTAACCACTGCAGCTAGCTCCCTGTATTAAGCGCCATGCTCCACCTATAGCAATGGAGAATGATCAAGATGGAATTGATGTAATATCATTGTAATATTATAAAAAGGAACTGTAATTTTAGGTGTGCCTTGATAGTAATCAGTGGATTCACTGAAATTGTTGTGCATCAGAAATGAAAGTTGTATAAATATTAGGAATGCTGAATGTAAAGAAAGACACAGAACACTTATTTGTGAATTAGTTTGGAAAGGGTGTAGACGCAATTACATAATTTCAAGACGCGCTCCATTTTCTGCAAAGATGCCATAATGGCTGTATTGGTTGGGCTTATACACTGAATTTGTTTTTTTTTAACAACTGCATGAAACGTACTTGATAAACATTGAAAAAAGACATTGAACAGTTCTTCGCTAAAGGAGTTATTGACAATTTCCCCGTAACTTATCTATGGAAGAAAATTAACATTTATGAATATACAAATATTGTATTTATAATGCATGAATGCCAATGAAAGGCTTTTTGATTTCATGATTTGACCTCCAGAGTTGTCTTCAGCAATTAATCTTAGCTGAATTGATTAAGAGGAGAAGGATAATTACATGTCAAGATGATGCAGCCAAACAATCAGGTCAGCCCAAGACATTGCAACTCAAAGAGCATTTTTTTCCCCCTCTGCTCTTTTTGAGTAAGTTGGTGAGTGCATACAGGCAGCCTAAGGGCTTTATAGATTATAGGTTCTGTAAGCAATAGCCTTTTTAATGCCATTGAATAAACATCTCCCAAGTGAAAAATTGAGTAGGTGCATTGACAGCAGTGTGGTACACCCAGCCACCATGAGTAAAATCATTTTGGGGGAGGAATAAATAAGAAAATCAATAAATAAATAGGGGAAAACTTAGGGAATGTTTGCAGTAAGAGTAAGACACCCCTTTTGTCCTCTCAGTTGGCAAGCTAGTCCAGTTTTTTATGCTGTTGTTTCCCCTGTAGTTATACGGGAGGTAAATAGAATATTATGGGTTAAATTTGCGAACACCAGGTTTGTTCGGTTATTCATCAGACACCTGGATTCTGTGTAAAGGCATCATTTGTGAGATGATGCCTGGTCCACATGGGGCGAAGACTGTAGTGCATGTTGGCGACATTCTAGCTCTGCCATGCAACGTGTGGAACGTCAGGAATCAGGAGAACTCCGCCGTATGCGTAAAGAATGCTGTGTCTGCTGTTTTCGTCCCCAACTTGACCAGGTTCAGCCCTAAAGCTCTGAGAGTCCAGTCATCAGGGAGGATTAATATGGAGCTGCTTAAGAGCGATCAGCTCTAATGAGACTTATGTAGCAGCAACAAAGCATGAGGAGGGAAGGTGTGGAACCACTGAGGCTGAGAGGTTGCGACGTTGGCTTTTATTTTCACTAGGCTTTCATTCTGATAATTGGCGAATCTGTGGCACGTCGCTCCTAAAATCTGGCTAAATGGGTAGTTTTGCATATATTCCAGTACCTGGCCTCCATTTCAGCAGCAGCCCACAGCACAGCTTTGGAAGGATGCGGATTATCTTTGTACACTTACCCGCGGACAGACAGCAGGCAGACAGTAAGCACCTAAAACCCGAAGATGGGACTCACAGACGCCTGGGACAGGTGCATCGGACACAAAAGGCTTTAACAAGCGGTTTCTTCAATGAGTATAATACACCCCATATACATTACATTAGATTAAATGGGGAATGCTGTTCTCATCGCGTCTGCATCGCTAAATATTTAAATGACGATGCATTGTGTTCATATTCTTAATGCATGGCCTTTCAATGCAACACTATATTTGATATATATATATATATATATATATATACATATATATATATACACACACACATACATATATACACACAGTCTTTATACGGTCTATATAATTATATAATTAATAATGGGGTGACACATAACTCATGCAACAAATCATTTTTGGTACGACAAGTAACCATGTTAGCGTAACTATTTTAATAGGCCGATTTTCACGTTGTTCTCTGGCGTGTTACGGAAGGGACGGGCAGTTAGCGGTGATGCGTGTTGCGCGTCGTGTCGGAGCGCCCTGTTCCCCACGCATTGTTTGCCGTCAAGCTAATCAGGGCCTGATGAAGACTTCATGCCTGCTTATTTGAGTTCATGCCAATTGTTGAAAATACTGGGTGTTATTTAAACGCAGTTCTCATTTCACGCAGAGACATCAGGGAGGCCTCGTGACAGTTAATACATGGTTTAAATTTCATAGTAGGACAGTAGCTTGGGGCTACCTTAGGCTCATTTGGTGTGGCAGGTCTCATCTTCATTAGGTCATAATAACTAAAAAAAAATTCTGCGGCAGCTAGGTAGGAACGGACCATCGTCAGTGACGTGCAGGATTGGGTACGAGATGCGCAGCCTCGTGGCATCGCTGGCTGCCGAGCCCTCGGCGTCCGTCCTGATGTCTTCGCGGTGCTGTGCCGAACGTCTGCCGGACTTCCTTGTGAGCCACCAGTGCCCTTAAAGATGGTCCCCATTACAAGAGGGATGTTGAGATAATGTAGTGTGACATGCGTTATGTACACCGGGTCTCCAGAAGAGGAGCTTCAGGGACACAGGTGTCATAAGAGCCATTAATCTGCCATTGTCATGTGTTATTGCAAATTAAAAGTAGCATGTTACACTTGCCGACTATTGGTGGTGCTGGCAGAGTGTGAGTGCATCTGTGGGGGGGCTCTTCCCTAGATCATGTCTTTGGTGGCTATAGCTCTCCGCACGTTGAACAAAGTGACATTTAAGAGAATTTGCAATTCCGCAGAGAAAACCTATTAATTCGCAAATTAACATCGTGCAACCCCCATCCCCACCCCACCACCACCCCCCCCAAGCTCCAACCGCCACCACTCCACACTCTTGGATGGGCAAGCTATTGAAAAGACAAAAGAAATAGCCTAAAGGCTTAGACAGAGCTTCAGTTCTATCTGTGTAAAGATTGGTATCACTGCTTGCAGATATATAAACCAATTACTCCAGCAAACGGGCACGTTCGTCAACGTATTGTAGGCCCTGAATCCATTTCCAGATTTATTTGTTTGTCTCATTATGTAAAACAGAATGCTACTCTCCACCGGATGCATTAATAGTCAAGGAAAATTACGCTTGGCTGAGACATTCCCTTTGCTTGTCCACTAATTTATAGAATTACTGCTAAATGACAGCGGCGGAATAATTGATCAAGTGTTGACTTTGCCTCGCGACAAATCCGGACGACTGACTCGGGGTTAGGACGGGTCACCTTGTGTGTGTACAGATCAACTGTAGATCAAAAACACTGGCACCACATTAGAAGCTCAGGTGAAGGGTAATCCAAGGGCGTCCTTTGGCCACTGATAGCTGCACTTAAATAATTAAATACCAACCTATTTTTAACATATATACAAATTTACATTCGGCATATTAGCAATAGAGATATTACAAAAGGTTGCTAATAATAGTTCGGGAAATATTGAGTAGTGAATTCCGAAAGTTAGCGAAATAGCGTCGATTGTGTTTGTACCAGTGTGTAGTTATGTAGTGTTTACTAATGTGGGTTGGAAGTACTGTGTGTACTGTACAGTGATATGGGAACAAGCAAAAGAGCGCAATAGCGTATGGAGCCGCCAAAGCTGAGACCTGGATCAATCAGGGTGCAAGGCGGCTAGCTTCGGATGTTATTAAGTGAACCAGACAGTTTAATAATAATGTAGTGAGCTCTTAGAAGGTCAGTGCTCAATGACATCACTCACTTAGAAGTATCCCAGCTAGAATGTTATATAAATAGAATATTGTAGCTCAGAGTATTGCAGTATGCATTTTTTTTCAGCAGTGCAATAGATGTAACATAAATTCCCCACGTGTACCCAACCTTTATTTTGCGTTTATTTATTTTTCTTTGAGTTTGAATCAGTACAATTGTGCTTTTTTGTGTAGACAGTACGCTATAGGAAATAAATAATGTGCAAATTTGTTTAGCCAAAAACGGGACAAAAATGATATAAAGCGCAAGAATGGATTTAGTAAAAATCGTCATGCACTTCAAAGAACAGATACATCGGAGAGTCTGGGCGGCTTTCGTTGCCACGTAAACCATTGTATGACGACGGTTAAAAATTCCGAGAAGGTTGTAAGTTCATCTCCAAAGGAAACGTGACGATGATGTTTGTCCCTGGTGGACAGCCTGGTGTGGGGTGACCTAGCAGTTTCCGTCATTAATTTCAATGTCTTGCGGGGTCTAGAGGGAAGGCTGGTGTTAACGTTGTTGTAGTTTTTTGCTGGCTGGTGGTAAGCCCTCCGTGTTTTCGAAATCCCAGCTTATTTTTATTATTGACTAGAAATCTAAGCCTTTATCATTACTTAGCCAACACATTACAAACTGTCCAGTAGTCAACACATTACAGACTAGTACTCATGTAATGTATTCACATTTCAGTATTGAAATAAAGTGATGGCCATTAAAGATTTTCACATTTTTTTATAAGCTGATCATGAAATGGGAACCTGTTTTAAGGATGTACAATTTCCAGGAAAAAAAAACGATTTTTGCACTAGAAGAGATTAAAACGAAAAAGCGAAGTATGTAGCTGACCGTCCCTTCTTAACATAGTGAATTTCGGTGTTTTAGGCTAAAGGAATTTGCGCAGCCGCTAAGGTCATTTAGCCTTTGTTCCTGCCGCTCATAAAACTGGGTGAAAACTCACTGTGAGCCAGATGTTGCACCTGATTTGGGAAGTTTCACATACATTGGCAAAACCAGCAGAGAGGCAATGGGGGAAGGGAAAAAAAACTCAATTTGGTTTTCAAAGACGCTCGTATCCTGAGATAAGATGAGGAAGAGATACCAGCTAGCGGCTTCCTGTGTAGTGGTGCAAACCCTGAGAAGGTAGAAGAAACCAGACGCCATCAGCCTGCGATTTAACGTTTTCCCTCTGCCTTGTTTAAGTCCGAACTTCATATTTGAATATTTGATCTCAAGCAATCCCAGCAGATCTGTGTAACCTTCACTTATACGCCATATATTCGGATAGGTCTAGTGGGTAGTCAGCAGACCCTCTCCAATGTAGAATTGTGTCGTCCCACCTCCTGCTAGGGGGTCGCGACCTCTGGGTGTCAAACCCACAGAGAGGAGCCTGTTTTATAGAGCTGGTTATCTGATCTGATAGAGTATGGTCCCTCGTTACTGGGGTGTTAATATGGAGAGATGTCAAAATGAATACACTCAAGTGTGTCAATGATCAATAAAATGGCCACATAGCATCAAAGGAAGGGGGTTTCTTAAAACAGATGCGCAAATTTCTCTGATTGTTCTTAATTAATATAATATTTTAGGTAATCTGAAAGATACGTGACAGCATTTGTCAGTGCTGATTCTTTGTTATTGTCATATTACTGTTGCATAATATTATTAAATCATTATTTATAGAAAATTCTAGGTAATGCCTTTACAGATCAAGGTGTCAAAATTATAATTTCTTTTTGTAATTTCATAAACTTTATACCAATGTTATTAAATTGTCTTGCAAATAATGTGCGATGCTTGCAGCCATACAAAGAAATTCCTGTAAAAATATAATTATATATGCAAATTTCATCTTGAATATATGGATTTTTTTTTTCTAAGCTGATATTCAAGTTTTTGTGCATGATCTGGAAATAATAGCCACTGTAAGGACAGATATCATGTAGTGTAAGAATGAGAGAAAGATAAGGAAATTAGCTAAATATCTCTGACAAAGTAGCTGAAGTATGAGCTTGCCTGTGTGGAATGATGCTGCTCATATCGGTTAGTTTGCATGAGGGAAGCATACTCCACTATAGTGAATTACAATTGCTGGGTTATTGATCGTGTTTTGTACTCTGGCCAGCTGATAGAAAGTAATTAATGACTCTATTTGCTTCAATACCAAAGAGAACAATTGAGTCTGATACCGTAACAACTGGCAGTGGTACGGAAGGCCCCCACGGGAGCTGTCCGAGAGAGATGCCTGCTCAAAGATATGTGGGCCAGGCATAATGTTGAGAAAACCATACAAAATAATCCAAAACAGGAGAAAATAATAAGACAACAGAATAGCACTGTTTAGTGGGCCCCTGTGATTGAAGTTACTGTACCAATATATCAAATAAAGCACTTATCTATAGAAAAAAATCCATCTTTTAGATATACAGTGTTAGATTTAGACAAGTAACTATAAATTAGCTTTTGTATTAGTCTATTAATGTATAATGTACAAATATTTATAGGTAATTCATAATATATAAATCCTAATAACTGCAGTTAACAGGATTATTTCAAGTAAAATGCAAGGCAGCCAGTAGATGTAAGGTTTAATTAATTTTTCTTCTCTGCTTTTGTAGAGTTCTTGTCGCATCTAAGGTAATTAAACACCAACAATGCAATAAAGGCATTTTAAATTTAACAGAGTTCATCGTAAAATTAGCAGCACATTTATACAGGGAACATGTGGCCGTTTGACAAAATCTCTATGCAAAAAGGATCCACACACGCACACTCACACACATAAACACAGGCACTGAAAGCCTGTCTCCCCCACAGCCCTGAAAATATTTTGCTCTTCATGAAAGTCAGGTTCATCCTCTGGCCTTAGCCGTTGAAAAAAGGTCAAGAAGCAGAATGGGATGGCAATAACAGGCTGAAATGGTACTATCAGTGAAACATGATTGATCAATTGAATTCCATGGCAGAGAAGAATGTGGGATTAAGTAGAGTATTATACGCACAATGAGCTGAGGCAAGATGTTCGTTTCAAGTTCATTTCGGCTCCCTCCTGCCACCAGATCAGGCAATCAATAGGGGCCTTGCATATCATATATCACTGCTCTCTCACCGACGAGAGAACATAATCTGCAGCAAATTTAGAATGACAGATTTGTAAGGGAGCGGGAACCCTTCTGAATACACACAGGATGGGGAGAGATAGGGGTGCTGTGTGGCAGGTGGAGGGGGGGGGCAGGGGGTGTAAGAGGTTTTAAGGGCCTTATGTCTGTGACAAAAGAAAAGAGGTGTCATCCTCCACCGTGCAGTGGGGTAATCGGGTCGGAAGTTGGGTGAGATGCTTACATTTTGGGGACGCGTTCCCAGGAAATGACTGACCCGGACTGGTACCCTTTTATCTGGGCCGCGTCAGCAGGCCTGTCTGAATGAAATGCAATAGAAAAAATGAAAGCGATATCGAATTGTAAAGAAAAGTGTACCTTTTAAAATACTGCCTCTGATTTCCAGACAGGCAAAAATGCCAACTCAGACTAGGAGAGGCCTCTGTAATGCCTTCATTAAAATACATGGTCTCCCCAGCAAGAATATATTTGCTCTGATAGTAATCCATCAATTATCGCCGACCTATCAAATCATGACAGTGCTAATACTGTGCGTGTGGTGGGGGTGCTTCTGGGGTTGGGGGGGGGGGAGGCACCCAGTGGCTCAGCACAACCTTCTGGATCTGCTTAAGGTGTTGCCCGCCACTGAATTTACCTCCCCCGCCTCCTTGTCCAACCTTCTCCCAGCAGGGGGCACTGTCACGAGGGAGGAAAGTGCGCGGCGAAGCTGGGCTTGACTGTGCGATAAGATTCCCTAAGGGCCAAATTTTTCGAATGTCCCTCTTTCTCCTTGTAGATGGTTCAGATGGTTCTGGCCCAAACAGTGATTCTCAGGGTAGTGTGGACAGTTTACGGAAGCACCTGAGAGCAGATGCTTTCACTCAGCAGCAGCTTGAAGCTCTGGACCGGGTCTTTGAGCGGCCGTCATACCCAGACGTCTTTCCAACATCTGAGCACATCAAACCCGAGCAGGTTAGTACCTTCATGATAAAGGTTATTTGTGATTGCCAGTGACCAATTTCAGTTAAGCATGACATAAAATCAAATTAAACCTTAATTTGTCCTTAAGGGACACTGTCACACACATGCAGCTATTTTCCTGCTATATATGTGTGTGTTCTATATATTTTATTTATAATATGTAATTCTTAGACTCTTACATGATTATGGCTTGTGTATAAGTGTTACATTGAATCTTAAAGGCCGCCGTTTTTTAAATATCCAATTGCTGCTCAGTTTAACATAATCAACGATAAGGAATCATGGACACACTGAGAGCAGTTAAACACAAATCCGACAGTATTATGGACCAAATCGGGGAAACCTGTGGACTCCAAGGAAACTCCCACACGTTATAGATTTTTCTTTAATGAAAGAAAAAACATTCCTCACACCACTGTAATTGACAATAACAAAACAATGTATGTAATTAATCACTATCTTAGTCCCCACCAAAAAAGGTTTATGTCAGTCAGTCCGGTGGTGGTTTTGCACTTATTTTAGGTCTGCATGGTTATTTCATTCAATGGACGCGCAATAAATGCTGCATATTTTTTTAAGCATCGTAGCATCAATTCAACCTAAGCCTCTAAAATGGACATTTCAGCAACAGAATTATAGGCTTTTACAATTAACTTTAAACATCTGCCCTTTGTTTCTTTTGATGTTAGCACAGGAAAAAAAGAAAATGCTACCCATCCATCATAATTGGCGAAAAAAGACGGCAGCCAAAAAGTGACACAATCACGAGTAACAATAAGAAACTGCCTTTATTAAAAGCCCTGAGCTTATTACAATGCATAACCTTTATTTACTTTCATTAGACTATTAAACAACAAGAGACTATTAATTTTTCCCTGGAAACTCCAAGTTGGACCCATAAAACAAAAGCAGTCGCCTAATTGAGTTCATTTTAATTTCTCTCCGATCGCCACGAATTACGCTGGTGATAAATCAGGGGGACAGGCCTCACCTCTAGAAGAAGGCCTAATTTGCAGCTAATTACAAAACTGATTTCTACTGGAAGATCAATACCAAAACGAATTGGAAATGACTTGCAATCACAAAGAGCAGCAGTGAGAGTATTAAAAAAGCCAGGGAAAGGCTAGGCTTGGGGGAGGCCCAGAACAGTCCAGAAAAATCAGCTTTAATTTAATGCAATATTAATCAGAGCACTTTCCCTTTTGTGGATTCTGTTGTGTCCCCCCCCCCCCCAGCCTTTTTTTGAAACTCTTGAAAAGGTGGGCCTATTAGCCAGTGTCTGGGTGCCACAGAAGGGCATTAAAAACCCATTCTGGAGATGCAAAACTCAATAGGTTCACTCCTCCCACACTTCTGCTAGCCATTTGGTCATTCTTTTCACATCGCTTCTTTCGGTTGTTGTCCCCCCGCCCCGCCCCCGCCGCATTCTCTATCTGCATGAGAAAAAAATGGGTGCTTTGCGTCTGAAGATGGCCAGGATGTGGGACGACATCCGAAATCACGCCGGCGAAACAGTTGTAGGAGACAATTAGAGTTTATCTGCGATAGAAGCAGACAAGACTGGGGTCATGGGTTTCCCCCTTGGGGCTGCGGCCCAGCGAGGCGCTCAGGCAAGCACAGGACACAGGGACCGTCACTGTCATCACAAAAGGCTCCGGAAGTCTCATCTCATTAAAACAGGGGAAAAAAGCTAGCCTACATCTGCCATCTCAGTCATGGCTGCTCTTCGAAGCAACTGACCACAAATGCAAACAGAAAAACAAAATCCAGACGTACACAGAGAGTGAATGAAGGAGATTCTTTTAAAGATTTTCAAATCCAACCTAATCACAAACAAACACAGAATTCTTTATTGTTATAAAATAAAATGTAAATAGACATATGCTGTTTCCGTAGTTTTTAATAAGTGCCACGGTGTACGAGATTAGTAGAGATTACATTTATTTGTTGTGTTTATCTTTGCTTTTCTAATCTTTTAAAAGGCAGGTGCGTTTTGCCCTGCGAGCTGGGCCACATGGTGTGTTTGTAACAAAGCAGGAATGCTTCCTCCCTTGGCTGGTCAGGAGAGCGACTCCAGTGAAGCACAATGAGCCGGCTGACGGCTGGTCTCCCCTCTCGATTCTAAAGCCCTACTCCGCTCCCTGGTCCCTCCCACTCGGACAATAGGGAGACAGGCTCTGCAATATGTGCCCTTAGAGCCAGGAACAGAAATATGCTTCAGAATAATGCCAGCATTGACGCCAAGCAATGGAATTAGCAAAAGGTTACAAGGCCCGCTTTTTCGAGTGTTTAACGTTCCCCCTCCCGCTTACAGGCTAATGAATACTCGCTACCAGCACTGAACTCCGGACTGGACGAAGTGAAGCCTAGTTTGTCAGCCAGCACCAACCCGGAACTGGGGCCCAACGTATCACAATCCTACCCTGTAGGTAAGATCAAGTGAACATACTGTATGTAAATCAGCATCCAAGCTAGAGGTCCAGCCAGGGTGGGGGGGATTGGTGGTCGGGAAGGGGGGGGGGGCTGTTATTCATTAATTATGTATCAGCATTGTTCAATTACATGACATTAAAAATATTGAAAAATAAAAGCTATTGTGAACAGTTTTTTATAAAT
The DNA here is from genome assembly GCA_026784285.1 of Stomatorhinus walkeri. Classification (NCBI taxonomy): domain Eukaryota; kingdom Metazoa; phylum Chordata; class Actinopteri; order Osteoglossiformes; family Mormyridae; genus Stomatorhinus; species Stomatorhinus walkeri. The sequence goes on along the minus strand of JAODUD010000041.1, from coordinate 8,819,905 downwards.
CCCCAAAGGAAGAATTAGTAAACAAGACAAGAGAGTCTCATAGCTTTGAAACGCACCACACGGCACAAGCGAGGCCCCTTCGCACCCGGGAAGCGCGCAATCTGAGAGGATTCTGTCATCTCTCGTTCATGACGGGAGTCTTAATGGCAGGTCTTCCAATCCACAAACGCAGAGATGAGTGGCAGGGTCTCGCGAGTTAGCGTGATTGACTGATTCCTACCGCTGCCGGATCCTGCGGTCTGTCTACAGGAGAGAGTGGAGTGTGATTTCGCACGCACGCATTTGTAAACAGTGTGTAATTCGTTCTAAAAAGACATAAAGCGCGCCGGGGGTGTCCATTGTTAAGTATCCAATCGCGTTTCTGCCTGTCTGGTTGAAACACCATCGTCCTCTTTCCCTCCTCTGTTCCGTCATGGCTAATGACTGCCACGCTAATTGAAATATTGTTGCATTGTTGCCGACGTTATTACCGAGGAGAAGGTTAAGTTTACTGATGGCCGACTGTCGGGTCGGAGATTAATACGCTGAGCTTTTATTAAAATTCACATAATGATGCGGGAGCCATCAAAGGCAATGGGTTTCACGTGTGGGGGGAGGAGGGGGGGGAGACAGGATGATTGAAAATTGTGGGCCCCCTTCTCGAATGATAGCGAGCAGTGTTATTCGAAAAGAAAGCCCTTTTTTTTCTCATTAATATGTGGGAGGTAGAGTATCCCAGTAAGTCGGGCCTCACCAGAAGAAAGGTGTGTTTTTGTCCTTTGTGCTCTGGCCGTAGCATGAAAGCAGCCCCCCAGTGCGGGGAGTCCCTCCTGAGCAGGTGGTTTTGTTTGCACCTGGGATGTTTTAGAGGAAGTATTTCCCTTTACAGTCACCCCCCCCCCCCCCCCC
>JAODUD010000041.1:8797701-8810638 GCA_026784285.1 Stomatorhinus walkeri | reverse complement strand
AATACATACACACAAAAAAAGAAATACAAAATAAACCACAAAAAACTAAATCAAAGCAGCGAGCGAAAGGTGTTAAATTGCACATGCAGCAGAAGGGGGAGGGCAAGTCTCCGTGGTTAAAGCGATGAAGCACAGATCTTTGGCTGATGTTTACAGTGAGAAGTAGCTAATGAGAACCAGCCCTCATATGAAAGAAAAAGCAGCAATCGTCTCCGAGGGTATCTGTTAGGAACATCAACAGAGCCTATCTTACGTAATTTCAAAATGGCGCAATCAGTAGGCTTGGCGGCGTTGTGACTTCGGTCAGGAAGTCAGCGTCAGATTATGTAATTCTGAATGATGGTGTCATATTTTCCTCGTATCCAAAATGCTTTGACCGATTTGCGGCACTAAAACTAAATGGCTCTCTTTCTTTCCACAGGGAGCGAGTTTTCAGGGAACCCCTACAGTCATCCACAGTACACAACATACAATGAAGCTTGGCGGTTTAGCAACCCGGCTTTATTGAGTGAGTATCATTCCTCATGTACTCACTTCTGCTGGTCCTACACTGGGTTTCTTCAGCTTTCCTGTGGATTCTGAAATGGCAGACAAATGCATTTCATTATATGATAACCGTTAGAGTGTCATATAATGAAAACAATCATAACAGAACTGAAAAAAATGTTGTCACAAAACATCAGCTTGCTGCATACCATGAAAGTGCATTAAACATTTATATAGCGGTATTTCTGCAACATAGTATATAGTGTTTTATGTTTTGGAAATATGCTGAGAATCCGTCATACTGTAGAGGTATACAGACATGCAGCAGCATTTGCGAATAGCTTATCCGCATCGAATCAGTCTTTGGGAAGCTTGTACTATGATTAACATGAGAATTTTAATAGTTAATTGTGAAAATTCCCAATTGGGGAATTATCTGTGGGATATAGTACCTTCCACATTCTAATTGAATTATGATTATAAAATTTATACGATGAAATAATTACAAGTGATAACTGCCCCAATGTTTAATTGTTCCGTTCACCCTTTTTTGAGTGATCTGAGTAACGACTTAAAGGGCTGTTCCATCAGGGATGTGGATTTTCATTAACTGGGCATATTTGTTTTTGCGTACTGTGTCTTTTCAACTGGCTTGTTCTTCTGTTAACTTTTAGGTTCCCCTTATTATTATAGTGCCGCATCAAGAGGCTCAGCTCCACCCACTGCTGCCACTGCCTATGACCGCCACTAGTTACAATGGAAACCAAATCAAACTACAGGACGATACTTTTGTCCTCCATATTGTACCGGTGTGAACAGCGTTAAGGTCAAAGAAATGGAAAGTGGCTTCAAAACATCCCATCTCTTGCTCAGAGAAAGGAGAACGGACTAATAGGGACACCCGACTACTACCACACAAATCTGACCCCTCTGTCTTCAAGTTCTAGTCTCCCATCGGCAAGACTGTACAATTCCAGAAAGACTTTGAGAGATTCTAAATATATATATTATAAAAAATGAAGAAAAACATGGTGTGAAGAAAGCGAAGTTAAAAAAAAAAAGTGACGTGGCTTTTTCTCCTATTTTATTAGTTTGATTTTCTCGTCATGGATCAACACGTTCCTTCACTTGATTGATCTCGCCTTCCAGAAGAATCCGGTCTCAAATACGATGATGGCTCACTCAGCATCAGGTCCTCCTGGTTTCGTAGCAGTACCATGGTTTACTGGTTTACCGAGAGCGTTGTGTGCTGAAGACAATAGCATCAGAGTGGGCTGCAGTTGGTGCTTACTCTCCTCCGCTGACTCTATCCATATCAGTTCCTGATCTGCAGAACAGCATGTGTGAACATATCCGTTCTTGACAATGCCACAGAAAACGATAAGTGGACATTCTTTCTTTTCCTGTGATACACAATCAGATGTAAAAAGAACATATGTGTGAAAACGAAAGGAAGCCACAGAGCATTGTGGTCTTCCCCACACCCGAATTTAAATTAGCAAAATATATACTTAATTTTTTGGTTAAATTAATTTTTGGTATTACTGTTGCTGTTATTACGAAGGTCTTTAGGAACATTTAGAATTGTTTGGTTTATTATTTTTTTTTATTTGTTGTTTTTGTTCTTTTCTTCAGTCGTTTTTGTATTTCTGGGACACAGCAAATGATACAAGTCCTTACAATATTCAATTTGTCCTTGATTTTGCACTATTATCTGAGGGTCTGACACTGTAGGATTGTATCATGCAGAATTCAATTAAGACTGCTACCTTTTCCTGCAGTGGGACAGCATGGAAAATTGTCAAGCAAAATAAACAAGTGTAAAGGTTACTTACGGCAATTGGGTTGAGCTAGCACTTAAAAAGGCGACAAAATGGAAGTTCGTGTTCAGGTTACATTTCCCATTACAGGCATACCAACAAATACCACTCTGTGTTTAAATTTAGGAGTATTTTAAATGCACCAGTCCATGAATACGCAGTTGTACCTGCGTCGAAGCATCTGTCCAAAGTGCTGTTTCTCCAAGTTCCTGATGACTCAAACGACCTTCCGTTTTTATACGGAACTTGTAATGTACCGAGATGTATCGGTGTTCAGTTTCCCATGTGTGTTTTGGTTCGCGCTAAACGCAAATGTGCGTGCATGCGCGCGTGTGTCTGTTCATGTGTCTGTGAGCGACAAGGAGAGACAGCAATGCTGAAGTCTCAGGCTCTGCTCCACGCAAACGCAAACACAACAGTCTCCTTCTGCACACAGGAAACATGCAACTTCAAGAAAGGACACATACCATCTTTAGGAACAGCCATGATAGCCTTTAAAAGACACTGTGTTCATCTCTTCTTTCTTTTAAGCTAATACAAGGTTGACCTTCACTCTAATGTCAGTCACAGAATAGTATTTCACAAGGGAAAGTCAACAGGAACATGCAAGGCTCCGGGGAACCCCTTCAACTTTCCATAAAATGCTACAATTATTTATTACAGAGACCATTTAATGAAAGCAATCCGTAGCTTCATTACATTTTCCCCCCCTAAATAGTAGTTAATATAGTTCAGAAGGAATTGGGGGAAACCTTTTTAGAGAACATTTTTCATTCATACTGCTCTTAAAATGTAAAGTGAATGTACTTTTTACTGCATTTGCCAAAGATTTAGTTCGTGTTAATATTTTATTTACAGTATGTGTATGCATTGTACAAGCAGTATTATAGTAAAAAAACGAAATAACTAGTCAACTCTGAAAATGTATGTGGTAATATTATGCAGAGGAAAAAAACGATCATCATATGCATATTAACCTGTAAAAATTGGTGAATTCTTACAGTTATTTAATGTCATGTTATTTGCGACAAATTGCTGCTTCGTAGAATGGTTTGTGTGGAGTGCGAGGACACGTCCACTCTGTATATACCGAAAGAACAGCTACATCCTGAACGCAGCGTCATCCCAGTTTGCTTCGTCCCGTTTGTAGATACGAAAAGGAGAAATAACAGCATAGCTTTTTATTTTTGTCTAAAGTCCTGTCATGCTCTAGGAAAAGGCAAAGCATGGAACCAACCCGTAAGCCATTAGAATCTCCGGTCCAAACGTGTTACTCACCCTCACCTGTACGTTTGACACTGTACTTTTTTTTCCTTTATTTGTTTACTTCCAATTTTTTTTATAATTGCTATGCAAATTGAGAAGAAAAAAAGGCTTTCTTTACCATATTCTTTTATTGGACTCAACTGTTTTACCGACGCAACTACAGCTTTCGGTGTGAGAGGAAATTCCCCACGTGCTTGCTAGGTGTGATCAAAAATATTTTCATTCTCTGATTCTTAAGGCTGTTTTCACAACCGTCGTCTGATTGTGACCTTCATTCCACGTTCATTGTGAAGTGTGACTACGTTTCAGCCGACGTGGCCAGCGGGCCCCCCCCCCCCCCCACCGGGGGGGCCTTCTGCTAAAATGTTCGGCGAAAACTTTTTTGTGACTATTAGATGTTATAGTAACGGCATCATTCAACCTATGTAATTGTGGTCAATTTGCATGCTTTTTTCATACATGCACACCCTGTGGAATTGAAAAAAATGTTGCAAAATAGTAAATTCCTATACAAAGGTATAATTTTTAAAGCTACTGTGAACATTACATCTGAATCGGGTGACCCTATAACTCCTACAATCTTATGGCAAAGAGAAAATAATAAATAAGTAAAAATGGGAAAAAACACAAAATCTACCAAGGACTGCGGCCCCCTTGCTCTGAAACAGGAAACGTGTAACAATCATATTGCACTTTGACTATTAACTGCTATATTTCTTACTGAACTCTGGATCTGACAGTTGGGTACCTCTGTTGACTACCTGAACTGAAAAAAAGAGACGAAGGAAGCTATGACTGCAGAGCGTATTTGAAGGATCGGGTCTCCTACAGTTGTAAAAATGATACAAAGCAAGTGTCACAGATCTGAAAAAGGATTTTCCATGGTCTATAACTAAAGCCACGAGGCTTCAATCATTGTTCCAGTTCTGTTCGAATTTTTTGGTGCACATGAGAAATAAATTTTTGTATGTCAACACGGCTGCATGAGTTCACGTCACTTGTTATTAACATCCTTAATCTTAAATATTTGACTGGGTACTTGTATGAGTGTGCCTGTGTATGAATAACATACAGATTTTGGTACACAATATAATAATAATAATAATAATAATAATATATTGTACAAGTGCAACATAGTAACACACGTTATTACATAATTTCATGGTAATAATAATAATATCCAAAGTAATTTTCCAGAATCAACAAAACTTGTGAGCAATGACAGTGAACTACAAAGGTAAGTGGCTGCTAATTTTAATAACCGAATCACCAAGTTTCCAAAAAATATATAAATTATAGAAGACAGGACTGAATAGTAATGGATGATTGAAATGTTTACCTTTGACTGCTGCGTTTAGGCATGTAAATGTAAGTCATGTGATGAATACAAAATATTACCACATATTTTCAAGGTAAAATTCACCACGGTACAGTCAGGTAATGTGCTGCCCCTTGTGTTTAATGAGGATGGAATCCATGACAAATATGTTCATTCCTTTAATCAGCAATGAAAGCATCAGCAAATTTCTTAGCATGGAGATCATGGCGTGTAGATCATACGATCCCAGCTCTCATCCAGCAGTCTGTTGTATCTTTTCATAGATTTATAGGCACAGAGGGGTCACCCTCCTGTTTCATTTACAATCAGTATGAAGGGCCAATGAGCTGCTTTTAATCCGAAAAATGCTGGAAGTTTGATAGTGACACCATAAAAATAATGAACATTTTCAGGGGACTTACACTTAATACTCAATAGGCATGAGTAAATCATACTGAGTAAATACTGAGTAAATCATTTTTGGATGGAATTCTCACTAATTAAACTGGGCGGCATTTTACAACATTTTAAAAACATGACCAAAGTTGTTGTGTTCATTGGCAAAGAGGAGTTATTCAGCTCAAGTTTAAGGAGAGATTTTGTGCAGATTTGATTGAATCCTGTCCAATGTAGAAACCAGCTGAGCAGGAAAACAGCAGGATGTAATATATGCCTCTATGCAAACCACGATGAATTGAATTTTAATTACAAGCGCTAGTTAAATAAATGAACTTGATAGAAACTATATCATACGTTTGAAGCCCGCAGTCAGAATAAGGAGAAGTGTTTTTTTCATGATCTGGATCAGTGAGCAAACTGAATACTGAACCTTTCGGCGCTTTGTAAAGCAGAAATATTTAAGAGCTGTGTCTGAATGCAATTAGCATTCAGCTCCAGAGAAAGGTGTTTAGCTTGGCCAGGAAAGTCCTCTCTGCAGCATATTCTGCTCTCTTTGTATGGCTAGTATTGATATTCAGTGGGTAATTGGTATAAAAGTTATTATAATCTATCCGTCTCTAGTGCTCATTACCTAACACATTAACAATGTGTCTGAAACCCGAAGTGGAACTTGTGTAGAGGAAAAACAATTGACCAGACATTTAGTGGCTTTGACATTTGTTTACCTAATAAGCATATATAAGGGGAGCCACATAAACAGATAAATATGCTAATTATTGGAATTAAAAAACAGTTTGTTTATTCCCTTGGATAAAATACACGTTTTGTACATCCCCGGTAATCAGTGGGGTGAAGTATTTGCTATAGTTCGTCCGTTCAGAAACTAAATTGGTTGTATTTGTTTATTTTGTTCGTTTTGTCAATTGATTTGTTTGGTTACGCTGCTGCTGTGTAGTTCATTTAAGAGGTGAATAATACATGTGCTATGTATATATGCAGTTCAGTCATATTCCCTTAACAGCTCACAGATTTTATTACCTGTATCACTAACACCTTAAGCAATGACCCAAAGATCTCACAGACATTTAAATGAAATTCGATGTGGGTTGCAGGGTGGTAAAGGGGAAGCACTGGCTGTGTTTTGTGCACCAGAAGGATCCCCGTGTCGTCCCCCCCCCCACCAGAACCTCTACACCTCCCACCTACCTGACAGAACGCTAACCACATCCCCTGGTTCTTCTCAAACCCTCGAAAGCTTTCTGTAGGACACGTCATCGATAAAGAGGTGAAATCCACGGCACCTGTGCTCCAGAGTCAAGGAGGTTTGGCTACAGTCTCGGCTTTAAGGGCGACTTGTGGTGTCTGACCTGATACTTGCTGCTGCTACCGGAGGCAGGCCTTGTACTGGAGGCAGGCCTCCTGCGATTGAAATTCAGTCTCCCTGCCTTTTGTTTATTTCATAGCTCCCCTGTGAAGCATCAAACGGCGCTGTTCTGTCAACCTCTAACTGTCGTATATGTTTGTCATTCAGCCCTTGTTAAAATATAAAAAAAACACTTGCCGCCGTTCTTCCCCCAGCTGAGAATTCCCAGTAGTAAAATTATTCCATTTAGATGGAAACTTTTTTTGTCACTCCCCTGTCTAAATTGGCATATCTGGCTCTTTCGCAGAAACCAATAAACTGTGAATCTGAATGCATCTGTCAATCAAGCTCATCTTTACTTGAGCCTGCCAGATGACAAAAAAAAAAAAAACGAAAGCATGGGGAAGAAATTAATAAATAAATAAAGCGCCCCTGAGATACTGCCAGCTGATTGGCTCTCATCAGCAAGGCATCTCGAGAAGCCCCTGTCATTCCCCGGGCCTCCCCGGCACTCTGAGGGGAGCTGGCCGTAGACTGGTCTGCCTCCAGAAAGGCTATGGGACCGAGGCATCCTCCTGTGAGGATCTTCCATTGGGTTTCATCTTTTAACGGAATGCGGGGGAGGGCATCTCCGGCGGCTTCCGTCACCTTAACTACTCGACAAACTCGCTCGCCGGACTCCAGGAAGTGCCACGTGGCGAAGACAATGGGGTCGGCAGCCATGTCCCGCTCAAAATCCACTCTGGCTTGAAGACGGGGAACGCCGAGCTTTTGTGGCTAGCCGAGCGAGCATGACGTATGTACGACACAAGTGAGGTGATAGAGGTGGTACGACAGAGTGGCCCCCGCCGGCCGGCGACACGGGCTGACCTGCCGTGACCGGCGTATCATCTCTTAGGTCTCACTCCACTGCGGAAATAAAACCATATGTCCCTGGCGCAGCATCCTCCCCCCCACCCCAACCCCCCTAGCCGCCACCACCTTCTCAGTTTGCTTACAGCACAGCTTTGGCGTACTTATAGCATGTCAGTGCGGCATGTGATTTCAATTACGCAGATTTATCTGCGATGAAATCCTTTGGAGCAAATAACAGTTTTGTCTCGTCTAAGTGCACATTACCAGCCTGCCTGGCTCCGGAAATGGGCTCTCATTATGAAACGTCTCCTAAATGCATGGAACGTGGGATCCTTTAACTGCATGGCTTTTCCGTATCTTTCCTGACAGAGAACGTTATAAACCTGGACAGAGATCCGACTTACAGGAGAACATCTTAACGTGCTGCCTATGGAATCTTTCACTCAGGTTTCTTTTTTTATTTTATGAATGACATTAGCTAGGAAAACAAGAATGGCCAGGATTTATTACTTCATGTTTTTACGTAGTGTCAGTTCAATATATGATTAATCTGCTGCACAAAGCGATATACATATTTGCACCACAATTCTATTGTTCTGTATTGTTACCAAAATATTGCATCGTTCTCAATTACACGACCAGCAGTGTGTGACCTCTAGCTATAACTATGGATGTATTCCAACATTTTCAAGAAGCCAATACATGAAAAATTGTTTCTGTGTATTCAATAAAAAAACTGCATTTAATAAATACTATTTTTACATAGCAGTCAAATGGAATGCAGCAGTAAAATTACAAAAAGATCTTTAAAACAATACTTAACGTTAGCAAAAAATGACAATTAAATGCAAAAAGAAATATCTTCATGATGCAAAGATGTGTGTACAATACCTAAAATCATGCATATTAAAAGTTGCACTGAGCTTGGTCAACTGCTTTGTGAAATGGAAAATTCTCGAGAGACTTTTGCCGACAGTATTTATTTCATTATTTAGAATTAATTAAAAACAGGTCCTGTGTATTGAATTCTTTCAATGGCCAGCTGCATGTTAGCAAACAGTTATGGGTCTTGAGACCTGTTAGTTGAGTAAAACTATAACTGCTGACAGATGTTAGACGTTAAAAATGAATATTGGCGGAGAAGCAGATGATTGGCGGCCAGTGCTGACAAGCCTCTCAAGGTTTTGATCCAGAATATTGAACAGCATCACAGAGAGGAAGCGTTGAGCATACCAGCGGTACAACAAAAAGAATCAATGCACCTGCAGCAAACAGACCAATAGAATTTTATTTTTAAAAACTTTTAGTACATTTTGACCAAAATACTTCATGCATATTTGAGAACCCAGTGCCCATTTATTGACCTTATTCTTATGTAATGCAGCGTATAATAAGAAATATTTCAATATATTTGACCTTTTTATGTAATGCACCTTACATATAAAATGTAAGGTCTTTAGGAACATTGTTCGGGGTACAGGAAATGGCAGTGGAAATATTTTAACGGTGTTTTGTTGGCGTTACAGGGCAAAGATTTTCTGAAACACTGAACATGCGTGTGTTTATTGCTTTAAACGACTGTGGCATGAAATATGCTCTCAGACAGCAACACTAAATATAAAACAGAAGCCTTTACTTTCAAAAAAGAAATTATAATTGTTCCTTTATGCTATAATGTCAAGTAAAATCTGTCAGTGAAATAAAGATTAGAAGATATATGAAGTAATAATTGTGTGTGGGAAGGTAAATATTTACAAGCATGATTTTTATTTTACATTGTTATCCAACTATTTATTCATCCATCCACCCATCCATCCATCCATTCATCCATCCAGGCAATGCAGGACTACAGGGATATTTTTCTGATATCAAAGCTAAGGAAATCATATAAAGAAATAGTAACATTTTCAATTTAATTGCTATTGAAAAGCTACATTTTTATTTACATTTGTAAATAAAAAAGAACCTAATCAATGTTTACCTGTTTGCCTATTACTTTATTCATACTTCTTTAATGCTATGACATTTGTAAATCAATACTGCATTCTTATAATAAACTTCATGTTCTAACGAACTGTTATTACATTTTATCTATCTATGTATCATAAATTTGATAACATTATAAATAAGATCATGTCTTTCTTGAAATCCCCTTGCTGATTTAATGCATTTCTGCTGTGAATCATCTCTTTTCAATAAGTTAGTTTCAGTTTCAAGGAATAACAATTAACTTGATATGTATCCAAGTACTTGAAATGAGAATTAATTTAGCCAAAACTAAGTTTGTGGTATTATTTTGTTTATTATTCACTATGCTGCTCATCAAATGATCATACAATTATATAAGAACTTGGTTCACTTCCACTTACTGTATATATTTACACGGGTTGAGATATAAATGCTGGTCACCACTTGCTAAACAGTCACAGGCAGGAACAAAATTGTGAGTCCCCACAATTCTTTGCTGTTTATCGCCGTTGATCATTATACATGCTACAGCAGCATATTAACTTATTTTTTTAAATAGGTGTTTATAACATTAACATCCTTCTTCAACACAATATGAATATTTCTATTTTGTTGCCTGCCAAAAGCTTTTACGGAAAGCTGATTGGTGTCACTGAAGCGATTCAGGTTGTACTTTGAGATCCATTCTTACCCATTATCTACTGTCACAAACGTACACATGCACATGCAAAAAAGGTTATGCCTAATGCAGATATTGTAAAACATTCATGACATTTTATAATCAGCGGTAATCTGCATATCTGGACACGTCAAGGAAAGCCAGAGACCCTGAGGAATTCTGTGTGATATCTGTCCGAGGCTTGTATCTCTAAGTTGGGGCAATAATTACTCCCTATTTTTATCGTTTGACGTGTGTCACCAGCTACAGCTCATCAAATGCGGCTATAATTAACATACCACATCTAAGCACTTTAAAGTGACACAAGGTTAGGGCAAGTGTTATTCTAGAAACGTATAATTAACAGGCCAAAAAAAAAAGTAGCTATTTGATTCTAATGAAATAAAATCTATCCTCAAATATCGCTGCCATATTATCCAACTATGAGTAAATCTATGGTGCTTTGAAAGACGCGACTACACACATTATCTTATATTAGGCAGGGTTGCCAATTTTGGTCAGCTGGCTGGCGTGAGATTTTCCATTCAAGTCTGTACACGCATTTACATGCATGTAATAGTTTTCTTAGCTTGTAAGTAGTCCGTAGAGTTTGCAAACTGCCCCACCGCTTTTGACCTAGCTGATTTCAGGTTTATAATGGAATAATATAGATTAGTCATTTCTTGTGTGAGTCTGAAAGCATGAGTGTCACGCCAGAAGCATGAGAGCTGTTTTTTCTGTGCGGTTATCAAACTACAAACAATACTTATGGTGCTGGATTGGATAGCTCACCATTAATGAACACTAAACTCCTCTGCACTGTAAACTCCCGCCTATGAAAACACCCCGCAAGCAGGACGTTCTGAGACTTTCCCGCGGACAAAGCGAGCTGTCAGAATTGCGTCCTGTTGAGCATACATGCGATTGCCATCATCTTCTCTGTCATATTTGATCCTTGGAAGGGGAAAGGGTATCTTTGTCCTGTCAGTCAACAACACCTCATTAGGCAGACTTTTAATTATGAAATTCCCAAAGAAAGCATACTGTTGTTTAAGTTTTTAGTGGTGTGGCCTTCCGCTCGTGTTACGTACACGTTGATGGAGAGACTACATGTAACGCAAAGTCTATATTGTCAAGGTACCAAAATGAAAAACCATGCTAAGTAAACATAATTAATTTTAGGTTGATTTTATAGTTTTAAAATGACAATATAATATAGATGTAGTGTAATTAAAGGAACTGAGACATACATGCTTGGTTAAGCAACTACGATTTATTAAAAAGTAACGCACTTCAGCAAATGATGTCATTTTTCAGACTGCATGTTGTCTACATGAGAAAACAAAACCATGACTTAAATATTTTAAGGGCATTGCCATCATTAAGGTAAGTATAGCTGAATACAATTGATGAATCTTTAGAAATGAAGATTGGAAAACAGACGCAAAAGAAACTTCAGCTTAAGCTACGGAAACATGACTGGAGAGAATGACGTATCCAATCAAAAAGGAGGGCCGCAGTATAACTCTGCCATGTTTCTCTTTGCCCCCATTATTCCTGTAAAATTAATCACAGCAGTTATATTGTAGGAGTGCACCCCCATCAAAACATTCCTTGGTTATTTAACATTAGCCGCAGTTGGAAGCCAGAACATTACATGGAAAACTGACAATACTCTGCAGTTTTATTCAATTTGATTTAGCTGTGCAATATTACTGCATTTAATGATTTAATGCTTCTGTGTTACGTTTGCTCAATATTACTGTTGCAATGAGTTATTCTGGATCAGTCACAAAATGCTCTGACTGCATGTTGTTTAATTGACTAACACTGTCCGTCTTTTCCCAGGTTGAAATGAAAAGTATTTCCAAGTGATTATTTAATTTATAATGTCTTAATATCAAAATCCGGGTATCTGACATTAAGAAGTATAATCTGCTGGTTTATGTGCTAGATCTAATTGGATATGGCAATATACAATATGAATATCTAGTATCCATCAAATTCTATGTTCCCCCCTCTTCTATCATGGGTGCTGGTGGGGCAGCCCTGCTTGTTATGGTGACTGAATAGTAATTATGAGGTAATTTTTGACTCTTGCTGTGTGAGGCCATCCACAAGACACCTACAGAAGTTTGGAGGAGGTTCCTAATGAGTGAACACTGATGTGATTGAACAAAATACAATCTCTGCTTGAGCGGGGGAGATTTTTTTTTCCACCCCTCTGTCATGCAAATTCAAAGGAAGGGCGGCGGCAAGTTCCCCGCACAAAACAAATGACCTTTTTATTAGTTATATCATCACAGGTGACTACCAAACTGGGCCAAAACGATTGACGGGGTGGCTTGTCGTTCGCCAAATCAGGCCACTTCCAGTCTCAGCCAAAACTCATTTTCCTTTGGCCAGAAAATAATTACCTCTAATGGCTATTGGGTGATACATGGCGCAATTAAACGCTAATGTAATACGTCTGGATATGTGATTTTGTCACGCATCGCGTAAGAGGTCTAGAAGTCCAAGGGGAGGCGCTGACCTGACTGCCCAATCAAGTACAGATCTGTTAAAGCAGACAAAGGCAGGGTCTAATCGGCATGGCCTGCCAAAGGGGTTTGTTTGTTTGCAACCCAGGGAACCCTGAAAACTCAGAATAAATCCCCTTCCCCAGTTTGACAGAGGCTCATCCTTCCAGTTAAGCGCCTAAACTGGGGAGGGGGGGAAACATGCAGTGGATAAAAAAAAGGCAGAAACATCAACCCCCCCCCCCCCCAATTCTTTTTTTCCTAACCCCCACAACCACTCCCCCC
>JAODUD010000041.1:8767725-8781675 GCA_026784285.1 Stomatorhinus walkeri | reverse complement strand
TACGCTCATATATAAATATTTCAAATGATTCTGTTCAATGAGATTAAAAACATTCTGGTGCAAGAATGGTGAATTTCTTTAATTCCACCTTAAATTAAAGAAATGTTACAAGATACACAGAGTCTTAGATGTACACCCTACAATCCCTCCATTTTAGCTAAATTTAGCAAAACGATCGTATTTCTCATGCTTATCTGTCCACATTCAGGAATATGAGCTTGCTTGTTTTAGACAGCTGCCGAGTGACATTCAGTCAGTGTGCACTCCATTCCTTTAAAGAAAAAAAATTGCACTGAAAAAAATGTAAATTAGGTTAAATGTATCACATAACGAAGCCCATAATTAGCATCATACATTCTTATTTCAGAATAAGATATTTATTTCATGCAGTGCAGATTCATAAACACACAATACTGGTAGAAACACCGATTTCTATCCCAGATAACACGATACAAATAAAAAGCCTGCAGTCCTCGTTGCCAAGCGCCTCCTCCCCAAGCTGAAAAGCGAACAACTGACCCAGCCTGATTTTCAAAATGGTGCAACATTGTAACCTGAGGGAATGTGTTGTCATCCAAATGAGATAAGTTTATTTTCTGGAATTTAGCATTTGTTCCATCAGGCAGGGAGGCTATAAACCTCAAGAAGTAGCAGTGGGGAGTCGGGCTAAGCACATGCGGCGGGAATGAGGAGACACGGAAAGCTTTGGCCAGCGCCCAAAACTCTGCCTCCACCTTCTGTGCGGGCCAGCACTGGAAAGCAGGGGGCAGCAATATTGTGGAACAAATTTCCTCTAATCTGAGCCTGCTGGTCTGTTGCTCCGGTGGGGACTGAGGCCTCCTCTGCCCTGCTTGCCTCTCCCCGTGATCAGCCTGGTTTATCCTGCGCCTTGCCAACGCGTGGAATGACAGAGGAGGTGTCAACGGGAGGTTAACACTGCGGGGACCTCCAGCCGCTCTGTGGCCCACTGTGGTGTCCTTTCAATAGGCAGACGGCTGCTTCTGAAGAGGAGTGGGCCTGCGGCTCTCCTGCACCACCGCACAGGACAGTCTATAGGCACGGAAGGAATAAACAACCTCACACGGACGTCTATGTACACCGATGGAATAAACAACCTCACGTGGCAGTCTATACCCACGGACACAATAGACACGCTCACAGTGTAGTCTATAGACAAAGACAGAATAAAAACCTCATGTGGCAGTCTATACACACGGACAGAATAAACAACCTCACGTGGCTGTCTATACACACGGATGGAATAAACAACCTCACATGGCAGTCTATAGATACAGACAGAATAAATGCCCTCACATCACAGTCTATACCTATAGACACAATAAATACGCTCACACTATAGTCTATAGACACAGATGGAATTAATTAGCTCACATCACAGTCTATAAGCACTGGGAGAATAAACTAGCTAGCACAGCAGTTCATAGACACAAACTACCCATAGTGACAGGCCATAGGCACCGACAGGACAAACTACCTCACATCACACTCTATAGGCATAGACCAGGTAAGCTACAGCATAATTCTATACCAAACTACCACATACGATCTCAGTCTATAGGCACAGAGAGGCTATTACATGGCATGCGTAACGTGTGTAGAGACTGTCTAAAATTCTTCACATGTCAAATTGCAGGACAGACAAACTACACTTTTGCATAGGTTGTAAGTACTAACACTATAGCACATGCTATAATGTTACACATATGCTAGTCTGCAGGCATGGATGCATTCGGAATGCATTCGTCAATTCCAATCCAAATCAGAAAATGGAACTGGAGTTGGAATTTAAATCTCCCTGAAATTCGAATTCAATTCCAATTCTGTTCTCCATAGTTTTTTTTTTTCCCAATCCCAACTCCAGTTCCATTTCCTGATTTGGACTGGAATCGATGAATGCATTCCGGAATGCCCCCAACCCTGGTAAATACACAGGACCATGCCAGGGGGGCCAACCACACGCTGCCGCAGTTTTCTGCAGGTTTATAGTATTGACGAGGTTCTTCAAGTAAACTTTGTATCTACAGATGCGTGGCCATGACAGTATGGTGAGAATTGTGCTCTAAAGCAGAGGAACAGATTAAGTCACTGTTAATCAGACCGGGCACCTTGAAAGTCACATGTCTGGCACCTCGGAGGAAGAATAGCAATTACAGATACTGAGTAAATATATTCCCAATGTAGTGCTCCTCCATTCACAGTTTTTATTAGCTCAATGATCTGAGACGTGTTCTATGGGAAACACCCATATCAGGCTAGTTTCCATACAAAAAGAGGACTTTTTTAACCCTCGGCAGCACCAGTTATCTAAAATATTCAGCGAAAGTGATTATTTCTAGTTTCTCAAAATTGACTTAGTATTATTTTTCTCTCCATTCTGTCATATGGGCTCAATCACAAATCTCCCATCTCCCTCCTGAAGGACACCATCATGCTGCCTGCGGGAAAAAAAAAAAAAAAAAGTTTCCTCACCCAGAAGAGGGGGAGGGGCATCAAGCGAAAGCACCAGAGTCACGGGTTAAAGCAGAGGCTGAATCCATCAGCGCGCAGTCATTTGCCGCAGTGAGCGAGCGAGCGAGCGAGCATCTCCTGGCTCAGGATTGATAGAGGCAGGAAGAGAGTGAGAGCGAGAAAATGTATCATGAAGATGTAATTATTCAGCGTGATGCATTATGCTTTGCAGACTCTTTCCTTGCCTCTCATAGCTCACAAGGAGCCTGACGCTGATTGGCTGCTGCCACCTGCCATTACTGCGGTCTCCATCCCCAGCAGAGGGCGATGCCAGTAATCAACGCAAAGATGATGCACAACCTCACACATTTAGCATCATTGGGGACATCAGATATTAAAAATGACATAAGACAAACCCATGCCTTTTTAAACGACTGCGGAGTACTCTCCCTGGGCACACCTGTTCTTCAGACCGAATGCCTGAGCGTTTAACAGTTCATAAATAATGGGCCTAATCACTGAAGGCCAAGTATAGCTCTAGCGTAGCTGCTAATATCAAGCGTAACCACCCACACACCGAAAGCTGCTCAAATAACCAACGCCAAATCGATCATCAAATTTTGTTGAATACTAGTTGTTGCAAAGTGGTTGACAGTTTGTTATCCAAAGTGGGTACAATTGATAATTCTCTCAACAGCATCAATGCCAAAGCCGAGTACATTTTTCCCGCTAAGGAGTCATGTGTTTTCTAGGAAGCTCTCTCCAACCAAAGAGGAAAAAAAATCAATTTTAATTCCAGCCAATCATAAATACAACCCATATAGCTCAAGCTACATTTTAGCTTCTTCTGAAATTTTAACATACTTATAGACCTCCTCCTCTCGCACCACTGGTCAGTAAGTCTCCACGTGTTCAGATGATGTATTTGAATGACAGCACTGAATATTTACAGCTTGACTCAATAAAAAAAATTACCATCGGGGCTATTTGCAATGAGAAGGAAATAAACAAACAAATATATATATATATAAACGTAATAATGTTGAAAATCGTATTATTGCACAATGTGCTTAAATTGTATGCATTTAAAATGGCATACCTACTGACTAAAAATAAATGTATGTAGTATCAGTATCGTGGCCTTATTACAGTAGCAAAAAGAATAAATATGAAAAACTAATCAAAGTTGGATTCAAATAAAAAATGAATGTTTTTGTAGTATAAAGTGCTGGAGGTGAAGCTGCTTGGTGTATCAGTGCTGCTGGCAGAGAGTCAGCTGAAGGGATGTGGGTAGGTGCAGATCATTTCGCTTGCCAATTTGGGGACACGAGTCCCTGTATCCTTCTGTCCCTATCTGTCATATCTGTCAACTGTGATTGGTCGAGGGGAAGAGATCTGGTGGGAATATGTAACTAGTTTTTTAAAAATACAAAAATTTACAGCATCTATCCATCCATCTTCAAACCAGGATCAGGGTCACATGGGGGCTGGGGTCTCTTCCAGGCAGCACAGGGCACAAGGCTGGGGGGGGGGCAGAAGCTTGGACAGGATGAAAATTGACAACAACTTTGTCTAATTACTACACTGAAGCGGATTCCTGTTATTTAATGCTCTCAGTGATGTTCAGTGGCTCTCATTAGCAGATTTATACTGGGGAAATATAGTTTGAAGTAATTTGCTTAATTCAATTGCAGTTTATTTTTTAATTTAACGTGTCATATTTCAGCATTTATCGGTTGTGTTTCATTAAATTTATTCCAAATTCCATGCACTCTGTCATGTTCAATGTATGAAACCACTGGCATGCCTGTCGCAATAAGTCCACGGTAGTGTTGAAGCAGATTCCCGAGTGATATTATACATGGCGGTGATACAGCAGTATAGCATATGCATGTATTTAAACAATAAATGTAATGTATGGCCTTGACAAAAATAGTGTGTGTTCCAGGGCAGTAAAAACTATTTTTTCCTCAGACTTGAATAACTTTACCTTCAAATGGAAATTTAATCTTTTTCCTGATGGTTATTACTTAAATGGTGCTAAATTTGCTTCATAAGTATTGCAAGAAGTATTTTTGTAGTGTGGCTTGTACTTGAAACCTGCAGTTTCACACAATTTGAGTTTTTTGGCATCATCTAGACTATCATTCCTAGCACTGAAGAACTGGTAAACTGTACAACAGAAGTCTGATAGAAATTGTCTTTTATTGTACAAAGACATACCCATCAATAGGCGTAATACAATCATCAGGACATCCAGCCATGAGTATAATATCGATCAGATCAGGAAAATATCTGTGTACAACCTGGAACAAAAATGTTTCTAAATGAATTATGAGGACAAAATTTATTAGAACACAAAGCGCAAATTCAATTTCCTTGGAATATCGTCAGGTGAAAAACACTATGAACTTAGTCACGCCAGGGTATGACTTCCCCATCAGTGTACAACACCAACTTCAGCAGCTCCAAAAATCATTGTCAAAAAGAGAGCGATGAGAAATCAACATGAAGGTCAACTGTGCAGTAGTCACAGGAGGCTGACTGAAAACAACAAATAAAATTGTATTAGAACATACAGATTGATTCTGGACACAAATACATGCAGATGTGTGCAAAATTCTTACACTACCCTGAAGACCTGTTACAAATACTATTTATAAAGTAATATAGAGAACACTATTAATATCTATAAGAATCTATTAACACATTTATAACATATTATAATGCATTCATAAAGCATTATAACCATGGCTATACATATTTATTGAAAGGTATTATACATTATAGTCATGCTTATTGTGTATTATAAATGCTTTATGAAGCTTTCATCTATAATGCACTATAGATACCTTCATAATGCAGTTCAAAACATCCTTAACGCTTATACCAAACATTATAATGCATTATAAAGGTATCTATAGTGCATTATGGATGAGAGCTTCATTGGAGCTCATGAAGTATTATAATCAACACTACAATGTCCAATGACTGCCAATAGAAGATGTTGTAATGCTTCATTAATTCTTATACCATCCATTAAAGCTCTCATCTATAATGCATTATAAGTAAAGTATTATCCAATACTGGATACACTAAGCAGACTTAAAAATACAACTCGAACATTTAAAAGTTATAACCACCAAAGAATGATATTTTTTAGCAAATCACATCATAAAGTTAAGTTTAAAAGAACCCTAGTTGTAGAGAGTTTAAGATTCTAGCAAAAGCAACAAAAAAAAGAAAAGAAACTTCTTAAAGTTGTACTTGTTAATATGGCTAAATCTGCACATTATTATTTTAAGTTAGATAGGACTGATATAGTTTCAAACGAGCAGTCTGGGACATTTCTATTCTGTAGGGAAGAAATTACCATAGCAACTGCCTGCTCCCCAGCTGTCATTACAGAGTGAAGATGGGTGCTGTGTGCGAAGAGACCACTTAACCTCAGGCACACTCTAACTTAGGAAGTTAAGATGCTGTTCAAATCTGTACAGGGCCCCACTTAATATGTAGACAATGGAGCCTGGTGTCAACACGGGATGTCTTTGAACTAGCCAAGGGATAAATGATGAGAGAGATCTTCATGTTTAATTAGATACATTATCAATAGATTAGATGTAATCTAATAAAGTGTGAGAAGGAACAATGTCTGTATTGTGTTAAGCCCCCGAACACATTCACTGAAGTACCTTCAAATCCCTCTTGAAATAAGTTCAATTATTGCCAAAGATTAATGTCACTGGCGGAAGAAAATAAGAGGTGAGGCTGTGGCTCATTCCCTCGCTTCCTGACGGAAACGGAACCGTTACAGTCACTCAGGGCAAGGCAGGTCTTAATCTATTACTTATACTGTCCGCCAGGATTTTCTTGGTCAGTCATCAATTCATTAAGCGTATTAAGTTTACAGACATCTAAAAACAGTAACAAAAATTTGTGTAACAATACAAAGAACAAATGAGAATATACATCAGTATATTTTTAACGAATACCTTTCTCAGCAAGAACTTTATACAGCTAGCTCTCTTTTTTAAAGCTGTCTCACTACCTTTTGAAATAAAGGCCTTTCTTTAACATATATATATATATATATATTGAATTAAGGAAGATCTGAATGACGGAGTAAACATATTTCCCGCTCTGTAAATTACAAATTAAACGTTTGAAAAATATGACTGTCACCGTTCCTTCATTTCCACACCAAACTATTGGACAGTCTTTCAATAATGTCCAATGAATTTCATATCTTAAAGTAAGCCAACGTTCCATATGAGTAATTTTATTAATATTTGTTTTGTTACCATTGTTCTGTGATATTGTTTGAGAACAATATAACTGTACTCTTAAGAAGCTTCCGGAAAACCAGATCAGACTTTTGTGTCTGAAACAACCAATCATAAGTTAAATGACTGATGTGGCAGAAGCAATGTCACCAAACCAAAGGCATAACATATGGCACTATAGGCACAGCAAGGTTACAGCACACAATTTAAATATGACACAATGATGCATAACTCTACAGCAATGCATCGCACCACGCAGCAATTGGTATTCATTGCTATTTGCGAAATAGCAAATCCAGACCTTTCCTCAGAAGGTCATCACCATATTAATCTGAGCATGAGATACCCTGATGACTAATAGTCTTCCCTAAATGACTATGGCAAGAGATTCAATCCAACCCCAGGTACGTTTTGGCATCAACTCGTCTCTGAGAAGTTTAAGGAAAGTGTTACTTTTTTGTTATTGGAATTTTGAACTTGAATAGCTATGATCAATTATTTAAAGTTACAGCCAAATTGCTTTGTCGCTTTCATTAAATCGACACCCAGCCACCTTACCTCAGCTTTAAATAACCCACTTTAGCTCGACAATTTAGTGTCACAGAACATTATCGCTTGTGACCTTTGAAGGGCAAATATTAAATGATAGTGAGATCCTGGGACAAATTCCAACAAATTCATGTCTGCTGCATTAATAGGTAGGAGGTCTTAAACAGTCTAATTCTAAGAGGATATTTTTTCATTTCTGCCATGTTCTAAAACCCTTTTTTTCCGTATTGAGTTGAGATGTGGTATTAGTGAGTGCTTGATGTTTTCAAAGAAAACAGATCACTTTGCTCATTTTTTGGTGATGGAAAATATTATTGATCGGTTGTATAATGAGTATTTATAGAGTGTTCTTCTGTACGAACTGAACCTTAAAAGTCTTTCTGCAAACAGAAGGCGGAAAATCCCAGAGTCAGCCCGTGTAACAAAAGGTCACTTAATCTCAGTTGACTAATCTAAATAAGTAAAATTTATGTTGTTAACGGCCATTATAATGAAACACACACAAACAAGACAGAAACAAAGCAGGCTTGCATAAAGAAAGAAACCTGGAACTCATGCAGGAAAAGTATCACGTTGGGTCAATTATGAGTGGGGGAAATCCAGAAGACTGTCAGGGCATGAGGAATAATAAAGAAAGCGTTACTTGTGTCCTGACCCACTTTCCCTGCAGGTTTAAAACAAGGTAACTATGTTGCACATTCAAATGCCTCATTCTACATTTAGCTAGTCCAGGAAAATATATATTTGTCATATCATCTTTGCAACTGAAAACAACAAGTTTTGCATCAAAAATAAAAATAAGTGCAAAATTCAAACTGGACAACATAAGTGATTTTATTGCTCTCAGTTAAATGAGTTCAAAATGACTGGAATGGATGGTGGAGAATTGCGCGGGGGCTGGGCGTGGGTGCCTGGGTTCTGACACATATTGCCGGTGACAGAGGTCAGACAGGAGGCCCCGGTGTTTTGAAAGGGGAAGCGCACTGCATTGTCTCCCAAAGTCCTATTTGGATGTGAATCACCATCTAATCAAGCTCTCCTTCCCACTGCAGCTGCCTTAAAGCAAGCACTGGCGACAGCTTCCAAGGGACCTCCTCCCCGTCCCCCCCACCCCACCCTCAGGGACCTCTCAGCGGGCTTTGGAGGCCAAATGAGGTGTAAGTCTATTAAAAGGGAGTTTGCGTATAGATCACAGAGCCACTGGGGCCTTTGCCATGCCGTTCAGGTGCAGCTAATTTCCTTCTGTTCAACACATGGAGACGCTACCCTGAGCCAAGGAAGGTAAGCGGAGACAAGTGAGCCGCCTCGAGACCTACAGCCAGTGGCCAGGGCAACCTCCCACCGCATATGAACATCAGCGCCTCAGCGCAGGACCATCCTCCAGCATGCTAACCCTCACCCGGTTCATGACTAGAGGTCTCTATTAGTTCCAGTAATACGTTTGCTACCTAACAGAATCGGAAGCTGCGTTACGTAATACGCTAGCTAACAGAAACGGAAGCTACGTTACGTAATACGCTACCTAACAGAAACGGAAGCTAGGTTAACTCTGATTTATTTTTGGGGAACTGCCAGTTTTTGGGAATTTTTTAAGTAACCTTCCCAACTGTGCAGTTTTCTCATTGTACGGGACATAGCACTGTAATGCATCAGCAGCCTGCATACGAGGCAGCAGAGAGGCCCTCTGAGTGAGTGTGTGTGTGTGTGTCTGTGCGCTCCATATGTTTGCATGACCAATATCAATTTAATGATACAATGTTTTTGTATGCTAATAAAACGACGCAACATTGGGAGCTAGCGGGAAATCCTGTGGAACTTCATTTGCCCAAATCAAATTATGCTATTTGCTCCTGGTGCAGACACACACAAATTCTCATTTAGGTTAGTTAACAGAATAATCATATTTAATAACGATTTAAAGACCAGACTCTAAGATCCATTATTTGAGGATACCTGTGAGACAGCTATGCATCATTACCTCAAAGTAAGCCCATTTGAACGATTTAGCAATGGCAGTGTTTGGTTTTCTCCACACGAGCTTGCGTGTCAATACACAGGTTGTCCAAGCTACATATCGCGGACCTTCCATTGTGTCTGTCATTATAATAATGATCTAATTACTAATTCAAGCTTTTTGCGATATAAGTAACAGACACCCTGACACCCGTCATCAAAATGAATCAACTTAAAGCTTATTAAACTTACTATTCTGACATCATATACACTACTATTGTAAAAAAAATGTTTCTGTGGGTGGAAATAAACTCTGCGAGAAGACAACTGATGAAGCTTTAATAATCTAATATATGTTGAACGTTTCACTGTGTACCATAAGAATTCTCTGAACTAATTATGTGTTTTTCTGATGGTGAGTTTCAGACCTTAAAATTTTAATTTGCTATTGATTTACTACTTAAAATGGCCAGTGTTCATTCCTATCATTATTACGTGGGAGCGGGTTTGCCAATACATCGTGAACACGGGTACATCAAAGCACAGGTCTTGGCGAAATTCCATTACCCACAGAGAATTAGCGTTCACAGCTCTGCAAGTAGCCCAGATGCGATTCAAATAAACAATGATTTGATGGACCCTCTTTGACCATCCTTCCATCTTTTGTGTGCCATATATCTACTCTAGCTAGCATTTTTCTTTTGCGACAAAGTGTTTCACATTCGGTAATCAAGAGCTTTCTTATAGCTCAACCGGAAGGTAAATTACAGCTGCATTATATACAGTTCATGGTTTTATTAAGAGGAAATGATTCGGTGATTTGCCCCCGCGCTACAAGCTCAGGGATTTGTGTGCCAGCAAGCACAGTATATTTTTATAGCGATGCTTCACCCTGAAACTCATCCTGCATTTCTGCATGATGCATTTAAGAATTAATCTCTTCTCTCGGTCACATTGGTGTCAAACAGAAGGTTCCAGAAACTTCCACACATCTTCTCCACCACTGTGGTGTGTTGGACCATAGATATTACAGACCATGAAATAGCAGCCGAACACTAAACAGGAAATGATTTGTGGAAAGAAATATAAAGCCGTACTGATAAACATTCTGTCATGTTGACTGCTGTTTATCGAGCTAGCAGGAAGGTAGATGAGAGGAAATTAAGACGGGGAAAAGAATGAATAGAAAAGAACACGGCAGAGGAATCGCTTCAGTGCCCTCGAATTAATTGATTTAAATGGTGAGGTGGCGTGATAGCGTGACATTTTGCTCGTCAGACTGCATCTAAAGAGACCTGCTTTGTTGATTCTAGTCTTTTTTCCCCACCCATGGAGCTCCAAGCACCATATCCCAAAGACATGCGCGTTACATATGGAGGAATCCCGACATAATTCATAAGCCGCAAATAAGGTAAATAGGCCAGTTAGCATTAGGTTGGCAGGCATCAGCGCCTAGCGGTGAATCTCCGACTGCACCCCTGAATAAGGCCCCATTGCAGAAAGAGCATTCACTAACCTCGAAATCATTAATAATAATAATATCTAACAGATACCATAGTAATTTGATTTTGACCAAGTACTTTTATCAGAAGCATTTCATAATTATGACACTTCAACTCTGACACGACGCCCATTAAATTACTTTCTCAAGGGCACAGCCCCCAAGACCAAGACTCACGATCTCAACGACATCACACACGTATTTCGTACTTCCCACCAATCAGAAGTGGTGGAATTTTATTGCCATTTCATGATGCAGAAAACTGTATATAATGACAAACATTAACCTCCCAGTGCTGAGAAACTGAGTAATGGTATGGTTGACTAAAGACATAACATTTGAATTAAAATGCATGCGCATACTGTTACTAATAAGGAATCTGATTAACATGAGGACACCTAATGATACCACAGTAAATGTAATGTCCAGATCAATTTCACTAATCAGCAAAGCAGTAATGGGGAAGTTTTACAAAGCGACAGACGTTTACAAGGTCAAGTAGGATTTTTCTGTTTCTACTAAGCAACAATGTCACAACTGGGAAAAAGGCAACTCAGCAGGCTTGTAATCGAGTCAATGAAAGACCTGACACAAAAATTTTTAAATCGTCGTTGGGGTTTCAAATTTAACTGCAAAGCTGGAAATGAGTCCATGTTGCCATTCCTGAGGGCTACTCGAGGGTCTTCAGCCAAGTAACAACCAGCTGCTACCAAGAAGATCAAGCACCATTGTTACTGGAGCCATGGTCCATAAAATGGATGAAGTATAGAACCGACCTTGCCTTCTGTCACCAAAGCTGATGTAGATACCATAACCAGCATCAAGGAGAAGAATTATTTCTTATTTCATTCCTGTAAATACAATAAAATGCAGAACCATGTAAACATTTGAACCATAATTGATTGCATCTAGTGTGGAACTGGTTCAGAGGGTCAAACTGTACTCTCCAGGGCTGGGGGTATGAATATCACCTGCACATTGTGTGTGGAGTTTGCATGTTCTCGCCATATTGTGCGTCTGTGGGTACTTTGGTTTCCTCCCTCAGTCCAAAGACATGCAGTTACATGTTGGTTTGTCAACATTGCGTGTGTGACCATGTATGTGCTTGGAGATCTGCTGCAATGCACTTGTGTCCTGTCACAGATGCACTCCTGCTCTCTACCCTATGGTTTCTGGGATATGCTCCAAGAAACCCTGACCAAGGTAAAAGGTTGCAAGATAGATAAATGATTACATTTTAAAACCCCTAATCACAGCCTGGTCCTGAAGGGACAGTCGATGAAACCAGTGTCACGAATTAGCTGTAAGATTTCCTTACCAAGGAGCAAAATGATGATTAGGGAAAGTATCGTTCATTGTTAATCTTTGGCTACTCAGTGGATACAGCAAAATCTCTGTTAGCACACAACATACTATAGTACTGGGAGAAATGTGGACTGGGCTATCAGACACGGCCATTAAATGGTTTCCACTTTGCACTCCAAACAGTACACTATTAAATGTTGATAAATGACATCATCGTCTTGGCTTACGTTTTCCAGCATGACAAGAAACGTATCCCTGAAAAAAGAAATTTTGCTTGCATTTTTCTCCCTGTAATCTGCCTCACGGGGATGCAAATTAATACATTGTGTCCTGGCTCTTCCAGCTGTAACATGAAATATCTTAAATGGCTCAAGCGATTGCAGGAAACTTCTCCGGGATCAAAGCTCGCACTGGTCAACCACTGCGGTATTTTTCATACGCGTCAGAGGTCACCAGACCGCCATTGACCTCTGGAGGCCTATTTCTCTGATGGGCATTTGTCACTCTGTGGTGGGTGATATGTGGTAATAGATTATTGACCAGTTCACTGCAGTCTCAGCACACTACGTGGCCCGGTTCCCGCTGACCTCTTTATTATCGCTGGCGGAGGCGCCCTGCAATCACGAGGTCAGGCCGCGAGGCGGGGAAAGGACAGCCTGCCCCTCTAGGCAGCTTCTCAAAGTATGCAAACGGGAAGGCATTGCTTCTGAGTAAGGAGACACAGCTACTTGATGTACGTTTTACTGAACACACCGGAGGAGGTACCAGAGTTAACGGCAAACAAAAGACGCGTGCGGTGCACACTAACATTAACGTGCGGCCGATGGAGTAATTTAGGGGAAGTTGCAGCCTATTGCAGGATCAAACGGTGACATTCTTTTAATTGAATAAAAGCAAGATAATACTAGATTAAACAGCAAAAGAAGAAATAAAGAATGTTTTTAGTCAGCCGAACAGATGGCAGCAAAGCGTTTAAAATTATATAGACATAATGTTGGTTTGTAGCATTTTGTCAACATTTTGTCGACATAGTTGATTTGATTTGTTAAACGCTGACTCCCTTTTTTGAGCCCATATGGTAACAAAACCAAATTAACCTTTTTTAGCTCTCGACCAATATGGCACTTCACTCACCAAATAGATCGCTAAAGTAAGATCTAGCTTAAGAAATATATAGGACTTAACAATTAAAAATTAGAATATGCATTACACACATCCAAAATAAAATTTGGGGGGAAATCACGGTATCTTTAATTCATATTCTGCATTTTGCTTTTTGGCTCAGTCTGGGACTTTTAATTGTTTGATAATTCATCTCGAAGCTCTAATTTACCCCCTGCCGTCAGCGTTGTATGTTGTACCATTTTGTTAAACATTCCACAGAATTCTAAATGAGCTGGTAGCATAAAAGCCCTCTCTTCCAGCTAAAGCACCTATTTATGGGTACATTTGTTTGCCTTTTCATCAACATTAACCCTTTGGGCAAATGAGTGCCCATATGTGATGTTTTTTCTGACCAAGGGTGTTTTAAAAGTCTGCAAACAAAGTGCATTCGTTCCCAGCACTGAGGGACGGCTGTAGATGGACTTCAGGCGACCACATGTATATAAACAGTATGAGACCAGTCGATAAACTAGCTTGCTCATTATTTAATGTATTTATTGATTATTATTGGATAATCTGAAAAATTTGGCACACTTTTCTGTCTTAATTATGATATTATATGAAATATTATAGCTGGGCATTCTAGAGTCATAAATGTTAAACCACCTTGAGTAATACTTTTAGATGATTATCCATTTGTCACAAAATATCGCATCATTATTACATGTACTCATATTTAAACAGAATAGTGCCTAATGCATATGCGGTGTACATTGGTGATGGTAC
>JAODUD010000041.1:8749236-8767670 GCA_026784285.1 Stomatorhinus walkeri | reverse complement strand
ACATATGTATACATATACATACATATATTACTTAGTCAGCTACAATAACCGCTTATAATTGTAAATTAATTACCATTTTGGTAAATTAATTACTTGTTGAGTCTGTTATAAACCCCTTAATTTCCCCAATAACCCATAAATTAGAAGACTGTAAAATTATAATGTTCCACACTGCAAAAGAACAGGAGAAACTTCATACATTTGATATTATGATATATGTCTCTCTCAATGATGCTTACAATAATTTGATGTGATATGTGTTCCTGTGGCTGTTTCATACAAAGAGCCTTGTGTTACTCAAGTAGAATCAAATATCTTGTAATATTGTAATGTAAATATCAATAAAAATGAAAGTCAAAATCAACTGCATATTTATAAAAAATAAATATATAATTTTAAAATCAATCTATTCCTCCATCAATTTCCATAATACTTAAAATCCAATAATACATATTAAAATAAAAAATGGCACATGCATGAACATTGATATAAAATGATGAATTTATGTAGAATGCATTATTTTTAATTATCTTTAATTTTACTGTTATGACAGTGAGACCCAAACTGTATGACTCTTTATTGACCAATTGAGTAGTCTTTTGTCATTTTAGTAAAAGGCTTTATTTACCAAAGTTCCTAAATTAGAACTTTTTCCTCATGAGATTCTTTAGCTACATGACTGGATGCAGTTTGTAAATCTGTGCCGCTACCAGACGCGCTCTGTACTGTCACAATGACGAGTCTAACAGCCTGGATTTAAATGACACACCCTACTTTGGAAAAAGACTCCAGTGTCACAAAACCATGCTGTTCTTCAGTGCGGTCTCAGACTGTGAAACTCTAGACTCTCCAGCATGTATTTATAACCCCAACTGTTGTTTCCAATGTGGCACCCCGGGTCCTCAAAGCGTCCCTCTCCACCACTTCATATAATAACTACCTGCTGTTCTGATTCTTCCGCCCTGTCTGTCAAACAATTCACCGATGGTTACTATTATTTTACACCCTTGCTAATTTAGCCCCAGGAAGCCTATTAATTTTAACAGAGCCTGTCCTCTCCAGAGGCTACTGATACACATCTTGTGCACCATTACTTGGAAACATTTACTTCGGTGGTCAGATTGACACGCGCACATACAGACACAGACATTCACGCACGTACAGACACACACACACACCATCGATATTGAACTACTCCAATCTGAAAAACTGAAAATGGAATTACTAAATGTGACATATTACATCACAGCTTAATTAAGTTTAAGCTTTATGCTGATATGAGAATTATTACGCGCTTCTAAGTGTTTTCCAGAAATTCAGTAATTAGCTAGCTAAATACATAATTCAATTATCTGTAGGCAAATCTTATTAGAAAGGTTTTGTTTTGTTGGAAAGTTTCCAGAATCCAAGGGCGTTAAATACTGTATCTATGAACACAAATCTGAATAAAGAAAATCATTTATGGAAAATCACTCAGTATATTAGGTGTCCATTATTTTCTTGTATTTCAACATCTGCAAAACAGATTATCCATCCAATTTAACTATAATCAAAACATTATGCTTGTCAAAGAAGTGATTACACACATATCTTTGTAGGATCGTTTTTAACGTTAGACACTCTTACCAAAATGATAAAATCAATTTAGCTTTAAGTCAGTTAAAAGCAAATATATAAAGCAATATGTCATTGTTTTTATTTTTTCCCATGACATAGCTGCCCATTAAATAAGGTTTTTTGGATTTGCATTCAAAATCACACTTTTGCTTTTTGAGGGCATTCAGTGGAGAATTTTCAGTGGATTTCGGACAGACTTGTGGCTCCCAATAACAGTCTTTATGTAGCTACAAATTCATTAATTGCTACATTTCATTATGCTGATTGAAAATGGAGAATCCCTTGCGGTGCCCTTTTGCCGTTCTTCCCCCGATGACTACTCGGACTCATAAAGTCAACAGTGCCCCCTGAGATCCGGAGGCGGACATGTTCTGCACTTGTACACACTGGCTCCGCGGCTTCCTGGGTGATACGGCAGCCGAATAAATCAGCGAAAATTAACCCCTCTCACTGCCTGGCGTAAGCGCCAGATGGCAGGGCATATCCAAGCACAATAACAGCTGTCAGTTTCAAGGTAGAGCCTCTCTAGTTGATTTTTTTATTTATTTACCTCCCTTCCCCCCCACACACACTTACGGATAATGAGGGGATTTTAGAAAGCATTATAGCAAAACTGATGTGCCCTTTAAAATAAAATGAACACACAGGCGAATGAACTGCCTCTCCGATAACCAAGGAGAAGTGCCAGCGGCAGGGGAATCAGCCCGTATTACGCCTTATATTGACTGAAATAGGCCTTGCAGGTTGAAACACGGCAACCAGCGGACATTTCCCAGGTTCCCCGGGGCGCGGGGGGTAAGGGGAGATGGCGAGACGCTCCCTCCCTCCCCCAATTCAGCTTCCATGTCTTTCAAATTACAGCCGAGTTCTCCAGACAAATTCTTCATCGTGAGCGTCAGATGCAAGAAAGTTGCATTTCGTCCAAAAACCAGCTTGGGAATTCTCCTCCCAGCCCCCCCCTCCTCCCCCAACTCCATCTATTCTCGTTTATTTGCATGATAAAGGCTGAGGCTTTAAGGATGGAGCACGAAGTCCCGCTGCTATCACATATTAATTTCTTTACTAACGTCGTCGTCCACCCCCCCAACCTCCCCATCAGAGGCACCTGAAGAGCCTCATAAGAGCAATTTATGTCACACTAATAAAAGCACTCCGAGGAGCGAATCGGAAATTGCTTTAGTGCGTCAACCCCACATCCGAAAGTTGTATCAACAAACACCGAGCGCTATGGAAAACTGGTAATGGATTTCAAAATGGAAAAAAACAGTCATTAGAGACAAACTCTCCGATACAGTGAGCCAACATCCATTGTGACGTGATTCTGCGTGTGCGGTAATAATTAACAAACAAATCAAAGCAAGACCCCCTCATGGCAAAACAAGACCGGTATCAAGGGAAGAGGACAATTCACTGCTCTTCTTGATATGCAGTCCTTATTGCATTCATATCAATATACAGCTTCATTTCCTTGCAAATCTGAAAAAAAAATGTTATTCAAATTTATAACATGCAATGCTTCAGTTTGCTACCTCATTTAAAAAAATAATAAATCAGAGCACACAAATAAAAACAAAGATTTCTGGAAAAAAAAGTAGCTATAGTAGTTTTGGTTGGCGTCATCACTGTATGAATAATACCGGCAGTTTAGGAGAGTTGCTAGTCGTTTGAGGGTTCAACTTGTGGAAAACACAGAGGGAGTCTTTAAATGTGTTACATTTAACATTATTTGAATTATGTGGTTCTTCCAATCAACAGCTCAATCGAGGCTATTTAATTAACAGCTCAGTTGGAGAAAAAGCCATCATACACGGCAGGCCACTGGGAAACTATGGGAGTTCGCTATTGAATGGTGTTGTGTTAATGTTGTGTGCAGCTCTCGACCTGAGCACTTCTCTCACAAATTACAGCATGCATCCTGTGTTGCCCCTATGAATCAACAGTAAATGTAAGGCCATTTTTGGCCCCAAGCTAGTTTAAGAAAACTTCATTACTTTGGCAGGGAATATTTTAAAATGCAGAACGTTACTTTTTCCCCTCTGACTTGTAGTTTAACGCACTAATTCTTATGAACAGGAAGTTGCGGAACTGGTACCTTAGCTCCATTTTCATAGTAGCTTTCCGACGCTGCATACCGTTCAAAAGGTTTCAGCTGATCTTATGGTGTCTCTTTATATTCCCCTCAGAAAGTCATGGTCAGACCAAGGAAGTCATCACCGAACAGAATAATATGCCTGCACAGCGTGTACTTTTTATTTTAATGAAGCTTCAGTAATCAAAAGTTCAATTCTGTACCATAAAAAGAGAAACTGTTTCTGTAACTGGTGAGTCTGATATAGCACACAGTTCATTTGCACCTTTTTTTGCAGTAACATTTAACTGAAAACATAAAAGCAGCCGGCTGCCAGTTATTTCCGGTATTTTGTTCCAGTCTCAGACCAGAAGTTGTATCGCTTTAATTGGGATTTCAAAAGTTTGGCAGACAAATACCAACATGCAATGTCCTGCTGTTTGATATGTATATATACACTATACAGAGAGATCAAAAGGGTGTGTTGAGCCACTGGCTGAACTTCCAAAAGTAATTAATGACTTGCACGTAAGCATCAATTGTTCATCATGACCTGTTCATATTCTTAAAATACATTATATTGAAATTTCTTTAGAATGACTAAAAACCTAAATGCTAAACTAACCGTATCCACAGTCAACAACATGATTATAAACTAGCACAAGCCTTGGATATACTTGTGGAAGTAGTCTGTTGATTTCACGGAGATTGAAAAACATGGTGCTTAATGCTGCGTATGTGTTTACTGCTGAAATTCTGTTTACTAGTGATAGCAAATTTTACATGAATGTAACACTTGCAATAACCTTTTTGCAGTTTATCACATTTAGATTCAGAATGGTGGTCATCATTGTATTTAAGTAAACTTCACGACCTCTAAATACAATTAGTAGTAGTATTAAAAAAAAAAAAATACCTTTGTTATTTAGCACTGTTTGGTCCTAGCAAACTCCAATGTACTCTCCTTACCTACCCCCGACATTTATTTTAAATGGTATCCTCCCCCCTAAAGATTAATTGAAGGTGGGATAAAGGAAGATGGCTCCCAGGGGGTGGCCTACTGTTTGTTATTCATGTTGGTCTGAAAACGGCAACAGTAAATCCTCTAAGTTGTTGTTAAGCTCGGGGTATTACCATATGTGTGCCATTTCTATAGAGTGACAGACCTTCTGGATCAACTGGGGACTATTGATCCTGCAGCACTCCATTTCAAGTTAATTGTGCTTGAAATGAGGTGCACACGCTCGAGCATACCTGCGTCGCGAAAGGCTTTATTTATTTATATTTGCCGGGCTGTTGGTGTCGAATAAACGGAAAATATTCGGCCGGACGTCTTTTTTAATTTCTCTCAAAGGCAGGTCATGCCAAACCACATGTGCAGTGATGGGTCGGCTTTTCTGTCGTCATTACGCAATTAGGAGGCGTGTCATTGTTTAGCGGCGTTGTGTACAGGCGTGAAAGACAGCCTCTTAGGAATGGTCATTCTTACTGAGCAAAGAAAAAAAGAGAACATGTAAAACTGATGCCTGGATTTGTTATGGCTGAGGGACTGGGATTGCATAAGTGTCGGTACATGTGTAGCCATACCGAGAGTGGGTCGACAGAGGTGAACAAAATGCATATTTTCGGTGAGTCTTAGAACAGCATCAAACTAAGCAGAGACACAGAGGTCTAGACGTTCAGGATGAATAGTTAAGATAATGTTTTATCAGAGGGATGTATTATCATTAAAATGATTTATTAAAATGATTCAAATACTACAAGCCAGCTCAGCAGATTTGATGTTACTGAGTTAACAGAAATACTAAAATAAATAAAATATCATTTTGAAATGTAAACTTTATTGGCCTATAAAAGGGTGGTAATCAAAAAAGCAAACTAATAAAATGAAATCAAAAAGTAGCATTATCTGTGGTAGATAAGCTTATTAAATTCAAATACTCGATGAATGAGTATGAGTATAGAAATGCTGTATTTTTTGTTAGAAACTTTATAATAAAGGACACACAATGCCCACATGGTTCAAAGGGATGGATGCATATTATCTGATGATGTCTGTAAGGTAGGGTCACAGGCAGCAAAACTGCACTTTACATTACTCTATAATTGATTATAAGGGAATTCCATTAAAATTAAAGGCGTTCCCTCATTTTCTGCAGCACAATTGTATATTATATAGCATTTCTTCCTAATGAATAATAATTTAATTTCCTAGCAAGTGGATAGCAGATGTAAATTTTCATACAATTCCTACTTAGCAATTTGGCAACATCCCCTGAATTAGTCTTGCTATTCGAAAACCGCAAGGAGTCATGGGAAATCATGGATTATGGGTGATGGGAATTTTATCATATACATGTCATCCTGGGTGTTCTGTCTTACTCACAGCATAGACCCTGGGCTCTCTACAACCCCATACTGGATAAGCAGTTGGAATATGGAATGACGATCGGTAGGTCGGACAGATGTATTTTACTGCTCTCCTTCATAAAAATTCATTCACTGCACAACAAACTCAAACAAATCCTCTGGTGATTTCCCAGGATGAATTTTTTTTTTCAGAAAAAAAAATTTCCAACTCTGGTCAGTGTGCCTACAACTTGGTTTCCTTGCAAATGTATAGATGAATATACCTTTCTGATCCCAACAAAAGCTGGTTGCACATAACTACAAAGAAACAAAGTGCACAGATACAATCATAACAGTGCAAAACCCAAGATAGAGTGCCAAAACAATACAACAATACATGTAAATATTAAGAAACAGCTCATATGTATGTGTGTGTGTGAATATAAACAAGGAATTAGATGTACATACATACATACAAATTTAAGTTGAATATGGATTTTGACAATAAGATTGCACTTATTACATATAGCAAGTTAATTGCTACTATTCTGCTCTGTTACACAGCTCATTCTGGAATGTTCAAATATTGCCTAAAATGTTCTTCAGCAAGCCTGAATTCAGACATTAGACACTACAAAATTTTACAAAATAAAATACTTAAAAAAAAAAAAAATTTAAAAAAAAAACAAAAAAGAGGTGTATTTCCTATTGTTTGTCACTTCTTTAAAGACAGATCTAAAGATTGATGTAATGCCTGAACCCTGGGTGGGATGATTATGACAAGATTCCCTCAACAGAAAGTGCATGACGCATCACACTTGACAGTGGGAGATGTGCCAAATCCATCAGCGGATTCCTGTGTGTCATAAGACCCCCCCAAATCAGAAAAAAATATTCATATTCTTTCAGCACTGTATTATTGTCTTCTATAAGCATAGTTGCCTTGTGAAGCATTTAACTGAAAGGTTCTATATCACCAGCCATGGGAGAGAATTGTAAAAACAAATAAAGAGCTGAACCAAAGAACAGCTCAAATCTCAAATCTGATCAAGCAAAGACCACTAAGCCAACTAGGTCACCAAAAATCCTAGACTATACAACACAAACATGACCAAATCCAAGACTTAAAAGGAAGTGTTGCTGAGAGTGATCTTAAATAGACCAATGAACTGAGTACAGGTGTGGGTGATTACAAATTGAAGAGAATGAGGACAACAACTCCTGTTGACTCCTGCGAAAGGTAACATCTGAACTGGATTATGGACCGGATGTTGTTTTAGTTTAGTAAGTCTCATTACAGCAAGGGTAGGCAATCTCCAGAAATGGCCATTGTGTGTGCGGGTTTTCGCTGCAACTCCCTAATTAGGTTACTAATTAGAAGACTGATTGGCTAAAGAGTCCTCACACCTGGGTTTGAACAGCTGACCTAAAGGTTATCCGAAAAACCTACATACACACCGGCCCTTTGCGGATAAGATTGCCCACCCCTGCTCTAGATCAAAGATCTTTGTTTTTTAGTGAAAACAATCAGGCAAAAACCAAAATACAGGAAAAACTAAAAAATTGTATAGAAATTAAATGAATCTTGCCATTTGTGCAAGTACATTCTCTTCACCTACCTAATTTTGCTCTCCATGTGACTCACATGCAGGTGAATTCGAGCTTTGGGGGTCACAGCACAGGGTCAGCCAGCATGCAGAGCCCCTGGAACTGGGGGTTAAGGGCCTTGCTCACAGGCCCACAGACATGCGACTTCGAGCAAGGCCAGGCCTCTCACCAGCGACCTTCTGATCACAGGCACAGAGGCTTAACGCGCTGACTCACACACCATCCAAAGACACAGCAACTATAATGAATGTAACAATGAATACCGTAGTACATTAAATAGTCATGTTGGAGCCAAACCACTGAAACATAGCTTGCAAAATTATACATTAAAGCACCAGTATTGGTTAAGGATTTATTTAAAATAGATGCCATGCCTTAAAATCAAGATCAAAAGTGGAATCTGTGTGAAGTAAGCAGCCAACACAAAACATTTCCAAATTCAGTGCAGGTTATAGGTGCTGAGGCATACAGAAAGTCTGCACATAAAATAACCAAGTTTAATTGTAATTCATTACAATACAAGTAATTGTAATTACATCTCAGCTCCCTTCCAGACATTTCACATTTTTGCTCCCTCCCAGCTCCCTTCCAGACATTTCACATTTTTGCTCCCTCTCAGCTGCCTTCCAGACATTTCACATTTTTGCTCCCTCTCAGCTCCCTTCCAGACATTTCACATTTTTGCTCCCTCCCAGCTCCCTTCCAGACATTTCACATTTTTGCTCCCTCTCAGCTCCCATCCAGACATTTCACATTTTTGCTCCCTCCCAGCTCCCTTCCAGACATTTCACATTTTTGCTCCCTCTCAGCTCCCTTCCAGACATTTCACATTTTTGCTCCCTTTCAGCTCCCGTCCAGACATTTCACATTTTTGCTCCCTCCCAACTCCCTTCCAGACATTTCACATTTTTGCTCCCTACCAGCTCCTTTCCAGACATTTCACATTTTTGCTCCCTCCCAGCTCCCTTCCAGACATTTCACATTTTTGTTCTCTCCCAGCTCTATCATGGAGGAAAAAAATGGACAGTGTACGGATCCCCAAGGACCGGATTGGAAAACACTGTTCTACCAGTGACATGCACAGATTTTTGAGGCTGGCTGATTGTCCCACGGTTACGACCATATACCATTCCTTACATGGAATTCTTTGCAATTAAAGGGAGCTATTTTATGAACAGGGTACCGCCCCCCCAAGTGAGCCACAAGAGAGAAGCAAGAAGGGATGCCCCAGTCCTCAGGAGTGAGGGAGGTAGAGGACCTAAGATTTGGATAATTAATGTCCAGAGGCAGTACATCACTGGACTATTGCTATCTTTGACCTTGGACATCCATTGAAGTGGAGCGTATGATCTGTCACCAAGATGAAGGAAATAATTCTGCACTTCCTATTTGGCCCACTTGAGACCCAAGACCTCCCACACAGCCATAACATACCGTACCTCCTTTCTACAGGCAAATGGTTCAGGAAGGGTTACAAAGTTCGGTAAGACCAAGATGACATTGTCTGAATTGATGGGTGACCCAGTTCAATGAATAGAATCATGCAGCTTGCACCGTTGATGGAGTGGTCAACCCAACTATCAGCATGGATTATGACATCA
Source organism: Stomatorhinus walkeri (assembly GCA_026784285.1). Lineage (NCBI taxonomy): Eukaryota > Metazoa > Chordata > Actinopteri > Osteoglossiformes > Mormyridae > Stomatorhinus > Stomatorhinus walkeri. The sequence goes on along the minus strand of JAODUD010000041.1, from coordinate 8,758,427 downwards.
TCAAGGCAGGCAGTGGCATAGGCTCGATACAATTGAAAGACAATTTCCATCATCTGCTGGAAGATGGTGAGGAACCTATGGACTCCAAAGGATGAGTTAAATTTGGATACCTCGCTCAGTTTGCATTGACAAATCGTTACAGAATTGATGGGTGCCGTTGGTTTTGTGTACGAGCAATATCAGGTGAATCCAGGGACTTTTCTTTAATGCAGAGATATAACATTTTCTGAATTTCGACCCTGTGGGCTTCCAGGATCTGACAAGGCTGATAGTACTGCAGCTCCAAATTGTGGGTCGATGGGGTGTTATACAATGTGAGTCCATCAGTGGGTAGATGAAAAGATGGCTCTGTATATTTGGAGGAGTTCCCAAATGTCCTGCTGCTGTTCAGGACTGTGCTTCTTCTGAACATGAGAGGAGTGGGCTCTACCCACTTTCTCTGGATGTTATGCAATAGCGCTTTTCCTCACTGCACCTTCCAGGGTGTCGGACCTTGTAAGTGACTGGTTCTAAGTAAACGGTGCTTGCCGAGAGGCCAGGAACTTACAGGAGGAGGGTACAGTAAACGACTCACAGTCTATCTGTTACAATTTCAAGTCGTCTGTATACCCATTCACGTTCTTCTTTCGCATGGTGCATTTATTCCCTTAGAAAAGGGAGGGCACGTTCAATCCACTGTCTTGGATCACTGGATAGTACGGAGACAGCTGTTGATTCCAGGCCTCCTTATCCACAGCCAGAGATGTCTTCCAAAAAGGAGACCTGGTGGACGCTTGGGGAGCCTCCCAGATCCCGAGGAGATCATCCTCAGCTATGACCCTTTTAAACATCCTTTTTAGAATATCATTAAAATATTTAGCTAACACATCTGTTTGAGGACCTGTTGCGACGGTGTAGCATCTGGTTGCTACCAATGATTGATAAAGCAAAGGAGTTGACTAAACCGAGTCCAGGCCGGCTAGCTGGGCTGATGCAACCGTTCATGGAAGAATTACACAGCAAACATGAGTAGCACCCGGCCTATGTGAGGATTCCCACTTTCAAGACTTTATGATTTTCAGCTGTGAGCCAGAGAAGGCAGAGCTAGGCTACTTGAGCTTTCCCCATGAGATATGAAGTATGAATTCTGGCCTAGTCCCACCATGAACACCTAGGTCTTTCAGCCGTCTTCCAAAGGTACAGAGGTAGAGAGGTATGCTTCAATGTTATCGATACTTGTTAATTTGGTGAGGTGCTGATTGGCGTTATACTCCATGGCCGGGTGCTGTCACTGCTTGTCCTTGAATTGGCTGTGCAAGGGCTCCCTGGTAGACAGTGAGTGCCTGGTCCCTTTGTGTGGCGATCTGGAGGAGCTGATGTAGTGTATCTGCCAGGGGATTCCTGTCTGTACAGCCTTCCATGCTTAGCTATGTCCTTATGCCACTCTAGATACCTGCATCTTCCACTAATTTCACAGGTTGGTGCAAAATCCGGAGTGGGACACTTCCCTGGCAGTGCAAAAACCCTAAGAGTTTTTGGTAATGCATGTTATACACTGTGCAGAAGTCCAAAGCATCTTGAGTTGCCATTGTCCATTTGAAATGACCAGGGGTTGCCCTTAGTGAATGCAGAGACGGGGATAGCTATTCACCTAAAATTGTGAATAAAGCTCTTTGTGAATAAACCTCTACTGAAGTCCATGGACCTTTTGTATTTCCTTGACTGAGGATGGAACAGACTAATCCAAAATAGCTTTTACACTTACATGGGATCATTTGTAGACTGTCTGTACCGAACACATCCAAGGAAGGAGATGGTAGTGTTGTGAAATTCACATTCTTCTACCTTAATGTTCCACGAATTTTCCACCAATCATCGTAACACTGACCGAACATGACCTGTGTGGCACATCTCGGAGTATATAATTAAGTGCCTGGAACACAGACAGAGCGTTAACCAGCCCACATGGCATACCTAAATACTCATAATGGCTGTTGGTCATTTGGAAGTCAATCTTCCACTCATCTCCTTCCCAATTATACATATGACAAAAATCAGGTTTACTAAAGAAATAAGCTGACTGAATTCTATAATAGGTAAGCAGTTCGAAGACAGAAGAATGGATCATTATATTAATGATGCCGGTGTTGGGTATCATAAAAATTAATTTTTAATAGACATATAGTATTTCAACAACCCATTTTCCCATTTTTAACTGTTAAAATTTTATGTTCGCAACAAAGATCCTGGCTATCGAAAATTCGGAAATCCATTTTATATAAAATATGCAATATATGTAAAAGGATTAATAATCTGTTAATTTATTAAGCTGTTTTGTCAAAAGAAATATCCGTAAACCTTTGCATGCTGAAACTGGCAGATGATATATTTATCACCTCAATCATTAAAAACCTTAGGGGACATTGCACCAGCTGGCTGCAGGTCTTACTGCAATGCCTGGCTCAGAACAGAGCTATAGACAGGTGTAAAATATACACCTTTTGAACCAATTGGACCTGTGCCATTCCTCCCGTTACAGTTGGATGTAAACCTCTTGTGAATAGTTAGCTGAAGGTGTTAGTCTGGGTTCTTCTCCGCTGTAACACCAATAAACCTTTAAGGTGTCTAAAATCACTGGGGCGAGCATACAAGTCAGTGAGGGATAGTGCACTTGCTGAAAATCAGCCGGTAAAGTGCACTATAATTGAGAAAAAGCCTTGCAAAAGCATTAGTATGACAAATCCTTGCCTTGAATAATGTATTGTAGCAAATAAATTGGTTACATGCTAGTTTCATTTTAACATACATTTGTAGAAGCCAGGCTAGCATTTTTTAACATACCAAGCTAAGAAAGGTATTATCCATCTAGCTAGCTATTCTTTTCTTTTTCCACAACTGAAAACCTGCTACACAAGACAGTGATAGGCAACACAGAGGCATTATTGTGTTCCATATTGTCACATTCATTTAATCTGTTAGCATTATCTTACACTTTGGAGGGTTAACATCTTTTGGCTAACAATAGATATCGTCATATTGCTGTAATTAGATAACTGACTTTAACTAATGCTAGCTGACTGCTAGCTGTTGAAAATTTTATGCTGCTCAGTTACATAAATTCATAACAAGCCAGCTCTGATGAGGCATATCATTTTGCCACTCTCATATGTAACACTACTTGCTAAAAGAGTTGTCGAGTGGAGAAAATATTGTCGAGGTCAGAACGTATTTCCTTGCAGTTCCATTTTCTTGCATTTGCTGTATATTAGCGGGCCGTCAGATGACCGTGAAAATAGCATGCTTAATTTTTTCCTGTCAACGGAAAATGACCCATAGCTTACACTGTGACTTTAGCCTCGATAATGAGGCAAATAAGAGAGGGAGGAGGACAGCAATGTCGTCATCCTGCAGAGGGAAGAGCTAAAAGATCAGCCTTACGAAGCCTCACTGCTTCTTAAGAGCCTCCGAGGGTATGCGAACCAGCAGGAAGCTGGAGAGCACCAGGCTGAGGCGATGCCACGTGCCCAATCCGTGATGGTCACTATAGGTGGCAGCATGTGCCCTATGGCAAAGTGGTGAACAGCCATGTCCTGGGAGGGACATGTATGGGGCAGAGTGCATACTCTCTGTCCCCGATGTTCCTGTGGACAGCCAAGAGTCAGAGACTATTGGAAGCTGTTAAAGTTGAGTGAAAAATAGGGGGGAGGGGGGACAAATCAGAACTTCACCTTTCGTTCATGACCTAAGAAGTAAACAATCATTTTTCACCTTGCTTTTGATTTTCCCCCAATACCGGAATGATGACAAACACTAGAATGTCACCTTACATATCCTCTGAGAATCTTCCTCTGTTTCTGTATTCCTCTCCTTGCTGTGATGCGATCGTACGGGTCTGGTGCGCAGAAGGTATCAACAGCGTTCGCGGTGCTCGAAGCTAATGCGAGTTTGCCTGCCCAAAAAATTTCGGGGGGGGGGGGTTGGAACCCAGCCTCTTGATGACCCCTTTTCCTCATCGACACTAACAGAGTTGACTCCAAGCTAACCAGCCATGAAGAAACCTGCAGAAAAGGTACAGGAGCCAAGATTGCTAAGAACTCACAATCAGACATTACATTTGCCCTTCAGCATGTTTATGTTCCTGATTATGACTCAGACAAAACTCCTTTCCGCAACAAGCCATTTATCTTCAAAGAGGAGGGGAGCGCAAATTATAGAGTGAATTCTGAGGTGAACTGCCAACGGAGGCTTGTGTAACAGTGCTGTGTTTTAATAGCGAAAGCAATAGTTGTGACATTTGCCAACTAAGTAATGGAGACCATGCCCCCCAAAACGATAAGTGTAGAAGGTTAATATTCCTAGTCATTTCCACCCCAAAAAACAGGCAAAATAAAAGGAACTATGAGTAAACAAACACAGGCAACTGCAGAAAGACACATTTCACACACATAGATTTAAGCTTTAACTCTCACCCTCTCGCTCTCTCCCCCTTTCTCTCTCTCTCTCTCTCTCTCTCTCTCGGCAAAAGCGGATGAGGCCTGCTGTGGAAAAATCAACGGTGCTCTCGGATTAGACCCAAGCTTGGCTGCCTGGCTGCCAGTTAAAAATCCTGCCGAAATCCCTGGCGAGGGAAGGCGGCCAAAGCAGGAGAGCAGGAGTCAGACGTTCCGGAAGGAAAATAAAAGAAATATCACTGCTCCCTCCGCTGGAATTAAAGCCACTCTGCAGGGAGACGGCAAACTGAGACCCAAACAAACCTCATCTTTCTAAGTAATTACTTTTCTGTTCTGTGGGCCTGAGCTCTTATAAGCCTATTTCTGTTACAATATTAGATATAAACAAGTAAAAGAGTGTAATGGATCACATTAAACAGGCATGCATATTGAGGCTGGATTTAATTTGCATGCCAGATTAGCTTACCATTGGTGGGGACAGGGCCTCAGGACACCTACTTCATTAATAGGATCTAGTCTCTTAAAATCCATTAAGTCAATTGTGCGAACCTGTATATAATCTGATTTCAAATCCACCATGAAAATGCTTAACTGGTAGCCTCCTGCCAAGCCAATGGGACGGGGAATTTCAGTCAGGAACCCCCCCCCTTGTGTGACAAAACGCTCCCCCCAGACTCTCAGTACTGGTTCAGTGTACACACGTTACTCATGGGATTAAGGTATGGATTTCGAGTTAGCGCACTTGTAACCTAAAACAAACAAAGGGTAACTAAGGAGTGATCCTCCAACGAGGCGCGTTTAATTTGCTGGACTGCGATATCCGGAAAGTAGCCAGCATTTGTAATTAACGGTTTTGAGAATTTTCCTAGATCCTATTAATGAAGTGGCATCCTCGTATCTGGAACGTACGCACCCTCGAACCCCGGGTTCAAGGGCTCGGCAAAGCAACGTGTAGCTGCCTCACGGAAAAAAAAAAGAGATGGGGGGGGGGGGGACTTCAAAAAGCAGCAGTGCCAGCAGCAGTCCGGCCAACAATAAACAACAAATCAAATTTGAGGAAGGAATTAAAGAGGGGAGTGTGTCAAGTTGACCTAAATCCTTGTTTGCGAGCTTTTGCCAACTTGCAGGGAGGGAGCGCGGTCGGAGGCTCTGAGCGCCGTGCTGCCGCGGCCGGGGTCATGCCTGACTGCCCCAGCCTGCCTCGCATTTACACACTGTACACACTCACAGCTGGGGCGACCGGGGGCAGACAGCCAGAGAGGAGGATGCGCACTCGACCCCCCACGGCAGCTCTGAGGGCTACACTCGCAGCGGGGAGACTCTGGCACTTTATAATTGGGCGAGAAACCAGGAGGGGTAAAGGGGGACCTCCACACACTTAACTGGGGGGGGGTACATGAGGCAGAACTTATTTCCGCTCATTCATGAAAGGGGGTGTGCGTAGGCCACTTTCATGCAACAAAAGTAATTGTTGCAAGCACTTATTTTTAGCTTGCTTTGAATGATATATCATATCGTAAAGCCCAGCACATATCTTAAAATCTATATCTATCACATATCCTGCTTTCTTTTGCCTTTCTGTCATATTGGCTACATTTATCAAATTCATATCCCAACTTCACAAATAATTTTATCAATTTCTGTGTATCAATCTGACCGGACATTAATAAACTGCATTATACTTTTCTGATGTGCGATACTAAACATTAATCAAATTATAAACACTCATTAAATTAACCTGAATTAAATGAGATGTAATTTAGCACTCTGAAAAATTATGATTGCAATAAGCTAGTTATTCCTTCCTGTATGAAAACCGGACATTCATCTGTATTATTAACTGTGCAAGGCATTATGGTTTTTAATCTATTAATCTATATATCTATATATTCTGGATTTGAAACAGTACATGTCAGTGTGTCCACTAATGCATTTAAAACATTGAATCATTTTTATTACAAACAGAAGTAACCTTTTTTTAATCATGTTTGTTTAGGCACTGATACTAGTATTGTTTATCTGCTACTAGAGTTTCTCTATTGTTGTTATTGTAACAAAGAAAAAGAAGTGAACCTGCAGCAGGTGAATTCTGGGTAATGGTGGCCTAACATTAAAGAACAATAATAGGTTTTCAAACCAAAACGTGCTCAAGCCAATTGGATGTGTATTCTAGCTGTCCAAGTGAAAGGCTGCTCAGTCTTCAGAATCTGCTTACAAAATGTCTTAATGAGAGTGTAAGTGACTAAACGAGATTACAGGTCTTTTCAAATTTCCATTTTAATTGGTCATGTTTTTGCCGCATTTTTTCACCTCAGGATAAACAAGGTTCATTTTTGGTATCTTACAAAAAGGTTACATCTCGCTCTGGAGGCTGGTGCAGCTTTACACGTGTGTCTCGCCCCCGTACCCGTGTTTCATTAATGTCGGAAGCGGCGTCAGAACACGTCCAGCTAAGCGGCTCACGCCTTAACACGGAAGAGGCTCCCCGCTCTGCCAGCTTTCAAGGGAATCGCTCCCAAGCACGACGTTGTGTCAACAGCGTAGCTCAAAGCCTCTATTTCTGCCTCGCGATGAACCTCTTCACATTGCCCCGTAGCGCCCCCCCCCCCCATTTAGTAACAATGTTTGATTCCTCATAAGACCTTCGGCCCGACCCCAGGCCCCACTGTCATTCCCGGCAGTACATCTCACCCCCTCAAGCCAGATTTGAGGTGCGCATCTCCACAGTGAATTACAGCTGTAATTTAATTTTTAAAGCGCCGTGAACGCGGGAGAGGGGGAGAAAAAAAAAAACTTCACCACAGGAGGCAATTAGCCGGATTTCTCCTGCAGGACTTCGCTTTCTCCTAACCTCCGCAGAATGGTTATGTCAAAGGATTTGTCCCCACCGCTGTGAAGGTCTTCTCAGCTTTTCAAAATATACAATAGGAAAAAAAAATTAAATCCTCCGCTGAGGATTTAGGCACTTATGTAACTCCCAATTATCAAAACTTCTCAGAGTGGCCCCACAGCCCTTTGCTCTGTTTATATGACTCACAAATATCTAATACTGAGCAGTGTATAAGGCCGGCGTACCCACATGACGGCAGAAAAGTCTCTTTCACTTTCTGCCCCACTGAGTTGGGCATAATGGGCTGCTTGAAAGGCCGCGAGCTTAAACCGGCGATGTTAACAAAGCCTCGGTGGCTTGCCGGGGAAGCGCCCGTCCTAGGAAGTTGCCAAAAACTCATTTTCGAGGGCCTTCAGTGTTCTCTTGAAATCGCCCTGACACCATCAAAGGGGCGGCTGCAGTAGCGCGCTCCTGTAGAATTTCTTGACGATCAAAATCAGAGATGCTGCAAGACTGGTTGTTTATTGCACGTTGTCTATTTTGCACGTCGTGTATTTGATTTTTGCCTTACGAGCAGCAATTTTAGCTACTCATAATTGCCGGTAATGTCTAGTAATACTGGCAATTTTCCCCAACCATAATAAAAACAATATAACATGTCTAAGGTGACAGAAATGAACCAGAAAGACATCATATACAGTACGTATGTAAATATAACTCATAAATGGTGACATGATATAGACCATGTGGTAATAAGCACTGTAAACACTACAGGTCTATCATTCGTTTAAGCAAAATTTCTAATTGTTTATTTATACAAAGACCAATGGTGACGTGACCTCTTGAAAATGTCAACAGAGACGTGTCAAAAAGCATTCTGGGAATGTCACAGCTCTGTTTTACGTGTGTCTAAAAATGGGCCAAAATCCACAGAAACAGCCGTATGTAAAGCTTTTAATTTAGAATTTGTCTTAAGGTACAGTCATTGACCTCTGTCGCATGTCAGTTGCACAGTTGCTTTGCAAGCATGTTATGTGATACACTCGTACAGTATGTTCACTGCATGATACATTTACTGTATGATTGCACTGCACATTTATGTAGTACGTTTAAGCTGTTGTAAAGCAAAACACAGTCCATTTGAAATGTTTATGCAACAAATCACATACCCAAAAACAGACAGTTTTAGTAACATGCTTCTGACATAAGACACCTGGGCAAAGGTGTTTCTCAAACAGACCATAAAATCCATTCTCTGAAATGCACCTGATTACAGACAGTATCTGGCTTCTCATCCATACTGAAAAGCTGTATTTTCTTTTACAATTCAGTACAATTTTACAATTTTGTATGATTATTTTATATCTTTATGCTATGTACTTGTATTTCATTGTTTAATTTTAATTCATTTTAGAATAAAATTATCAAATAAAAATATATATATATTTGCAATTTTAATGCATCTCGGTGGTTCCTCAGCAAAAACTGTAAGGCCCCAGACTTCATATAGCGTCCACAATTCCTTCCTGGTCAAGTGACAAGAATATGATACACCTGAATGGAGCTCAGGAGGAATTTCAGGCATTTACTCGAATTTGAACCCTTGTCCCCATAAAAGAGCGAAGAAATATGTTTCATAAACGTAGCGACAGCAAATCCCCGAGTGGGGTTGCCCCATATCTCCAGCCGGTCTCTGTCACCGCTCCTGCACCCAATCCCTCGTCTTCTCTTTGGTCCACTGGGTGGTCTTGGACCTGGTTAAAGCAAAGACCCGTTCCCCAGCAGACCCAAGTGTACAGGGGCTGTTAATCCGATTTCAGGAAACAGCCGGAGCCACCCCCTCGCTTCCCAGTTTGCTTCTATGCTACGGTGAGGAGGAGGTGAGACAGGCTGGGGGGGGCTCACCTCTCGCGCAGGAAGGAGCAGCATGC
>JAODUD010000041.1:8706672-8736007 GCA_026784285.1 Stomatorhinus walkeri | reverse complement strand
CCCCCCCCCCCCCCCCCCCGTGACACAAACGCCTTCCAGATCCCCTCATGCCATCACCTAGCTCCATTACACCAGATCGTCTCTCCCGACACACCTCTCATTGCAGCCTCCGCTGTCAGCTGTTCTCCTGCCTGCTGGCGCCTTCCGTTGCACTTTCAGACAGGAGCCAATTGTAACACTTCCCAAAATGCCCATCTATAGGGCCCCAGTGCTGTTGAAAATGATCAGCCCCTTTTACAAAACGTTTATGTAACGTTTATGCTTTTATCCAAAGTGATGTTCATTTGAGAAAGAAGGGTCAGCCCGTCCCTGGGACATTCAAGGTTAGGGGTCTCCTCAAGAGCCCAATGATGACATCACTCTTCTAACCGCAGGATTTGAACTGGCAACCCTCCGAACCTGTCCTACACCACAGAGCCACAAACCACCCCCGCACAACCCAGTTGCACTGCTCATTCTTTGGAAAACTCTGGAATGTGCTGACTAATCAACTCCTTAAAATTTCCCCAATTGCATGCCGTACTAATTAATTGTAGATTAATTCACTCAGATGTATATATGTATTTTTGTAAGATACTAGACATGATGTGATTATTTGTGCGGCCACTTCTCCACTAAAGTATAAAACCTAATACTTAATTTTTTTTCTTCGAAAAAAAACATAAAATGTTTAAATATGAATGGTTATTTGTACTGGGAGACTTTGGCGTTGAATGCAATAATTTTGTTTGAATTTCTTCATTCTTAATTTCCATCATATCTGATGAAATGATGAAAGCAGAGCTTAGTGAACATGAAAACTTCACATTCCAGAAAAAAGGACAAACACAATGGTTTTGTCAGGCTTTGCTTCCGATCAGATAGTCCTTCACCGTGCTTTACCCTGATTCAATGGAGTTTCTAATATCTGAGACTTGCGCAGTATTTGCGCAGTGTGAAGCCGTTGTTTCATTGTAGGCACTGCGGTTCCAGGTTTTCAGGATATTGCAGCTGCATAATTATACAAATGATGTACAACAAGCTGAAATATGAGGATGACCTCAGAAGCTTCCATGTCAAACATTATTTTAAATCTCTGAATTAAATCTTTTCTCAACAACGCACCCAACGTAGGAGAAACACTCTATATTTATAGATCACCTACCTCAATAAGCATCATAATAACATCCAGCACCCATGTTACCAGTGCACTGTACCCTTATACCTCTCCATCACCTGCTCTTCTGATCAGGTTGATACCCAGAAAGTTGGTAATATCATCAGTGTGAACACCACCGTATGGACAAACATCACGCATAATTTCAAGCATTCATGCGTAATTCCAAACCTTGTAGGTATAAACTTTGTAGAAGATTGAGTTCAGCAGATCTATTTAAGCACTGATCTAACGCCCTGTTTTAAACAGTGTCTGTGGTAGAGTATCTGCATGTCTATGATATCAAAAACCACAGTCAGATCACAACCAGAACACAGACATTACAAGTTTCTGCACCCAGTCACATTAGCAAACATTAATTTTCCAATGTTTTCCCAGTACCCTGAGTAAAAAATATCTACACCTTTCATTAGATTTCTCAAGAATACCATTTTATAACACACTCCTTTAGTTGCTTATGACATAATTTTCAAAAACCACAAAATAGGCATGAAATTGCTAAAGGCAGCGGGATTTATGAACCTTTTTTCACCGTGAGTGTTTTAGGGCAATAGGGAAAGGGCCAGCCGTCAATAAATAGCTTACAATGGATAATGTCTCATTTGTATACGAGTTAATGGCTCCACACTGTAAAGGCAGATAAGAGGGAGGTGAGACAAGCATCACCTTAATGTCAGGAATTCCTTCGTCCTGTAAGTCTGATTTACATACAGGCAGCCTTGATGTTTTTGCAAACAATAAGGCTTATTCGTACATAATGACTGACCCCAACTCGTGGGAAAAATAAGGTTAGTGTGGTGTCCTTGCTAATTCATCTGGTGTCAAAGGGGCTGAACTCTCAATGAAATGTTTATATTACAAAGCCTATGTTACAAATATACCACAATTTTGTCTGAGTGACGGACCTACATTCAAAATCATTCACTTAATAGCCACTAGTATGTTTTTGCAATGAAGTCCTCATGCACTCCAGCCTGTACACCCTAACCGTTTTTAGACTCTTAGGCTACAATTTCTTTCTTCAGAAAGCACAGCCATATTCATTTTCCATATTAAAGTACATTCAAGAAAGAATAGTGAAAATGGAAGAGCGCTGTAAGAAAAGAATACCTGCATGCACATTTTAATCACTGCTCACGCTTAGAGGTAGCTTAACGGCCGACTGAAGTCCGCCCGCAAACAGCAACAAGTAAAGGTTCACTTCTGCATGATGAGGAAGCCACATGATGACTAAATATGTGTTCGGTATCATGGCTGGATCTCTGCACGACAAACCTGAGCACTTTAGCCTAACTGAACAAAGTGGGGGTGTTAGACAGTCTTTCTTAAAGCAACGCTGAGACTTTAATTTCCCTCCATCTGCCTTGGGGTGCATTTGTCCACTTTTACTATCATTAAAGCAATAAGTGGATGTAAAGAATAAATTGTTTTATGTTTTGGGTGCCTGTCTGCCTGTTTTGCCTCCTTGCCCGCCCCAATGCGGCCTTATTTATGGATTGCCTGGAGTGGAATTGACATGCTGTTTGCCTGTTTTGACTGGACACTAATGTCTTGCGTAGATGAGGAATTACTCCGAGATGCACTTTGACAGAAGACAAATGGCAGCTGACCTGAAGATACAGAAAGGTGAGCAGCCCTTTGGCAAAACAGGAGCTGCTCTTCAGATATTTCCTGTGGAGCTCATCAACTGCCATCTGTGGGTGCTGCACTAGACAATGCTAAATAATAAAAGTTTACAAAAGTTTCAGGCTGTAGTTATTATTATGCTGGAATGAATAGGTAATTGGTTATCAAGCACAAAGAAAGGACATTGCTCTCTTGCAAGTGATGTACAAAATAAAGTTACTTCCTCGGTCATCTAAATATCCAATTAGCTATGCTGTAATAGACATTTTTGTTATTCATTTCCAGAAGGACAAACGTGTAGATATGAACAGAGGCTGATTACTATGAAAACACGTGGATTTGTGTTCAAATCCAGCCTGAACATTTATTTTATTCACAAATGACCATTATCCAAGAATCTTATTTGGGGCATATTATGAGAGGAGCGGGTTCTTTGGAAAACACCACAGTGGTCGGACAAAATGAAGGTAAAAGAGGAAGAAGGTGACCAGAGGCAAGTTGGAGGTGTTCAGTTATCACTGCAGTGCTCATGCCATTGAGAAGACACTCTAGAGAGAAGCAACACATTCATCTCTATGACTTATAATTAATTGGACAGTATAATAATAATAATAACTGTATCCTGCAATGGGTACAGAAATGAGTGAATGAATGAATGAATCAATCAATCAAGGCTAATTCTTATTGTGTGCACTACATCAACTTTAATTATATACCACATAAATGTTAACATCAATTTCAACAAAGTTCCCAAATTCGCAACACCAAATACAAAGTCAACAATGGCTTGGAAGTCTTCCTCAGGAATGTCTCACTCATCTTCTGTGCTGCACGACTGACTCCTGCCATTGTTGTGAGCACGTTCCCAGCCAGCCTTGGACTGTAGAGACCTTTCTCATTTCCTCTCATCACAGTCAGCATGCGGTTTGTCTTTCATTGCTCTCTTGTCCCATCTCCCGGTTCAAACACCTGTGCATCGCACCTTTATGTTATGTATCCCTTGCCAGTGCTCTTTAGTGAGAAACTCTTGTCTTTGTTATCCTCTGCATGGTCATTCTACTTTCCCCAGGCATTAAGGTCTCCTCCCACTGAGCTGCCTAGGAGTGACTGCATCTCACACCACAGACCTGGTGCTCTGTCCTCTGAGTGGATAGGTACTTAATGGGAAAACACCTGACGGAAAGAAGGCAGGGGAAGACAAGGCCTAGCAGGAAGTCGCCATTTCTCAGCCACAACTGTTTAGAAAATGACCTGTTTGCTTTAAAAATAATTTGGTAGGCTGGTTAAATACTGAGAGGCGATACTCAGAAAAGGTATGATAACAATGCCAATATCAGGAGAGGCAGACAGAAACCATAGTAAGGGCATTCAGTGGGACATGACAGACCAAATGAAATTAACAGAGGTCAGAACAGACAGAAAAGCCCTTTGAGGATAAAACGTGAAAAAAAGCCCCCAGAGAGCAAGATAGAGGTGACAGGGCGAGTCAAAACTCCCTTAAGAGGAGATGAACCCTCAGGGGGACCAGAGAGGGGGTGTCTGTACCCCTCTGGTCAGCAGCTGCTTCAGACTCTAAATCCTTTTCTTCTCCGTGGTAAATATTGGGTACGCCCAGATGGAGGTCTCATTGAAGTGGCCGGGCTAGAGTGTGGCTCGCTTCCCATCTCTCGCTCTGATCGTCCATGCAGTCAAGTTTTTTTTTTTTTGTTTTTTTTTTCAGTTCCCAAGTTTTCAAACCTTTGCCGATGTCTAGAAAATGAGGTCATTTTGCTCACAAACTGAGGTAGTTGTAGCAAAGACCTTTTAACCCATGTCTGACTTGTGCCTGTTGGATTTTGGAAAATATACCATTGTGCTGCTATTAAACTTTTGTGAGTAAAGCAATGTAATTGGGAGATGTGAGCTACCACCAAACACATGTTTTATTTATCCCTTAGCCTGGAAAATACCACGAAATGTCTCACACTGCTGTGAGAAAGATTCCAGTACCTACGCTTGACTAGCCGATGCCGCAAAGCTACTACTGGAAAATTTTTAAAAAAACTTTAAAAAAAAAACTTTTTATGGAGAAATATTTATATTGCGTGAATTATGTTTATTGAATTTTTTTTTGTAATTGCGATGTGAAAAATATAATACAGTGCACAGCAAGCAGTCATTGTTAGCTTTTTTACGTATAGCATAAAATGTGTATTCTGTATAGCAAAACAGTGAAGAATATTTCTACAAGAACAGTGAACGCAACATTGGTTATATTTTCGCTGCGCTTTTCATTTAAGTTTACTATAGCCTATATGTTCCCGTTACAAAAATGTATAAATACATTCGGAAAATACTGATTTTGTGACAAGACAAATTATAATTGTTTAAGAAAACGTATTTTAACGCATGCTTAGCGTAAAAACACTATTGAACTAAAACACATTAAACGATACTTTTCAGCATGTGTGTTTCATTTGTTGTCATTTTTAATTAATTGGACTGTTTTATTTGCTTTGTCTTTCATTTAAATGTGTCCTGTTTTTTTGTTTTAATACAATTATCAATTCCAAATAAAATATTGCATGCAAATGCTTCAGAATTTAGGGGGGATTTTGGTAAGGGGATGCTGGTTGAGTTGCTAAAGCAGAAATCATATCCAAGATGAGGTTTTCACAGCTGAATGGACGTGCTCGCTTCCTTCAGTGTCCTTTTCTCGCCCCCTCTGACCAAGTAGATTAAAACAAATGACGGTCTTTAAAAACAACAACAACAATAACTGAGCCCACGAAGCGGCCCACAAAGGCAAAACGGCGACAGCCCTACGAGTAGAACAGATGTTTTTTATTCTTCATTTTCAGAGTCCCCTTCCCAACAGTAGGCTGACACGGTGATCTCTAAAGAGAGTCTGGGGAACGCCCCAAAACTAAACTAAACCTTTTCCCCACATTATTCTTAGGGTTTATTCAAACTAAGTTTTAAAGTAAGTCAGACGATGAAATATATTTATATTTATTTCCTTTTATATATGCATAAAAGCTGCTAGAATCACACCTTCGATTAAAAAAAAAAAACAACCAACTTCATTATACGCCAGCATAAAAAGATCAGCTGCTATTGATCCATAATTTGGACAAGTGCCACGTTATTGACAGGAAGACAAAATATGTTAGAGTGACCATGTTTCAAAATTCGGCCCGTACACTCAATCACTGAAACAGAAATTGCTCGCCGGTATATAATAACACAACCGCGTTCTTGATTCTCCCCGTAGATCAATGCTAATCTGACTCCAGAAGATGGATGTGGTCTCGAGCACGTTTAACTCGTTGGCTGCGGGGGAGGAGGGGGGGCACAAAAGCATGTGTCGTTTACTCAGCCCTTACTATGCGCTACTGTACCGGCCGTCAGACGCTCTGTTTCTTTAATCTCCCGTTTAAGCCCCCAAGCCGGCAGCGCAAATAGCTTTTCGCGAAAACGGTACTTTGAATGGCTGCGTTTCGGTTTTATGCGCCAAGTGTAGCACATGACCGGAGGTCTTTAAGCTGCGATGTCGGTTCCTACTACATTCTTATAAATTAAAGGGTTATTGCGTTCTGCTTCTGCTTGTGTTAAATATGGCACCAACAAAGTAAAATAGTGTCATCTAAAATTCCCAGACCATGAAAAACAATAGCTAACGCAAAAGTGTGTTTTAGCATTCACAAAAATTAAATATTACCAGCAATCATTTTCAGACTGTTCTATTTAATAAGAGCAATATGACTAACAATTAATATATTCAATACGAGATACCTTTTTTGGGGGGGGAAATTTTATTCTCCACATTATTTTAAGTCCACTGCCAAATATTATAAGAATCCAAGAAAGCTGGGGTTGGTAATAGAGAGTGACGGTGAACCGACATGCCTGCAAAAACCCAGCATTAAGCTAGAAATGAAATCTGATGCAGGAAAATCACGTTCTCACCATAAGGCCTGCAGTGGCCTTGGTTAAGATATTATATCCCAGTAGGTTCACAGCATAAGGGAATAGAATCCTTTCTGATGCACCTCTATGAGACAGGATCTAGACTGGAGGCCAAAGGAGTGCCAAAGTACCTTCATAGGTGGCTGACTATATCTGCTCTGATAGCTTGATGCACCTCCAGGCCACATGGTTCTCTAGACCTCTAAATCAGGCCTTGGCTTCACTAAACCCCTCCTCTAAGACTACAGTTTTTGTTTCTGTTTTGTGGCTTCCTCAGCGCCCTTTGACGTACTTAGCATTACATTTACCGGCTGAAAAGGCCACAGACTTGCGTCGTGTTCCTGTTCTTGTACCGTGAAACTCGCAGCGTACCTGTTTCTCCAGTAACCTGGAGGCGGGGAGGTTCTTTTCCACAAAACGAACATGTATCTGTCCGTCTTCTGAGAGAACAGTAGCGTGTTCATCAATAACTCTGGCGGGTGGGCGAAAGAGGCAGTTTTTGCAGTGATAGATATATTATAGGTGACCGTGTACTTCCAAAAGTGATCCCACAAAGAGAATTTCTGTCACCTGCTGATGTTTGGCCACCTCAAGCCATCAGAGCCTGAAGTGGTCTTATTCAATATTTATATCGACACTAATCATTCAACCCGTTAATGCCACAAATTTGGCCAACGTCGTCCCAGAGCCTCAGCATTGAAATCCAGCCGGGTTCTTCTGAATCGGCGGTAAGATAATATGAAGTCTGGGCGAAATTAGGTTTTGGAGGGAAAAATCTAATGCATTTCCACACTAAGTACCAACCTTCGACTGGGTTCTTATTAATCATGTCACAATAAATCTAATTAAGCCACTATGGGGACGCTTGTTATGTCACCTCACAGCCCTCTGATGCCAGTCAGCAGACACTTCATGGTGCTTAAACTCGTCAGTTTATTAAAGTGCCGTTTCTCTAATTCTGTTAGCCCTTTTCCCAGCACTTTCCAGCCCTACAGAAACATAAGAAAACCTATCATGTAGCAGTCAGCTAACGATACTTGTAAACTTTCATGAATCAAAATAATTTCATTCCATGATTTCATTTCATTCCATCATTTTTTAGATGCACAGTTAAGTTCACAAAATATAAATGTAAAGAGTAACTGAACTTAAGTTTAAAATATCTAAAAATAATAGAGAAATTATAGAGAATTTTTAATTCTATATGTGTAATTACATAATGCAGTTAGTTCTAGTAATAAAGTTAATATAAAAATAAGGCAAAATTACAAAGAGAAGCCAGCATTCCTCAACCGACAAATGAAACATTATTAACAATTGTTCTGTAGACAGCCTGTGGTATTACTGTCAGAAGTTGAGGAAAAGGTAATTAAGGCAGTAATGAATTATCCTCATCGCCAAATAGAGGTTGGTGAATCTAACAAGAGGGAGGAAATTAGAAATCAAGTCTCTCCGTTCTTCCATTGTCTGTTAAAATAGCAGATTCCTTTCAAAAAATGCACACTGTGGCTCCTGGTTTGTTTGTTTTCTGACATTCATAGACACCACTACAGATACATCCGTTTAAATCACAAATAGTTAAAACAACTTATCCTTCAGTAGTTGGATTGACAACATTTATAAAGAAAAACTCATACATTTCGCTCAGAAAAAACCTACAGAAATATATAAACGATTTGTTGTACTTTTCTTATATATTTTATTCTGAAAAAAAGTTTCAACAAATTTATTGTATGCAGCAGCATACAAAATAAATCACATCTGGTCCTTGCATCATAAAAAATACTTAATATTTTTTTATCACATTATTATAAAAGTATTATAATGAAAGATAAAACAGATGTTTTAAAATTCCTAAAACATTTATTTCAACTATAACATAGGATCACCCAAAAATCATCATTTTCAGGGCAAGATTTTTAAAAACATAAATAATCAAACTATTCATTCATATTCGAAGCTCTGTTGTTCTATTCCTACTATAAAATAACTAATAAACAAAAAATCATTGATTGTCAAAGTAAAATCTATTTTTTAATCACACAGATTATTCTACACCCTCTTCTTTTACATAGTTCAGTTCATTATTTTTTTTTTAACAACTATGTTAAAGCATACAGCAAAAACCACAAATATGCTTTATACGCATGTTGCTTTATATAGTTTTTTCCAGTACGGCTCTGTTCATATCTAAAATTAATCCTTTTTAACCATTTTCAATAAATCATTAAACAGACAAAA
The DNA here is from genome assembly GCA_026784285.1 of Stomatorhinus walkeri. Taxonomy (NCBI): domain Eukaryota; kingdom Metazoa; phylum Chordata; class Actinopteri; order Osteoglossiformes; family Mormyridae; genus Stomatorhinus; species Stomatorhinus walkeri. The sequence goes on along the minus strand of JAODUD010000041.1, from coordinate 8,727,036 downwards.
GTGCACACGCATCACTATACATTTACAATCTATTTATAATGAAAGACCTATGCAAAATGTCCGGTATCAAAGGTATAGTTTTCACGAGTATCTCGGCAGCACTCTTAATGAAAATACAATGATTTGGTAAACAAGTGCGTGCACGCTCCAGAGGAGGTCTCTGCACAGCGTCCTGATCTGCAGCGGCAGCGGGGCTCCGGTCCCCGCAGCCTGCCAGTGAAAATCTCTGTTGGTGCACCTTGAGCTCCTGGTCGTCACCGTAGCAGATGGGGCACACGGTGCCATGAAGTGGAAAATGGATCTCTTGTGTTTGTAATGGCAAGGAAGGGGACTTGAAGCAAGACCGTGGTGTCTGCCAAACTTGCACAAGTGAAACCTTGGTGCCGCTGATGGTTTTTAATGTACGGGAGAAGTATTATTCTGTAGAAAATATGATAATTTCATGTTGTACAATGAACCCCACATAAAGCATTTGCAAAGCCATGTAAACCTGCGTATGTAACTAACTAAGGCTTTTAACCTTGTAGTCTTGTGACAAATAATTGATTACAAATAACAACCCAATAATAGCATTTGCGTGGAATTAAACAATTTTCTGAATTAAGCGAGAAACTCATTCTTCAAACCCTGTAAGTTTAGAGCACCAAAGGATTTTTATAGTAAATTGAATCCTAAAATACTTTCCGTTGCGTTTCATTTAGTGTAAAAGTTTCTTTTTTAATCAACCTTTCTTGGAAGACCATGATCACTCTAGAGAAAATTATATAAATGTAACAGATTGTCTCCCAAAAAAAAACGGGAATTACCAGCAGGGATTTTCGTAACCGGTACGGTAACTCAATGCTGTCATCTAGTGGTGATCTGTAAACCTACATCCCATTACGGAACGTTTTTTTCGTTACTGTTTATTTACTTTAGGTCTCAGGTAATACTCCTGTCAAAAGTGACGTGGCTATGTGTGCATTTACCTACGCTTACCTATATACATTCACCAAAAAATGCACATATTTCTTTATTTTTGCACAAAATAATTAATTTGCTTTAAAATATACAAATCCTCATTTTCTCCACTGCAATCACATTTCATATGGAAATACTTCTGATCTATAATATTTTGGCCTATTGTGGTTTAATTGTAGATATAACGTTCAAGAAAAAGACATTGTTAAAATCAAAATATCGAAATGATATTTAACACCTACATAATTATATTAAGTCATATACGTCCTGTGTTTAATTTCCATCATAATTAAGGATCTTTAATATTTTTAGTCTTTAAGGCTTTAATATTTAATAACGATAACGATATTTAAACCGTCAATAAACTGTCATATTCGATATATTTTCACTTTGGCGCGCCATGGGCTCCCTTATTGCTCATTCAACAAAATTTGAAAATGTTTTTGTTGTGTATTTTTATTGGAGTATCTACTATTTAAAATGATATTGCACCGTATACATTGGCATATGTGTCGTGTTGTTTAATGTATTTTACAGCATTTTTAAATGATGAAAAGGGTACTTCTGCTCAAATAAGGTTAATCTTTGCGTTTTTGCTTTGACGGAAGAGATGATGAGACCATGATAGTTGCGGCTGTTCTGCGTCTTGTAGACGCGTTTCAAAGATCCAGACGAAGTTAACACTGCACCTCCCGACAGGGTCCCCCTACCCAGCCAAGAGGAAGTTTTCACCTTTCAATGTCTTAAAAGGGTAGAACGCGAGATGCCCGGGTTATACGCGAGGGAGCATGCGTTTCGCTGATGTGATTTACGATCAGCATATATGTGTTTTAGAAAATGCGAAGATCTGCAGGACAAAAACAGAAGTCTGTTTACTTTTTCCAATGAAGTTTGTTAACAAAATTTATTATAGGTGTCTTCGGGCAGTGGCTAGGGTTTTCTTGCCTATGAGCTAGATAATGTTCAGGTTAATCAATCCACTATTGCGACACTCCATTAGGTAGCTAATTTTTACTTACAAAAGCCAGGTAATGTTATTTTCTATCCAAACGATTACTTTAGCTAATTAATCAAGCGGGTGCTGAGTCAGAAAATCCTCAGTCCTTATGTCATGTCATGCCCCCATTTCTCAAAATAGCCGCTTCCAGAAAGTCACTGTATTTTACATCACGAAATACTGTAATCAAATATAGCCTAAATATTAAATTTGAAATAAATGAAAGCCACAGAATTAAAGCCATATAATTGCAATTAAAATTATTTCGAACACTGAACAAAGTGAAATGAAAATCTAATTTATTGCAGTCTGTTGTCATGGCTTACATTGTTATAGTTAGATGAGTCTCAGTTTCGGTGCAACATTTGAACATTGTTGGCAAGATTATAAAATAATAGTTATTGCAAATTATAAGGATACTTAAAGTTTAATTCATAACAAATATTTATTCAGGCGCATGTGATTTGTGAACCCCCCCCCCCATATTTTGCAGAAACTTCCGGAACTATATTTCCACCTTTGGTTGCGGGATTGTGTGTGTGTGTGTGTGTGTGTAGCCCTGGAAACCGAAACGAGCTGAGAATGAAACTAGGGAACTGGACATAACAATGAAGGCAGCCCCCTTTGGTATGGTGCGGTGAGCCAGATCAGTTTCAGGAAGGAAAAGGTAGAAAAAATAGTCGGTATAGACTGCTTCTCCCAGCTAGAGCAATCGGAATAGTAATACTTCTTATACGTCTGCCAGGTTTTGATGATGTCGAGCGTTTCCATCTATTGAAAAGATCAGGGGCTGAGTCAAGTTTACCTGGGGCTTGACTTTTTATAAGGAAGATTGGCATCAGGACCAAAATACTGAGGGGTGCAGCCACGAGTGATCGGACCTAAGGGCGCCCATAATGCCGAGGGCCTTTCCTATGAGAGCGAATGAAAAATGAATGGAAATTAATGTCTTATTCGCATTCGAAATTCAGCATCGAGTGCAAGTACATAAATTTCTCTGCTAGTTTGTCACATTGCACAATGTTTCTTAACATTTTTGTAGGACAGATTTTCCAGATCTAGCTTTTGTCCTTCTTAGCCCAACCAAAATCATATTTTTGGAGAACTGCATGACATTCTGTTGTATTTACCTTAATATCCAATATTTTAGGTTTTCTGTCCTTGCATAAACCTTATTTCCTTTCCATCTTATTTTGATTATTCATAATACAAGTCACACAAGTATAGACAGATTAATATAACTTTAAATGTTAACAGGTCAAAAATACTGCCATTAATGTCACCCAAACTAAAAGCAAAGAAAAAACAGGACTAATTTAAATATAATGTATTAATTTAATAGGCCTATTTAAACAGAAAAAATCTGTACATACTTGATAAATACATGTGATAATAAATGCTAAACACCAGTAGAGGGAGCTATAGTCACAGAGCCTGCAAAATCACCAAACCAACTACAGAATTTCAGTCCCTGGTTCTGAAAAACACTTCTGCATTGTCTCAGTATACCTATACTTTCACAAACTCAGGAAGTATCTTAGATAATTAGCCGTTAATACCAATGTGTTATAGGTGCACAGCTGCAAAGAAGATACTTTATTAATACTTAATACTTAAAATGTAAGTGTTAATACGGGCGTCGCAAGAACTACTTTTGGGGGAGTTAGCCACCCTAAAATATTCTTTAGCCCCCACAAATAAATGTACATTATTTAGCACAGTGGTTCTCAACATTTTTTGCACCACGACCCAATTTTTACCATGCCAGCTAAATCGCGACCCTATGTCAAGTATAGCCTTAAATTAATGCTATGATCAAGCATGCGGTGCATTCTGCAATTTACGCCAATCAATACCTATCGCATAAATATGATTGGGTGTGCCGGTGAATTTTAAATTAAGCATCTGTACTTTGGCTTCTTGGATTGGATGAGCGTTCACTAGTTTTGCGCTAAGCATTTGCAGACCCAAGACCCGTTTATATGGGTTAATTCTAGGAGCGGGACTGGGAAATCTGATTGTGGATCAGCATAGGAGCTTCCTGGTTTTAAAATACTTATATTTCCAGCTCTGCCTCTTCAACTTGTCGCAACCCACGGTTGAGAATCGCTGATTTAGTGCACACTGAGTGTTAAAGTTATACAAGTGAGGACCTCAGGCAAAATTCCTCAAAATGCTGTTTTACACCTTGCATATTTCCACTTTTTAGGTCAGTTGGCAGAATATCTGAAATCCTGGCCGCCGCTTGCTAACAGCACAGATTCAATGAAGGGTATAATATACTGATCAATAGAGTTCATTGTTGTATCACTATATCAAATACAAACTTTTAAATGAACAATAAGTTGTCTTTGCATCTATGAATAGCAATGAATTGAGACAAACAACATAAAATCCTGGTCATAAATAAGACTTTACACACACACACAATTATAGAAGTGGTTACATATTAAGATTCATATTTTTCATATTACCCAATCCATAAATGTTACACTGTTCAAAATTACTTTCATGTTTCAATAAAAGGATTTACAATATATTACATGCACATTGTATCCTTTGAAATTCAAGTTTGTTTCAAATTAACAGGCATCAAATTACATCAACTGTTCATGTGTTCTGGAAGCATAAGCAAACGTTACACTGAAACTTAAAGCTTAAAATGTCTAAAACATAAATATTAAATCAAAAGGAGCACCGTTTCTTTTGTATATCTTCAATTCATTCTTCATATAAAATCATGACCGGACCTGAAATACTATGTGAAACTATTCGTGCAAGAAAGATTCTAAACTAACATGGATGTGTAAACGAAAAATGATGTGAACATCTTTAAAGAAATGCAATAATTAAAAAAAAAGTTTCTCCTAGCACCTGAGTATCCAGGGTTGAGAATGTTTTCCGTCAAATTTAAGAGGACGGCACAGCAAAGACACATCACGCCGTTTTGTGAAGATTCAGCAAACTTTACATAAGACTGTTTTCAAAGCATGTTTCCCCATATTACACTTACTAAATAACTGCGCACTAATCACAGTAACTAGATACCAGGCACTACCCGTTAATGTACTGAAATTAAAGCTACAGTCCTGCGTGATGTAGAGTTTAACTACTACGCTGGCTTAAGTACGCCCTTGTGTGAGGCCAGAATGAAGTCCTCCCCGATTGGATGTAAATCAGCCGGTGCATTACAGCATATTTACTGCAGGTAACAGGCGGCAGGTATCATGACACGCTAGAGACACAATACGTTTGACGTGATCGCTTCTTGAGCCATCTTTCCACTGATAGGTCGGCTGTGGTCATCTTGCAAGTGCTGAAACATGAATGAAGGAACGAACGTATATGCACACAGTGTACACATTACAGAATGTACAGACGTTATTTAAAAATGTATGCAGTTTTGGGAAAAATGTTAATGCAGATGTATGGAAGTTACTCCTATTAAATTACTCATTGTAACCCCATTCTATTAGATTATATGCCGTAATACAATACAGGCTCACCCAAGATTACGATGGGGTTATGTTCCGATAAACTTATCGTAAGGTGAAAATATCGTACAGCGAAAATGCATTTTAATACAGTACACCTAACCTAACAAACATCATAGCCTAGCCTAGCCTACCTTAAACAACCTTAGAACATGTACAATAGCTTACAATTGGGCAAAATCATTAACACTAAGCCTATTGTATAACGAAATATTGAATATTTCACGCAATTTATTAAATAATGTACTGGAAAAAAAATTTACCCATCATGAAGTTGAACCTTAACACGAACCGTAATCGTGTTTCCAGAATTACCTGTAAAACGCAGAGTGGTCCAAAGGTACCATCACATGACCGGCTCCCGCCTAGATCTGGAGGTTGATGAAGGGCGCGAACCCCACCACGTCCTGCAGCAGGACCAGAGCCCTCTCCAGGGGCGGCTCCACGTCTATCACCACATTCCTCCGCCGCAGTACCCCCAGGCTGGACTCGGTGACATTGTGGCAGTGGTTGACCTTGAGGGACTGCAGTTTGGGGCAGTATTCAGCGACTGTCCTGTAAACGACGGTGGGGAAACAAAAACCTCTCAATATATCGTATAACAAAAAATATCAGTAAAATATCAATAAAAACGTTCATATCTAATAGAGATAAGGCTGTCTTTAGCCAAACAGAATTGATCACGGGAACGCCCTATCCCTACTCAGCAGATTTTATTACCAAAATATTAAAATATCAAAATCATTTCGCTTTTGAAAATACCATAAAAGTACCATATACCATAGTAGTACATCTGGAAGGTATGAGAGTAAGAGGATTTAAATACCACCCAAGCCTATGTAGGACTGAAATATCAGCAGAATTGTGTAATAAATGGGTCATATTTCTCTTCACCAAAGTCCATTTCAGAACAAAGACGCAGCTTCAATTCTACCATATTAACAGTTAGAAGGTCTTGGTCTTTTAATCCCCAAACATTACACTGAACAGCCGGTGGCAATTTATTGTCTGAACTCATGTGATCAGTTTGTTTCGGTTTACTGATTTACTTTTACTTTAAGGGATACTGTTGTTAGACAAAGGTTCATGGACCTTTGCTAATTTTCTAGATTTATTATGCCAGTACTACTTAAAAAACAATTTTACTATTTCACCCTGTCAATGTTTTAACAAATGGTTTAGAAAATCAAGGTCATTGATAAAAGTAATTTTGTGAGTGTTGTTTGTTAAATGAGACTCCTTATTTGCTATTATGACATATATAAAAGCAGATCACATTATAGGAGCTGCTTGTGCAGAAATCAAAATAAATCGAAAACCGTAAATTACTGAAATTTAGATAAATGGATATAGGTTGAATGGGGAAATATCTTAAATCTTCTTGGTTAAAAGCCTGTGCAAGTACAGAATTCTAGAAATCTTTAAATGGGGAAATATTTTAAGTGTTGCTGGATAAGTTCTGAGTTCACAGTGGGGACAGAAGGACCAACAGGCATCCGGATGGACACCCGACGGACGGCGTTACCTGATGGATTCATTCCGAACCCTCAGGCAGCCTGTGAGGTCCAGCTGTTCCAGCTCCCTGCAGTTCTTGGCCACTTCTTCCACCGCCACATCGGTGATGTTAGCGTTGACCGCCACCGAGATAGACCTGAGACCAGTGCACTTCCCGGCCAGGTAACAGACAGCCTCATCTTTCAGCTGCCGGCAGGCCGTCAGGTCGATGGAGCGCAGACCCCGGCAGTGGTCGGCCAGGCTGCGCAGCGACAGACTGTCCACCCATTCACAGTGCGCCAGGCCCAGGTGCTGCAGACGCGTGCAGCTGAGCGACACGGCCACCAGGGCGTGCCGGCTCAGCCGTACGCAGCCCCGCATGTCAATCTGTAACAGGTGCTGGTTCTGGCCAATTACGGGCAGGAACTCTTTGTCTGTCACCCAATCAGAACAGTTCTGGAGAACCAGGCTGTGTAGAACTTTGTTGTCTTTCAGCATATTGCAGAAGGCCTCCTTTGGCATCCGAGGGCCTATCTGAAAGGAGTGACGGTACACATGATGACTGCAGGTTTGCCCTAGGGTATACATATCTGTAAAATGGCATTAGCCACTCTCAGTTCAAATTTTACTTAAACATCCAAATATTTCGTAACCTATTTAAATGGAGTAGGTCTAATTTGTCATCTTTTAAGCCCGTTCTTGTTTAAATCCACGTGACCCATCCTTATCTAGGGTAACCACCTAATCCGTGTCAGGAGGGACACTATGAGCTACTTCAGGTTTTACAAACTACTTTAAAACTGGTTTACGTGCTCCACTGTTCAGTTGGTCTGGTACTTAATTATTGATTTGCTTCCTTGACTGAAAGACTCTTCCAGTTGTTTCAAATTAACATTAGTGACATGCATGATTATTTAAAAAAAATGTGAAATTCAGGTCCTTTTAACTGAAATGGTAGTTTACAAATCCTGTCATAGATCACATTGTCCCTCCTAATGTCGATCAGGTGGTCACCCTATCCTTATCGCTAATTCAGAGCAGAAGGCGAGGGTGTGCAAACCCATAAATTACCTGCGTGAGGTCAAAGGAGCGACAGTTAGCCAGATAGACCTGGATGAGAGTGTGAAACTGCTTGCTCACTCTCTGCAGGTTGACTAGCTGCCGGAGCGGGAGGTAACAGAATATGTGGGTGACCAGCACGTCCTCCCACGGCAGGTCCAGGAGCTGGCACCTGGAGAAGAAGGTGGTTCACACTTCTTACTCCCCGATCGGATGAAACTGCGTAGCTCTTTTGGCACACGAAGAAGCACATCTAGCACGTTGTGCTAATGTGATATGTTAAACATATTAACCTTCTGCTAATTTAAACTTTTACGATTGGAATATGTTACATTTATTAAGCCATGCGTGAGCAGCTGTCTAGCTGCAGGGTTGGAGTGCAGCATTAAAACAGCAAACTGACCGGCGTTTTCAGTGTCGATGCAACACATGCGGTTTTGCATGTTATCTAATCTATCAGTGCACTAGAAATAGACATGTTGTCATATTACGAAAATGTTTTTTTTTCGTGCAGAGCGATCGTGGATAAGACAACTTATTAACTTATTCATTTTAAATGCACCGAAAGAGCAACGGACAATCAGCAATCTTCAAGTAATATTTCCACATACTTAACGCCCCCCGATCGCTCCTCCATTTCTGTGAATCGGTCCCTGATCCTGAACGGCGCGGCTGCCTATTGACGGCAGAATCCTTTCTGCACCGTACAGTCGGCTAGCTGGAGATTAAAGGGACGTTTCCGGGTTCGGGTGTGTCTTTATTATGGTTCCCGGACGCTTGTCAGAAACGCGCCCTCTGTGGCCGGCCGTTCCACAAGCAGAAGCTGCATCTCGCTACGCAACATTTATGTAAAATGAAACGCAGGAAAAATTAGGGGAATATTACTGGAGGTCGTTTGGCTTCGTCAGTATTTACAGTCACCAGTAGTAATTGTGTCTGTAGTGGTAGTCAGTTATTGCTGTTGACTATGATGTTGAAGCATTATCATAAAAATCATGAATTTGGTCGACATTCAGGAAGGAAATGTTTAGGACATCCCGGCCCTACTGACCTGGTTTCATTCCCAAAAGTGTGATTTTCCCAGAATGTTACACATAAAGTAGTTTGTTTACCCAAAACAGTGCCTCCCCCCCCTGTCAGAACCCCATAGTCAGGCATCATAAAAGCCAGCAACACACTAGCATCACCTGTCCAGTGAAGAGAAGCAGAAACACATGACTGGGGAATTTCGCTCACCTTCGCAAACATTTAAACAAACCACTGCACAGGAAATTCACCTCAACGTGGAGGGACAATGGAGTCAGTCACGCAGAACAACTGCTGACCAACAAGCTATGAATCTGTGAACACAGAGAGGTGCCAGTGGGCGCGCTAGATGTGCCCCACTCACAGTGACAGCTCTGTAAACACTCTGTGTGCTCCATCATGGCCGACGTGACCGCCTATGATTTCACCGTGGAGACCTTGCAGGGTTTTACTGTACCACTGGGCAACTACAGGGGCAAGGTGCTGCTCATCGTAAATGTGGCTACTTTCTGAGGGGCCACAGTAGAGGAGGTAACAACGTCTGCTTACATCACCGCATACGTTATTGCATACCTGAGCATGCTGCCGTGTTTGGTTTTGCTGTCTGTGTTACCTTCTGTGGCCTCATGCTGTGTTGCTGCTTCTCGATTTACTTCATCCATTTTAAGGCAACATTCTGAATTTACTGGCCTCTTTTCAAGTATCACAGAATGAATGCACTTGTGGATATGTACAGTGAGCTCGACTTTGAAGTTCTTGGTTTCCCCTGTAACCAGTTTGGACTTCAGTCGCCTGGTAAGGTTTCTGCAAACACACACACACACACACACACGCACAGACCTGTAATCATATCTTTGTGGGGACTGCTCATTCATTTCTATGGGAAAAATGCTAATGCTAACCATGACAACTCACCCAGCCACAACCATAACCATAAGTAAACAAACAAAATGCAAGATTGCAGTGACAGTTTTTTAGAAAATTTATTTCTGTACTAATTTAATCTGATCCTTTCTTGTCAGTTACTGTCATACTGTGATACTGGAACACAAATGTATTTCCAAATTAACTTACAAGAATGCTAAAGCAGTAAACAATTGTGCTGAATAATTAGGAATACCATTCTATATTAAGCATATTGAAATGCATATTAATCATATAGTGTGCACCTACCGGCTTTCTTTAGAGGCAAACCATGAAACCCTGAATATTTTGAAGTATGCAAGGCCTGGTGCAGGTTTCATCCCAAAGTTTCCAGTATTTGCGAAAGTCGAAGTGAATGGATTAGATGAACATCCTTTCTTCGCTTACCTGAAGGTAGGTGGAGAGGTAGTATAGCAATAACAGTGCTACACTAATGTAGTAAAAACGATGAGAGGGTAAATATTCAGTTTCAAGGTAATCAATTACAACTTCAATTACCATTATTTCAATTACATTAGAGCTGTACCTTGAAATACACAACTGTGGTTCCCCGTAATAAAATGTACATCCTATGGTTATTACATATACTTTCTGCATTTTGCTATAAAACAATAAAATAATTTAAGTTTATTACATGGCGGTGTTATCCATGGTTTTTCCCCCCACAGAACAGCTTGAGCTTTGTGAACCCTGTCATTGGTGACATTAAGAAATTCTACTGGTCTCCAATCAGAGTTAACGATATCCGCTGGAACTTTGAGAAGTTCCTGATACGTGCAGATGGAGTACCACATAAGAGGTAAATAAGCCCCCTGAGGAGACTGTACATATGCACCGCATTTACCACTGGGTGTGACTTGCTGCAGTTCTACCAAATTGCAGGTACGAACTTCATAGTCCGTTTGAAGAGCTGCGGCAAGACATCGCAGACCTGCTCTACAGGCACGACCTTCAGGGCCGTTGAAAGGCTAGTTGCACCACTGGGAGAGGCCCTGTGAAGATCCCTCAGCAAATGCTGACTTGCACCTGGGTGGACCTGATGAAAGGGGACAAGCGCTCGAAGCTTCGGTGCATTCGCTCAGAGCCTGATATCCCACCAGCCTCCAGTGTGTCACTTTGCTTTTACCAGGCTTTATACAGCTTCTTCAGTGCACAGTATCACAGTATCACAGTAAAAAATGCTGTAAATGAACAACAATGTCTCAATCTCTTTCTTATCAATGCAATGTTTATCCATCTCGCCTTGCATGATTACAGCTGCTCTGGGCTGATCGAATTCTTAATATGACTCCAATGAATCTGAATGGTCTTTGAAGCCAAAATATTCTCAATGTGACTCTATTGTCTAAAAATGAATCTGTCCATCTTCCAACCTCAGCGGGAACCTGGACTTTATTCCAAAAAGTATAGGGGACAAGGTAAGGGACACCCTGGATGTGATGCCAGTCCGTCACAGGACTTACACATAAAATGGTAATTTAGAGATGCCACTTTGCCTAAAGGAATGTCTTTGGGCTGTGGGACGAAATAGGGGTGCCCAGGGGGGTCTCAGACATCATGGGGATGTGCAAACTCCACACACACAGAGCAGGAGTAAAATTCAAATTCCCAACCCTGAAGGTGCAAATCACCGAGTCGCCTCTTGTTTTTATTTATTTATTACATTATTCATTAACAGTGCTGAGCCAGGCCAGATTGCTGTAGTTAAGGATAAGCCCAATTAATTAAGATATTTTCTGAATATCAACTATGTTTATTATTGCATAACTTGCAAATGTAAGGTTTCTCTTTTGCATGAAAAAGGAGTGTCAGTCAAACAAAAACATGCAAATGCATGCACGAGTTTGCTTCAGCGGATTATACACAAAGTCATTTTACTCTCCACATTGGTCTTATGCTCTATGCATCAGAATGTTCTGGCAATCACCCAAGTGCAAGCTGTTGATTTTTTATTGTAATGCATAACAAGTAATTGGTTCCGCATTATTCACTTGCCAAAGATCCCTTGCTGATTGTATTTAGGTCGAGGGCAGGTCATTCCTAAATTTTAACTTCTGAGGCTTTATCGAGAGACGGAAAAGAGATTGGAGTAAAAAAAAAATAGATTCACTAATATTGGTAGCCTCGGGAAACAGCATGGAACACAGGCTCTCGGTGCACGACATTAAGCAGCCGTCTGGCACCATTTTCCTGTCTATTTGCTATGAAAGTCAGGAGCCGGTGGTGTGGAAGAGAAGGCGCTCACAGCTGGATCCTGCTGACAGCCGCAGGGCGAGAGCAGAATGCTGTGGGATACCGGCGGCGCGCGCTGGGGGGAGCGCCATTCCCCTGGCAAACACCCACGCATAACTTTATGCTACCCGTTTTGGCAAACTGAATTCAATTTCATGCTTCTGTCACGGTGCCACTACTGTGTGCAAACTGCTAATAAATTTCATAGGTTTTTCTGAGCCGCTGATCAATATTTATGTGAAAGATTATTCAGTAACCTGAATGGTTGATGTGGCACGAAAACAAAGTCCTTTAGTTGTCCGCGAACCTGGCGATAATCCTAATATAGCGGCAGAAAGTCATTTATTTGTTTGCTTTTCTAACATGAAAGGGACGGACCACTGAGTAAAACCGAGCAATAGAGAATGCTATAAAAATGTAATGTAAAAAGTCAACAGGTTCCAAATATAAACTACTTTCGCTTTTTTGTATTCTTTTCAGTCCTCTCAGGTTAATTAAAAATCTAATTCACTAAACAAGCTTAAATATATAATTTACTGAAATTTCCATATTACATGGATTTTTCATTATTATTCATTGTATGAATATTACATTCCTTCACACATAATTAACCGAAGCACCAGCAGAATCATTACTCGGTTATTTTTGTTAGTTAGCGCTCATCGGATATGAAATCCACAGAGACGGGATGCAATTGGCGAAATCCCTTTAGTGGAGACAGGAAATGCATAAAGAGCGATCCAAAGTCAAACACAGGGTGCACGGGCTATTACAGGCAAGGTAGACTCGGAAACTAAATATACAGACCAGCCTTGGTGCACAGAAACGGGCAGGATTCAAGGGCATCAAGGCCCAACTCAGTGTAGGTGAAAGTAGGTAAAAGTCCAGGGAGACACAGGTGTTTTATGTACGTTCTCATCTGTGGAGGTAATAACAACTGGCGGTGGGCATTTAAGCAGGTAGTAACATCTGGTTATTCTTTAGCAGTTACACACACTATGAATATGAAATGTACATAAAATACAAATATTTTATTTACGTTTTGTTGCGTCTAGACGGTTTGCTTAGTGGTGTGGTTGTGAACGAACGCAATACAAATACAACCTGTACCATTAGGGTTTTTAAATTCTCAACGAAGCTTGAACCCTTTTGCATTCCGTAGTTCTACGTGACTTGCGCACGCGCAGATCGCCTCTCCTGTCAGTGTTTGGTCAAAATGGCACTCCAAGGTGTCCGGTGTTGGACGCGGACTTTGTTAAAGAGGCGAGGGTATGGCGCTTCGGCGTTTTTAGCTGGAGCTAGAGCAGGTTGGTTCCGCCCTTGTAACGTTTTATGTGTAAAAATGTAAAATGCAACCATACTCGAAAACTAAATTGTTGAAATCCAAGACTAAAGAGTAACCTTGGATCGCTTTTCTAGATGGCTAGCTGTTTTTTTCGTACAGGCTGTTTTAACCCATTAACTATACAGAAGTTACATTTCCTTTTGGTTGTGATTTAACAGGCTATTTCGGTGCATCGCGTACAAATCAAATCTTTACCGACTGCAGTTCACAATGCAGCATGACTTTGCTAGTAGCACCGGTACTACTAATGATGGTATCGGTATGTAGCGGGGTGATTTTGTATAATTTTACTTTAATACTTTTGTAGCCTCTGGATTTTCAAAGGATATGCTACCAGGTCCTTACCCCAGGACCCCAGAGGAGAGAGCAGCTGCCGCTAAGAAGTACAACATGAGAGTGGAAGACTACGAACCATATCCTGATGACGGCATGGGGTGTGTGTCGTTGCGTTCTGTCAGATAGTTGGCACTGATTATGTGCTTCTAGTACTGGTTGGCATCCATTGCAATCTGTATTTAACTTGGGTAGTTTGCTTGAGGTTATGAATTAATTCATTTGTTTTGCAGGTATGGAGATTACCCTAAACTACCTGATAGATCTCAGCAGGAACGAGATCCCTGGTATTCCTGGGATCATCCAGACCTCAGGCGAAACTGGGGAGAGCCGGTACGGTCGTGTTTAAGTTTCTAAAAGTTGTTTTGTTTTTTTTTTTGTGAAGCTGTACTATGAATTACATAATTATTAATGGCACTTCCACCACAATTCAAATAAGTTTGCAATTATATAAGTAATTATAAGAACTATAGGTGCTTTTCCACTAGACCAGCTACTGTACTTTTGGTACTTAAAGAAGGTGTTGGTTTTCCACTGGGGTAAAAACTGGTACTGGCGCCGAATGACATCACAACGTGAGATGGGGTATTTTGTCCTGAATTCGGAAAATGGCTGTAGTATATTATAGGGCTGGATGATGTGCATAGCATCTGATGATGATATTAATATTGCACATGTAATTCTTACATCAATAGTCAGCTAAATTCAGATCAGGCTTTTTCGTGTTTTTAGTTCTGTGTGGACTTCATAGCTCATGGAGTTTTTTCATTAAAACGTTGGTACTGTCATAGGAAAAAAAAAAAACCTTAGCTGTCTTTGCAATTATTATTTCAATTATTATTCTTTATATAGATTATCTACTATATGTTTAAAAGTCAGTTTACAGTTTACCCCTGCTGCTTTGGTATGAGCGCTGCATGCGTTCTTCAAGACAATTGCGATAATTTTCATCCTTGCTGTTTAAATCACTCCTAGATTGCTTTATGAGAAATTTATGAACTCATTTTTGCTTTATAAATTCCCAAGTATTTTTTACAACAAAGTCAGATTGCTAGGACAGCACACTATATATATGCATAATGCCCTAGTATATTAAACAAAATACTTTGTAAATTTCTCGTCATGCCATTCTGATTTTTTTTTTCTGCATTTGTTTTTCCGACCAGATCCAATTAATTTTTTTCCCCCACTTTATTGTTGTTTTCTGTGTTTGTAACTGTTTTTGAAGCCGTGTTTGTATTGTGTTTCAGAGGAAGGCTATTTGCATAACAAATTGACAAAGAAAGCGTTTCAGCTGGTTTGGCACTTTTGCTACTGGTACTCGACCGGAAGTCAAAGGGAAAAGGAGAATAACAAAAGGGGAATAGCGAAAGTGCGGTACCTGGTGCGGTGGACAAAGCAGCGTACGCTGCACAGGTCTCCAGCCATTCAGGACTGGAGTTTGACACCACTGTTCTAAAGAGACCTCTGGCTTGTTTTTTTTCCTTTTAGATGCACTGGGATTTTGATATGTTCATCAGGAACCGTGTGGACACGTCCCCCAGCCCCGTTGACTGGAACACCATGTGCAAACAGCTGTTTGGCTTCATTGGGTTTATGCTCTTCATGTTTTACGTAGGCCAGAAATTCCCATCCTACCAACCAGTGGTGAGTCACAAACAGGGTATAGCTGTTCCAGTTGTAGGAAATTTCCAGGTGGTCTATATTAAATAAATCTTTACTTGCCAACCATTAAATAATTTATCTGCAGTAACATGACTATGTGCTGAAACATAACATTACCGATTTCTAATATTTTTTGCTTTCTGAATTATAAGTGTTTTGTGGATGACTTGTTTGTCTCTCAGAAGGAATTGTTTGGGCCCTGTATTTTTTTAAAGTGTCAGTTATGTCAAGCAAAACCATCCCTGTAATGGTCCTGACAAACATTGAAAATGCAGTCTTAAGCTTGTTTCTCTCAGTCTTGTCGCTGTGCAGCTGTGCGGCAGGTTTGAATATGGAGCTGCTTTTCTGTTCCAGACCCCAAAGCAGTATCCTTACAACAACCTGTATTTGGAAAAAGGAGGGGATCCTGAGAAGCAGCCAGAAGAAGTGAAGCATTATGAAATCTGAACTATGATGTCTTCTCTATATAATGTGTATATTTGTCACCCTAATAAAGATATGACCTATGACCTAGAACTCTTCTCATGATTCATCCACATAGTTTTCGTTCTTGCGCTGAGTGGGTATTCTCAGTGGGTATTGAATACTCTTCAAATCCACAAGAAATACCCCAGAGTATGACATTCAATTCCTGAAAGAAGTTGGTTCAGGTCCCATAAGAACCCAGTTATAAGGAGACTTACTCTGAACTACACTAGTAAAATGTTCTGTAACAACTTTAAGTAAATAATCTTCTATGAAAATAGATGTGATGTCACAGCAAAATAGTATAAAGTATAAACAGTTTCCCATTGTAGAAAGCCTAAGCATTACAAATACATATTTGATTTTTTTGTGTAAACCAAAAGTTCTGGAGTAAGTTTAAATATGAAATCTTCGGAATGCTTAGTGGTTTAATCTGAAATAAAATATTAGCTTTAATATCCTTGTCCAAATTTGAAAATGTCACTGTAATGTGATACAGTCGGACTGTGACTGTGAAATAGCATTACTGCTTCACATCTGCATGGCAGGGGTGCATGTGGGGTGCACAAGATCTCCCCACAGTCCCAAGACTCGTAGGAGTATGTTGGTGTCTTTGGATTGCCCATTGTGCAGTGATGGTCAAATGAAGCTTCATGAACCATTTGTATTTTCTCACCCCACTGGATGGCGCTCTTTGTTCATAAAGGTCTCAAAGCATGTCCCAAAGCAAACCAACAGTGCCATCTATTGGGGTAAAAAAATACAGCAAATGGTTCATGAAGCTTCATTTAGCCATCACTAGCATGTGTGCCCTGTAATCGACTGGCATCCCTTCCTGGGTTTTTCTGGCTTATTTCCTGTGCTGTCTGGGATAGGCTCCAGGCTGTCACAGACTCTGAATAAACAGTTGAGCTATGGATGGATACATATGTAAGAGGCTGCTTTCACTGCTCCACTTAACTACATAATAGTATTTAATTATAGTATTTACTTAATTGCTCTCAATGCTTAAATGCTTCTAAATGTTGTATGAAACAATGGATTTTTGTCACATATGCTATAGTAACCAACTATAAGTAGGTACTGAAACACTCCGATTAAAAATCTATATTCATGAGTCAGGCAGTTGTGCCACCGGTGAAAAACATCTTGGTTTTTTTTTTAAAAAAAGCAAATAATTAAACGATTAAAAAGAAATGTAGGAGGTAATGAATGGCCAAGAAATTTAATCTGAAGTACCTTGCAGAATTTTCTAGTAAATGTAAATTGTATTTTAAAACACATTGGTTTGAATAATTTGAATCCCCAAATTGAAAGCTGGAACGGATATAAAGGTAAGTCAGAAGTGTTTTTATTAGATGTAATATTGCCTTATTGAGCGTTCAAAGTGCCCTCCCTTGTATCCGCTTGGGCTTAACTTTTAGAAACGCGCGGTTCATTCTTCCTTCCGGGCCACCGTAGTGGAAAAAAGACTACACGTCGGAACGCTACGATTGGGAGTGCCGGGGTGGTACAGGCTGGCTACAAATTGTACAGACAGGCCGAATTGCAAGCGGGCACACTCCAGCAACACTGTAAGTATTTACTGGAAAAGAGGCTCGCTGTCGTGCGACTTTTGTCTAAAAGTATCCGCCTGTCGGTAGCTGGTGGTTATCGGGACGAGTGTAGCTGTGGGAAAGGTGTCTGCGTTGTGACGTGGGGGGGGTAGAAGGCCTGCCAGCCTGTCCTCGGGAAGTTTCCAGGAGACTTTGAAACGTTGCTAGTCAGGGTTTTAAGCCAGTTTCCGTACTGTGATGATTATTCATTTCAGTGAAATGTGTTGAATAAGTTTCTGGGGGCGGAGGGAGGGTAGACGGAACCTGGCTACATGAGTTAGCTGATCAGGTAAGGGTGGGTTTTAACGAGTGTATTGAGAAGAGAGCCACGTGAAGCTGTTTAGACGCTCAATAAAAGGGTGAAAGATGCGTGACGTCATTATATTCTCCACTTATCACAGATTTTATGAAGCAGTAGATCCCTCCGGTCCCAAATACGTGCGAAGCACACGCCTATGTTGATGTTTCGTTTTGAATAACCCGCTTCAAAATATTAAGTAAATAATAAGGCTTGAGTACCTTAAAGCTGAAGAAAGTATGCTCTATAAACAGCATTTTTATTGCGTCTTAGTTCTCAGCCAGCTAACCATTACAGCTGGTCTCTGGAAAAGACAGAGTTCTGTATCCATGTTGCAGACTAAACTATTTCTTTACCTTTAGGGATTATAAACCTGTGTCACTGATTCCCTCTAGACACGTTCGGCTGTTTGTGGTACTTACACACTACATGCTGTTGTATTTTGTTAAAATTAATAGTCTTTATGTTATTCTCATTGCCTGCAGCATCACAGCTAATGTAATTTTTCATTCTTCAGTCTTCACTTAGTAGTTGCTGTTATGACATTTATGCTACATGGAATGAAATTAGGCATTGGAAGATGGGTGGGTGGATAGAATAAAATCATTTTTATTTATGAAAATGTTCTAAAAAATAGGCGAGTGGGGGGGTTAGAATCCTGCCTCTAGTCCAGGGGTGGGGAGCCTGATCCATGGAGAGCCAGTGCGGGTTTTTGGGATAGCCTCTCAATCAGCCAATAATGGTGGGTCCCCAGGACTGGAGTTGAGAACTACTGTTTTATGGCTGAATAAGAGGTCATCCCAAAAACCTACACCCACGCTAGCCCTCCATGGAACAGGATTACCACCCCTGCTCTGGTCCAGGGCTCTTCAAATTTGTACCTTGATTCCAAATCCAGGCCTTGTTTTCAGTTCTCCCAGGTAATTAGTTTATTAATTACTGATTCTGATTGGTCAGAGGCTTTACAATTGGCTCACCGGTACAGCCAGTTCATGCAGGAATATCAGAAGGGCTTGGACCTTGAAGATCCTGAGCCCCTGCTCCAGTCTGTGTGTGTGGAGTTTGCATATTCTCTGTCTATCGCTCTGTGTTCCCTGCCACAGACTGGCGTCCCTTCTCGTGTTTAGCCCAGTCTTGCCCTCGGGCTCCCAACCCTGTTCAGGAGAAGAGTTTTGATGTTGTATAGACTTCTCAAGCCACATTAAAATATTATCAGAATTTTTTTAACCACTGCAGGACGATGAGGGTGAAAGAGATCCTGAGGACGGCGCACCAGGCATGGAGCCCCGCAGCACACCATCCTACCTACTTGGCAACAGGTACCAGAATTACGAGCCGAGCACCGAGCCTTCCTTGGGGTCCCTGCATTAGCAACATACCAGTATTACGAACCAAGCACCGAGCCTTCCTCGGTGTCCCTGCATTAGCAACATACCAGTATTACGAGCCGAGCACCGAGCCTTCCTCGGTGTCTCTACATTGATCATATACCAATGTTATGAGCCGAGCACCCTGTAGAGATGCACCTGCAATTTTCTCGACCAATTCTGATTTCCAGTTTTTTTTTTATCGCAAGTGTGACCTGCCGATTCCGATTTTCTTTCTAATAAAAGAATTTGTTAAACTTTACAGTTTCCCGCAAACTAAGTTACAGTATCTTCTCTCACTTAAGAAAGGGTGCAGGGGTAATATTACTAATATAGCATTGCATGTCATGCACATGTAATTCTTATATCGTTAGCCAGTCAGTTAAGATCAGGCTTTTTCATAGCTTCGTATTGTAGCACAAGGGGGTTGAAGTTTCGCAAAAAAATTGTTACTCCATCATAGGAAAAAAAACCTTAGCTTGCTTTGCCATTTTAATGATTGTTCCTTTTCAAGATTATCTCGTATATGTTTAATAATCAGTTTAAAGTTTACTTCTGATGATTCACCACATTTTCATGGTCGTTCTCCCATGTTTACATATATTATAAATTGCAAGCTTTGTGTCATTTTCACTCACAGTGAAGAGCTTTCACTCCATCAACGTATGTCTGTCAGTGTGTACACAACTGTGAGGGTATTGCCTGCATCGCTGTGTGTATGATGTGTTGTGCATGCGTAACATCGGGCCGGTTCTGTATGGGAAATACGTGAGACTGACCAGCCAGTCTCCAGTCCGGCCTAAGCACGCTGAAATTCGGCCGATTCCGGTTCCTGGCCAGTTGATCAGTGCATCTCTAGCCCCAAGCCTGCCTTGGTGATCCTGCATTGATCACGTCCCAGTATTGCGAGCCGAGTGCCGAGCCTTCCTCAATAGCTCCACCTTGATCATGTACAAGTCTTACGAGCCGAGTGCCGAGCCTTTCTCAATAGCACCCCATTGATCATGTACCAGTCTTATGAGCCGAGTGCCAGGCCTTTCCCAATAGCTCCACATTGATCATGTACCAGTCTTACGAGCCGAGTGCCGAGCCTTTCCCAATAGCTCCACA
>JAODUD010000041.1:8668097-8689519 GCA_026784285.1 Stomatorhinus walkeri | reverse complement strand
AAAGCACCTGCTGTGTCGTGGGCATGCAAACGTGTCACGAGTCTTACAGCTCAAGAAGGTCCACGTTTGAATCAGTGCATTTGCACGTGGTCCTGCTCAAATGGCCGCATTCCCTTTCTCGCACAAGTATTCACATGGTCGGCTACTATCATTTTTTTTTTTTTGCCTGTGTTGTCACGTGTTGTAAATTTTTTCATATTAAATACTGTATTCGTATTTATTCACTCAGACTCGTTCATTTGCGTCATATAACCACCAACGGCCAGCGATACGAGAGATAATGGAAAAATGGGCGAGACGGACTTTAGCTCACCGTTTTGATCGATCTCGTCCACCTTTATCTCGTTTAATGGGAAGACATATGAAACATTATTTTAACTTTGAATCCACTGGATAAATAGGCTGCAAATTAGGTGTATCCTTGTCCAATAATCGGAAAGCACCACTGCAGCGACGCAGTCGCCCCGGCCCAAAGCGGCCTAATCTCCTTTTCAGATCGCATCACGTTTGGAGGGCCCCCGGGTTTTGTGCTAGTCTTCTGTTGGCACGTTTGCAGGTGGGTCTGTTGCGGGCAAAGTATTTGTTTATAAAACCCACTTGTCCCGGCACAATACTTGAACTAACTTCTATTCAGGGAACAGTGTGAATCCTTGCAAAGCCTGTTCCCAAAGTCCTTTTGAAGGCGACGGCTGACTAAAGGAGGTGGAGAGCGGATTAGCTTCTGCGATAGCGGCACATTTCCGAGGGGGCTGATTATCTTGGCCATTCATTGTTAAATGGAGCACAGGGACATTTAAAAAGAGCCAAATAGGTGGGCTGAGAATAAAACAACCGCAGGAAGCCTTATGCAGGCAACATGAAGTTTTCCCAACAATTTCCCCCCCCCCCTCCCCTGAGAAGGTAGTGTGAAAAAGAAGATTAGCATACAACATCAAGCAGGAAGATTCGAGGGCAACTTGCTTGATGTTCTCCCTCAAAGCCTCCTCTCTGTCCTGTGAAAGTTAATTAAACTTGTAGTAAACAGTGAAGAAACCAGCACCACCCCCCCACTTCCCTGATGTTTCTTTTAGAGGAACTTTGAGTAGGGGTGGGGGGAGGCATTTGTTGGGGAAATGCATAAGGCATGAAGGAAGGAAGACTTTAATTAAACCTTTTCTCCATTTACATTGACCCAGGTTATCTGTCCCCAAAGTGAACAATGTGGACAAACTTAACGTGAATTTACGGCAGGTTATGAAAGCTTGTACCTTTTACAAAGTGCTATCGCGATCACAGAACCGTAATTGGTTTGTTAACAGTTTTCATTGTAGCTCTGATTTTTGCCCTATAAAATATAAAACACATTTTGAATATAAATGCAGAAGCAATTTTAATTATAATGGCTATGGCCACATCGCCATGTCAACATCTAGCTAGATTGTCTTGAACTGAAATGTCAAAACAGGCTTTCTTAATGTGAATTCTTTACTTGGAAAAAGGTTACACTACTTAGTTACACACAAGCTTGAACAAATGGGCAATAAATTAACAATGTTCAAAGTGCTTCATTTTCTGTACAAAATAATACCACCGTTGGAAAAAAAAAAAAAAAAACTTGCGGACTGTCTTCCCGATAACCATGATAACACTATATGTTATGTTCTAATGAAACTGGCAGACACGAAAAACCTGTGTCGTCGTCACATCCCGTGAGGAACAAAAGTGTAAGAGGATATCAGAGTCATACAATAACAGCCATCCAGTCATCGGCACCAGTCTAACCGCTAACTAAAAGTCTAACTAGAAGCAGCCGCAAACATATCAAACATGAGTTAAGGTTGATGGATACTGGATGCATGGATCCGTTTTGACGTTACAGGTTTTTTCTGTTCTTTGTCCAGGAAAGCCAGCTGCAACTAACAGTTTAATTAAGATACTTTTTCTTTGTTTTTAGGGAAATGCACAAAGACAGACATAACTAGCACTATGCTAACATTTCACTGGAGTCTATATACTCTATTGTAACTATAATTCCCAAAACCTGCACGCATTCTCTACATCTCTGTCTTGGATGTGGCTTATTGAATCCATGCTGGTAGCTATAGCTCTGGAATGGCAGGCACTGGGTGCTAACAGATCCGTGCTACGGACAAGTGGCAGTGTTTATGCTTCGCCGACGTTCGGGAGGGTCGGTCAGGCTGCTTCACTGCCTCTTCTCGAGCCGGAGGCTCTTCCGGCGGCCGGCGCCGTCGCTGCTTCCCGCGGCCGTCTTCTTGACACAGAAGTACTTGGTGACAGTCTTGCGGCACTGCTCGCACCTGACGGCGCAGCACCAATGGAACTTGCAGTTGCAGCTGGACACGGTCTCGGCCTTGCGTTCCTCCACGGCCAGGCTGCACTCGCCGCATAGCCGGCGGCAGCTGCGCCTCTCCCACCGCCGCAGGTTCTTGCCTTTCCGGAGACACTCGCGGCCCTCGGTGCCCGGCAGCCCCAGAGTCTTGTTCTCCAGGCAGTAATCGGGCGAGTCCTCCAGGTGCACCAGCTCCTTGCGCGAGATGGCGCTGAAGGTGTCGGCAATGGCTCCGCGGCTGGCGGCGCTGTTCCCGGCCCCCTTCAGCAGGTCCACCTTCAAGGCCCGGTGGTACTTCTCCTTCAGGTAGTTCCCCACCTCCCTGAATTCGGGCAGCTGCAGCCAGCAGGTTTGGGTGGTGCAGCTGCCGGAAACGCCGTGACACTTACAGGTCCGCTTCATGGTCCCCTTCACGGCCTGTCACGACGTGGACAGACACCCAAAATATCAGTGGTCCACTAAAGATGGAGATTTAGGACCAGCTGTTCAACGGTCAGGGTGTGTACTGCAGATGCACCAAAGAAACCAAATCCTTCAGCCCCCCCGTAGCCTGACACCTAACCCATCAAAAACCTGATTGTAGACATGCATTGCAAAATTTTTGCACTGGAGCTCCATAACCAATATTTGTCATTTTTTTTCAGAATTGTCTCCCCTTGGGTCATTGAAGTCAATCTTAAATGTATTACTTCAGAACTTCAGACGTTTCTCACTTCACCCTTTATGGCTGATATAAGCATAACTGATATCAACCATTAATCCACCTACAGCCAGTTTAGTCAAGAGAAAATGAAAGGTATGAAAATGAGCCCAGAGCCCCAGAATGATAACCAGTATTTTCAATTAACCGTTATGACTGTTTTAGTTTACTACAAATATACTAATAATTGCTTAGGTAGTAGTTAGAATGAGCTCTATTTAGAGTAAAGAACAAAACTGTGACCATAGATGGTAAACTGGATTTTTTTATAATTGTATTAATATCCATAATATTATTTAGCATAATATGAGCTAAACAAAGAAGAAGTGAAGGAACAAGTGCGATGAAAATAAACTTCCCTCTTTCTTTATTCCCACTTAACATTGTTCGACTCCAAACCAAAACACAGCTGTCACTTGAATGAAAAGGGGCCGATTTTTTTTTTTTTTCCGCCGATACTTTGCGGCAAAGTTACTCCGACTCCAACACTAAGAGCTCCCCGAGGAGAAAACGCGGCCGTGTGTGTTAAGCGCAGCCATTGTCGGTGTGTGTTCTGCTATGAGAAGGTCTTTAGACTAGTGAAACAAGCCTTTAGGCTTTTTTTTTTTTTTTTTAAGTTTCAATGATGTTCCAGGTGCTATTGGAATCCGACAAAACCTGTGGAAAGAGGCTGGACACTTCAATGATATTGTAGTGATTACCCCTGGGCTTCTCTCAGCCAACAAAGACCAGCACAAATATAAGATCCTCATTGCAAGAATAAAAAACTAAACACTTATTTAAAACCCAAATAATACAGGACCTTTGCAATATACGCCTCCCAGGGTCTTCTAATTAAGGCTTCCACCACTGCTCCCAAGAATCTGGAGTTGAGGCTTTATCATAAAAGACATTCAAAACTAGAAAATAGAGCCTTCTGGTACAGCGCACACACTGTTATAGGGTGAGTGGCACCTTGCCTATAAGACCCTGAATAGCACTCTTGGGTGGTAAGCTGTGTTTCTTTTAAGGAAAAAAAAAATGATAAAAAGGCACTTTACATGCAGCGTCCTGTTGGTGGCCTCGCAGGGATATATAATCTCAGACCCCACCTAAAACCATGAGAGTTCTTACAGACGACCACTTAGCCCCTTTCGGAAAATAAACTCTTTAGCTCCCCAGCTGTTTTGAAGGGTCGCCATGACCTTTGTCTACAGACCAGGGAGTTCAGACGACACACAGCAGAGAAGCTGTCCCCCCGCTCCCCTAGCACTCCGCGCTCAAGGCTCCTCGACCCCGGTGGGAGGTGCCTACCTTGCGTCCTGCCTCGTTGTTGTGCAGGTTCATAGCCGCCCGGGCGTCCTGACCCGTCTCCAAGGCGTCCACAAACTGCTTGGAAATGGTCTCCCCAAAGCCCACATTGTCACTGCAGCCACCCCAGAGCCACCCTTGACCACCTGCACCCAGGGGGAACATTCGTAAAGGGAATGTTGCCTCCAACACAACCAAAGTTGAGTCCCATTCCATCCACACTAGTGGCCAAAATTGTGGAAACACAGCTTTTTTGGCATCGCGCTTTAAAAATTACTACACAGTTAAATACTACAACTCGTGGCCATAAGTGGAAATTAGCAGGAGAACATTTTAAACTGAATTTGAGGAAGCGCTTCTTTACACAGTGTGTAGTTAGAGTATGGAATAGTCTTCCTGATAGTGTAGCGGAAGCTAAAACCCGGGGTTCCTTTAAATCAGAGCTAGATAAGAATTTAACAACTCTGAGCTATTAGTTAAGTTCTCCCCAAAGAAGTTCCTGTCATTTGTAAATTTCTTATGTTCTTATGTTCTTACACGAATATTGGCAGTAATATCCAACACATCTCCAGCATCATTTATAATAGATTCTTGAAAACTGAAGACTTGAGCCCCTTTTGCAGTTACAGAAATATATTTGTATTTTTAAAAGTTTTGGCACAATGATATTCGTTCAGATGAATTTATATATATATATATATATATATATATATAGTTCTGATCCTTGCACACTGTTCACAGCTTACAGCTTCCCTACTGTACCAACCTTCTCCAATTTCTTGGTAACCCCTCCCTGTGGAGCGTAAAGATCTCTACTCACAATTTGACCATCCAATGGGCTTATGCCAGTGTTTCCCAATCTGGCCCTTGGGGACCAACCGGCAGTCCACGTTTTTGCTCTCTCTCAGCTCCCTGCCACAAAGTTCACATTTTCGCTTCCCCCCCAGCTCTCTGGAAGGGAACAAAAAATGTGGACTGTCTGCGGGTCCCCGGGCACTGGATTGAGAAACACTGGCATATGTTGCTCACCCAGCTGTCCATTTCTGGTGTCGTCGCAGCCGCAGTTATCGAAGTCGCCCAGGCTGCAGCTCCTGGTCAGCGTGTACATGACCCCGGCGGAGCTGATGGCGTGCACGAATGCCGTCTCTCTGTTTGCTGTGGGCGAAGCCTCAGTTAGGGCAGTGTGCCAACTCACCTCTTTGGGACTGAGCTAAAATCCAGCAGCGACAACCATACCCTGGCTCCACCGATTACACTCCATAGCAACTGGTTAACATTGAGGAACCACTGGTGGGTAGTTCAAAATCCCAGTCTGGACTTAACCAGTTGCTGAGGAGTGGAATCAACAGTGGACATTGACAACGCGGTATGAATAGTACTGACACTGAGTACAACTGCTTGTCATTAAAAAAATGCGCCAAGCCACCCAACACTGGCACAGTGACACCTAGTGGCCATGAAGCGGGCGCGGAGCCGGAGGCCCGTACCGCTGCGGAGGCCGCTGTGCGTGGACAGCTGCAGGGCTCTCTCTGGGCAGTTCCAGCGGTCCCAGGCGAACTGATACTTGCACTCCTCGATGCCACTTTGAGCCCCTGTGGCCACACTGCTGGAGTAGATTAAGTAGGCCTGCAATTCAAAAAGAGGACGACAAAGTCACCCCCCCCCCCTGCCGCCATGACAGTCCAACAAAGGATGGAGATTAGGCTAAAAGCAGTGACATGGCTGTGTGGAAGACTCCACAGGTCTAACACCGTGGTGACATTCATGACATGGACGGCTGGGCTTCCAGGTTTATGTGTACGTTTCCTGCAGCCCGTTTCCCGCATAATATGTTGATCATTTAGTTTTTATTTTGACAAGAAAATGTGATTTTCATTAAAAAAAAGTTCTAACTCAGCTTAGCTAAATCCAGTGAGTTATACCTGTTTTACATCATTCGAATTATTCAGGTTTAGTTTGCAAATTTTCATCCACTCCTCCCTCCATTTTCCATACCCAGTAGTCCTATGTAGGGTTGCGCAGCCTATACCGGAAGCCACTGGCGCGAGTTACACACTCCAGTGTGTAACTCAGGAAGGTATAACTGGTAAATATTTCCATACTGTCAACAATATAACATATTTTAGGAATATAATTCCTAGATGTGCACTGTTCAGACATTTCTTTCAGAATGTATACTTGAACGGTCGTTAGAAATTCCAGTCAATTTCCCACCAATAATTTGCAGCACGTGCTGGGGAAAAGTTTGATTTAGACGTGAATGAGGAATTATTCTGATTGTTTCGATGTTATACGTTTGTTTTCCTCAAGTGTCTTTAACGTGACTGACCTGACCTGACCATGCTAATGATGATGATGACCACCCACCGGAACGGCGCCTGTTCTTTATATCAATACAACTTAATGACGATGTACATGTAGGTTCACGACCATAAGAAGATTTTATTTTGTAAATGTATTCATTCGGAATAAAATCATGACGATGTGAGAAAATTGTCTGACGCTCGCTAGCTGTCAAATTCAGGCACGGTAAGAAATGGCATGGAAAGTTCGTGTTACTAACCTCAAGCATGGAAGAAGAATTTTTGAAAAAGTTTACCTTTGGGCCAGTCATCAGGAAGTTATTCACCGACCTAGCAGACGAAGTAGAAGATCAGCTCGCAGAAACAATATATAGACCACAAGGTTTTGTTCAATTTTGTAAAATAACTTGACGAAAAAAATGCAGAATGTGTCTAAAGCTACAGGACATCCTGGTCAAGTTAGGCTATATTGAACTATAATATATTATTTAAAATGTATCGAACAAATACAGATTTTGAGATTGACTTAATTCTTTTGTTTTAATAATTAATTATGCCGGATACTTTCAAAACATTGCTCATTTGTATGATGTTGCATTACATTTAAATTAAAAAACCGTTACATTCTTCAGGATATTAATGTTTTTCTCAAATGGGAGCAATTTGTCATCTATCTACAATATCAATATACGCACAAAAAATAACCGTGTTGATAACCTGCAGTACCGGTTATCAACAGAGCTATGTTAACAGTCGTCATATAAAAGTATGCTGTGATTAAGCATTCCGTTTGTATATGAAAAATGTTGGTGAGATTTAAGAGTTTGAGTCTTGCATGAGTTATATCACGGCTTCTTAAAATAGAATTGTGGTAAGAAAACGGATTTAAGCAATACTTGAGCTACAAAATGTTTGCAATTATGTAAGGTTGGTGTTATTTTTGCATCAGTAATATTACATGTGTCCGCAATTTATTTCTGCATCGATTTGCTCTTAGATTAAGCGTTTTCTGTGACTGATACTGTACAGATACCAAAAAAAGTTATAGTGGATTATGTTTCAATAAAATCAAGAAAGAATAAACATTCTTAAGTGGCAGTTTGCCTATTATAACTATATCTGGGGTTTTACGACAATTTGGCCTATATAGTGAGTATTGGTAAAATGGGACACTTTATGAAAATTTGCTTTCTGGAAAAACCCTTCAGTGTGTTGAATCCCAACTTGATACCATTCTAAATACATTAATGTCCCCGGAACACGACATACAATAGAAAATAAAGCATTACTAAAGACATATATTAATTGCAAAGGTTAAAATTACAGTTAATTTTACCAGGTGTCCCATTTTCACAATACTCACCCTAAATATTAATGCCCAGTGTTCCCTGTATTTGAGATCAACAACTTTGCAGATTCTCTTGTGGTTTTGCTCTGATTATCTTTGTTAGATTAGGTTGTAGCAAGGTCCATAGCTTGGTTTTATTACTAATGATCTGTATCAAGTTCCTAATTGGAGTGAAATATCGAACTAGATTTAAAACCAATGTATCAGTACGGCATCCTTGAGTTATTAACCCCAGACAGAGATTATTTCTGTAGAAACATAAAACACAGCACTTAAAGGTAGAGGAACTCTCAAAACTTATTTTCTGTCAGTACGTATAGCGCCGGTGACGGACGGCTAAAACCCATCCAAACGATGCACCACTTCATTCATTCTTTGAAGTCGCTGTTTTTTTTACATTACCGAGTGCCTCTTAAAAGCCGCTCAGTAAGATTTGCCATTTATTGGATATTACAATGCGAAGAACCCTCAGATCTTACCAGCTGCAGCAAGACTTCATGTGAGCCATCAGGATGAAAATGTAATAGCAGACATCCAAATACATGAGCATCCTGAAGTAGCGGTGTCGGTGTCTTTATGCCGTAACGCGGACAGTCTGCCTGCCGGATAAATACCTACACGCAGAACCCGGGAGGTTGGGGGTCTCATGTGGGGGCCGAGGGGGTCTGAAATGGAGCTCCTCTCATCCCAACAAGAGATTATCTGCTTAACTAAAGATTTTCCCCTTCTAACTCGTCCAGCCAATCAGAACTATTGTAGCCATGAAAGATTTAAATGATCAAAAGGGCACCCTGGGTTTCTTGAAATCAAAACACAAGGGAAGAGCTCTCTGCATGCCAACTCCTGAAACAAATTAATTTGAAGACGTTGAATCACTGGTTTCCACAAGACTTGCTCCAAGCCTTCATTTACACACCAAACTGAATCGGTTTCATATAGTCAATTTATAATCATTCTATATATAAGGCCACCGAAAATTGCACTTTAATAATGGCCGTAACCACGTGAATATACATTTAAAGTGCTGCACATTAGCTTTTACGCGCGCCGGTTTTTACCAGCCGAAATTATTTGCATGGCGTATTTAAATATAGGGTTATCACCCTGTGCTGTTCTGGGGTAACCTGTTTGTGCATCGCAATCGTCCTGTTTGTAGCCTATATATTTCTGCGTAGACATTACCCTGAAAAAACAGGCCCAAAGCACGGTAACATTTCCATTAGATGCGATGCCACTCACTATCCTAAATTTAATAATTTTAAGTAACAATATTCTCCCTTTAATTCTTTTTTAAATTAAAAAAAACACTAATTTTCCATGTAAAATAAATTGTTCTTTTTCTCTTGTCTTCTTTTGATATTTGCAGATAATTGATCCGTATTTAAAATATGTTGAGTAAATAAAACGCATACTCAATAATCGCTATTCTTATTTTTTTTTAATCGTGAATTGCAGTGGCTTCTCTGTAATTTTTCTTTCCATTCAGTATTTTTCCATAATGATATGCATGGACGTATTTCGATTACACGCACAATTTGATCTGAAATTATGACAATTACTTAAAAATACTTTCTCGTAACCTAACATCGATTTTATTATGGCGTTAAACTTTATCCACATGTAGATCCAGCCATTTTGATTAAACTATCATAGGGTACTATTTAGCTTGCATTTTTCTTACTGTGTCATTGCTTCTTCATGCAAAAGAAAGCAACATGATTTAATGCGCTAATAGAAAAAAGTTGCAGTTGAGACAAGCTGCAAAAAATATTTTAACTGTATACATTTCGATCCAATTTCTAACCAAATAATTACTATGATTGTACAACAGCTGAATTTAGACATAATCTAGTTTTAAAGTGGACTATAAAGGAAACGATATGTGGGCGATCGTTAACAAATAATCGTTCATATTTGTAGGGTAATTGAGCTGTTAAATATAATTTTCAAGTCAGTGATTCCTGCAGCCTACTACAGGACAAAATAATATTATTAAAAAATAAATAGTGTGTGTAAAAATTCATCCGAGTGCAGAAAAATATGTCAAATAGGAAAACTTCGTGGTGTGTTTAAATCGCGTGCTTGTTCCGACATAATCTGACATTAATTTATGTAATTATATGTTAAACTGAAACTGAAAACAATCGTCAAATCATTTATAACTGAAACTGCAAGCTATTTGGGGTCATTTTTAAAGAGTGATTTTTAGAAAAACTAATTTTATAGTCAACTTTTTAGGTGTAGGCTCTGTGTTATTTCTTTAGATATGGATTTTCCCAACTTTGGTTATTACCAAGCTTTCCAGTCAAAGATCTAAAATCTGCGAGAATATAATATATGCCTAATCATTTTGTGTCGTCTTCTTTTAAAAAAAGTAATTGCTGTATTTCATTTGTGTTATAACGGAGTTATACTTGTTATACTTGTTCATAAATGATTGTAAGGACTGGTTAGATTCAATCCATATTTTGGCTTCAAGTCATGTTTAATTGAAATTGATGTTTCTGACCCGTCGCCTGTAACTGTTCCAAAATAACCGGATTCAAATATTTGTTAATGCGATCAATATAGCCGTTAAATGAAACAACAAAACACGAGGGCCTCATATGGAAAATAAATGATACAATTTCAAATGGAAAAAAATAGAAAAAGAACAGCACGCTAAGAAGTTTACATATTTTATCAATGATTTAAAAATACGGTCCCAGTAGAGTCTTTGTGACTGGGATCTCGTAGTGCGGTAAACTTTCTTCTATCTATCGATTGTACAGAAGGACATGAATATATACCGCCGCCCAGCCTCTCCAGTTCTTATAACGTCTGACACACACAACTTCCAGGCACTGACAGCGTCTATCCAGCTTCAACGGCATTTCCACATGTTGTCCAGTAGATGGCGATAGAATCCGTGTTAACAATTGTCAAGGTGCAGCGCAAATGTGACGATTTGGAGAGAGACTTAATTTGTGCTTTTTAAATGTCAGAATTTAATAAAAATAATAAAAAAACATCCTTAACAGAAATAACGCGGACATACGTGCAAATATATTATTCATTTATTTATTTATTATTATTAATATTTAATACCGTAGATGTTTGAATGTATCAATCAATGTTTTCTTTTGTTAAGTAAGATTAAACGCTTATTTAGACAATTACAGAATCATCTAAATGCTGTTCCACATTTTTTACATGCTGTAATATACTGTACATTAACAGTAGGGGGTTCGTAATGCAGGGCATATAATTTTCTGGAAGGATGTTGTGAAATTTCTAATAAAATTTCTCCATATTTCAGGCCACACACTTTCTCTGGCTGAAATCACGCAGCACATTTAGGGAAACCCCTCGCGGGATTGGCCGTAAGTGAATCAGACAAGCACCAGCCTCGCTGCTGATTGGCTCTTCCGGATCAGACGTTGTAAGTCGCTGCAGCTGTTGAACTTGCCAAAAAAGCTTTGACCCAGAGTTACCTCTCATGGTTTTATTTTTTTAGAGCCCGGGTGACGTAATCAACGAACTTTGCTGGAGATGGATAGCAGATGGTGCAAGAGCGTATAAGGGCCAATGGGAAGCCTCGCCACCTCCTCGGCAGGTAGGTGTGTCCGTAACCATCGTGGCTGCCCCGCTGCTTAGGGGGGGAGCAATTTGCCTTTTCTTTTTTTGTATCGTCTAGTCATTGAGTTAAACTTGACTCTACACCTTTGCACATGTGATGTATTCGGTGTGTTATCTCTTTTCCTTAAACCCAAGCAGCAGTGTTAGAAGCATACGTGGCAATTGGTTTTGAGTGGAACACTTTGTGTAACTGCCTCCCCCCCCCCCCCCCGTCCCCCAAAATAAATAAAAACAAATAAGGAAAACCGACTAGTCGCACACGACATACCTTCAACTGCCAGCCAATGTCAATGATGTGGTTAAAACTTGAGTCAACGCCTTAGCTAATTTATCGCTCGTTGTAACTTAATCAAGAAGATGACTCCTTAGCCATGACAGACGTTTTTGCAACACAGACATGACCAGACACCACGTTTCCTGACGCAGAAATCACATGCTGATGGATTCCTACCTGTTTTAGGAGTAAGCAGAACTACTATTACCTCAGTCAGTTCTGACGGACACACTATGTAATTGTGTCTCAGTGTGCCGTTTATATAATTATGCATAACTGAGTCTAATTCTCCTCATATACCATGCCTCATTATCTATTTATATTGAACCAAAAGTAATAGTTTTCAATAATTTAGGTAAAATAACAAAATATATAAGATACAGATTTATTCCACTAAAATGACTTTTTAAATGTGCAGAATCAGCCAGTTTTGCACGTGACTGCTTTCACAGATTGTTTCATTAGAGGATTCAAATGAAAGAGCGGTACAATGAAAACGCTGATATCACATGTTGCATTTGCGAGACTCTCCTACACCAAGGGCAGCAGATAATCTTTCCAGGATTTTTTTATAAGTTGCATGAGGAGACGAGTCATCTATTGTTCATAGAAATTATCTGGGTGGTGCACATAGCCATTTTACTTTTAAAATAATATGTCCGAAATATGCATCCATTTTCAGATTTCTGATCTAGTACGGGGGTTGAGGAGGGTCTGGAGTCTGTCCCAGTGAGCACAGAAAGCCGAGGTGAGGCGCACCTTTATGTAGCAAACACTGGCACACCATGGGCAATTTAGAAATGCCAATCCACATAATTGCAGGATGAAACTGAACCACCCATAGGAATTCTGCACAGCACAGGGTGGGGTTCAACGTGGACAGGGTGGGGTTCAACGTGGACATAGTGGAGGTTTAACGTCAAATGTCAGCCCTTCGCACTCCCAGTAGTTATCTTACTTGTTTCTCTTCCTTACGATTGCTAATCTAGAACAAGACCAGCATTCACCAGTACCGGTGAGCAGCACATCTCATCCAGGTGATTTTGAATGCGGTGCGATTGTCAGTGTCAGACGTGGTAGTTCTAGCATTCCAGAAGCAGCTCCTCCCATGGGAATTTCATGAATTACAGCATCTAGAGTTTATACAGAGATGCAATGAACAAAGACACACCCAATCAGAGCCAGTTCTTTGGGTTTTGAAGCCAAAACGGGGTCTTAGGGGTACCTGACAGAGTGTCCACCTAGTGTATTTTCAGTAATATTGCAAGCATTCTATGTCTTCCCAAATCGTCAGGTGGATACTGTAGCAGATTATCAGCTCCCATGTGACAGTACAAAGGGCGTGCCGGTCGTACAGACTCAAGGACTGACAACTGAAATGGTTTTGGAACAAAGCCTCCTGTCTCTGTGGAAGAAAACGGGCCCTTTGAGACCCGGTCATCATACCGTGCGATGAGAAGGGAGCTTTATGTGATAAAACAGAAGTAAGCTGAGATTTTAGGCAGGTCATCCCACCCACCAAACCTTTATAAATGTCATCTCCGGTGCCCCCAGCACTGTCCTGAAATGCTGACTTTTTTTGCTGTAATGGGCCAGTGGCAATCTGACCCCCACGCGTTCCCACCCCTGATCTGGAGAGTGCTTCAGGAGTATCAAACCACAAAGATATTTGGAATGGGTTCCTGTTATGGAGAAATGTTTTTTGGTCACACGGGAGCCATCCAGTGACACAGACAGAAGTGATGATGTCAAATTTCAGCTGCCCGGTAACTTTGACACAGTTGTTGAATGCCGGTGTGGGTTGAATCATCTCCTCTGTCACTGTTTCAGATCTGCTGTAATATAACCGGCCTTTTCACAATATCCTCAAGGGGTTTCTCAGCTTCATTAGATTGTTATTTACCCTTAAGCTATGGCAGTAGTCCTTATTTCCAAAAGAGAAATATATACATCACACATTATAGTTAGATCTTCTCAGGCACGATATCCACCCTGCAGCTGGTGGTGGCTGTATTTGAGCTGTTAGGATTGTCCACCAGTTTTAACTGCCTGCTGATCAGATAAGCCATTGAACATCAGGTTTGCTGTACTGACCTTACTTTAACTCCCTTATGCCTGCTTTCCAAATTGTGTTTTTAATGGTTTCTTTCCTGAGCCAGGACTGATCCAAGTCTCATGTCCCACTTTGCAGCCTGGACTTACCCAGAAGGCTTGGCTTTCTTTCGGCTTGGACTAGTTTACAGACACACTGACCAACTGTGATAACAGAAGGAGTGTCGGCGAGAAACTGTTAGCCTCATATCCAATTTCCACATAGCCTTGGAGGACTGACTTTAGCCCTATCGCTGGTCTACCATTGCATAGCCTGCCGTGAGCATGCGTGGTGAGCTGGCAGACCGTGATAGGTCACCGTGGCACAATAGGTATTCAACCCATTTCGGTGCAGAAGTCTTTCTTTGATGTTTAAAAGATTAAATATTTACCATTTATCTACTTGGTACAATAGACATGTTTCAGATCAGTACAGTAAATGTACATAATCATATGTATGTGGCATATAAAGCTTTAACAATGTACCACATACCTACTTGGTTCAATAGATGTTTCAGATCAGTACAGTAAATATACATTATCATACGTATGTGGCATATAAAGCTTTAACAATGTACTGTATAGAACCCTCTTATTCAACATGGGAACTGTTTATCAATATTTTTATTAACACAATAATTTAATGCACATTTTATGCTTTATAACATATTAAAAATCATTGTGGTCTTGATGAGCAATATTAGTACAACACAGCTAATAAATTTTGCGTGTAACACAAGAATAAAATCCAAAATTTTATGGGCTGACACTTTACATTTTAATTTCATTACCAGCATGGACCCCCCCCCCCCCCGTGATCCTGAACAGGACAGGTTACAGAAAATGGATGGATTTCATTACTGGCATTTTTAGGAGACACTACATTTAGATTTTCATTGCTTATCCAAGTAGCTTACGTCCAACTTAAATTGGACAGATTTTATCTTAAATTTGCTTTCCCCATTGGTACCCTACCAATGGCTTTAAATGGCGACAGATCACATGGTTTTTGGAAAAGTTTATTTAAAAGTTTAATAGTAATAAAATACATGTGGGTTCAGGTCTGTTTTGATAGGGTTAAAGACATGCTTATTTCACAGTGCACACAGTATTTAAACCCTGAAGTTTCTGCAGTGTACCAGCAGTGAAACAAGCGTTTTTTTTCATGGGACAAATGGGTTGATTACTAGACTATGTGAAATGTCAGACCACCTTACCTATACAAAGTATGTCAGAACTGGCACCAGACCACATGATATACATTAAGATAATTACGGTCTAAATTTTTCTGCTACTGCCACTTTAAAAAGAGTAGACAAAAACGGGGCTATTTATCTTTTATTTGATTAAAAAAGAAATACTGTGTCATTGCAACACACAGACAAAGACAGTGTCTTTCTCACCTAGTAAAAAATGCTACAATTACAGTGCATACAATATTTCTTGCAAAATGTGCCAAACAGTTTTTTTTCTTAAGGCATTCAGAATTTGAGAACACTGGAAAAAAATAAGAATTGCACTGCAAACTGTAGGGCAATGAGAGTTCATTTAATAAGTTTATTGTTTAGTTCAAAATACTTTTGAATCTTGCCCAGAACTACAGTACACATATTTCGTCATGCTAAAAATTATAAATAGACTCCGCCCTCATCAATCCCCCCTCCCCCGTATTTGGATGTTTCCTTCAGGTGGCCAAGCGTGATGTGAAAGGGCGTGATGTGACCGCAGAGTACATTAAGTTCTGGAGGGGGCACCTTGCTTGCAGCTAAGACTTTGCCTTTCCGATAAAGCACCTTTTGTGATTAAAAGTTTTGAGCAGAATTGCCAGAACCCCCCGCACCCCACCACCCCTCCCTCAACACGTTCCCGAAGATTACAAAAATTGGCACTCCTTTTGGAAATTTCACAAAAAAAAAAAACAAAACAAACGAAAGCGCTGTCGTCTCCCACTGAGTAATTTGGGCCATTTCTCTATATTTTTTTCTCGACTCCACAAGAACCCGTCTAGCTACATTAGATGTAAATGCGGCATCAGGAATGGATTAGTCGTAAGGCATTAGGCTCAACTGGCATGGAGTCATCTGCAGGATAGAGAGAATTGAATAGAATTGCTACACTCTCCTGTTTGTTGTACAAATAGCTCCAATCCTCCTCTTGGTAACGGGACTATGAAGTTACATAGCTCCCCCCCCTCCAAAAAAAAACTGGGTGTTTTTTCGCAAGTGGGAACGTAACCTGTCTGCCAAGTACTGAACATTTTCACAGGCAACCTTGCCAGACGACCAAAAAGGGTCCTAATATTTATCATCTCCAACATACGAAAACACCCCATACTGTAGACAACTAACAAAGAGCACAAAGACCTGTAAGCTAAATAGCTTCCACAAATTAGCAATCATTAGGACCTGAATGCTAAGGAGCAAAGTAATCTAGGTATGGATTATCTTCGTGAAACCCTTTAAGTCAATATGGGAAGAATTAAGTTTGCAAAACCACACCAATAAGCTAGAGGGATCCAATTTGATTGGGTTGTTCTTACACCAATGGGCCCTTTTGAACTGAAAAATGTTGAGAAGCTGGGGGGGCTTTGTTTAGCAAGCAAAATGGCCCAAAAAATTCTAACCAGCTAAATAGGTATGTTCAGTGATATTATGACAGTATGTTAATACTCTAGAATTTTTACATCTATTTATCCATCCATCTATAACTGCTTCTCCAATACAGGATCACGGTGATCATCTTTCACTTTTTGGATCGGAACCTTTGAACTTCCACCTCTAGGCAAACCTTGGTAACCAGTTGTTTTCACTTCATGTCCTCCTCTGGAATGTGTCGATTTCCTTTTAATGCGTCAGTTTCTCATATAGCAGCACGTGTACGTTTTTTTTTTTTACGGCCCAGTTATGCATGAGGCAGGTTGGCTGCCCCGCATGCCAGATCAGCGAGAATCCCAAGTCGGGAAAACAACATATGCAAACTGACGCAATCTTCCGTCTTTTTGTACAAGTTGAAGTCATTTGAAGAGCATGAAACGGAAGAAAAAAAAAATTCTGATTCTCCCATGATTCTGTTTTACAAACATTAATACCAAAAAAATTCTGATGGCTTTCTTCCCCTAGAGCCATCATAAATCCCTAAACATTACAGCATCAACTATTGGCGCGAGTTGCCACGCGTATAATAAGCTATGCGGAAGCATTGTATTCACTGTCCAGGACACAGCACCTCCACGCTAACCTTGTCTGACCCACAACCATTTACTTTAGACATCATCTATGTTAGAAATCACTGTTAGTCAATCGGTGCTCCAAAACCTAACAAGGCTTTAAAATACTGGTAATCGACAGCTTATCCTTTTTCATCGTAAACTGCAGAAATGTTAAAACAACACACTGGCAGCAGCTGCGCTTACGATAAATACAAAGTGTAAATCCAGATCTGACTTCTCCGATTTTCATTAACCTCCCAGCAGTATGCTTGCCAGTGTAGAATTTTAAAAATCCTATTACACATTAGGATCAAGAGCCACACCTCAACAAGGAGGGAAATAAATTAAATCTCCTTGGTGTTTGGCTGAATGAGACCCATATTTTGGGGAAGAAAAAAAAAAAAAAACACAAAGCCAACACGACAACTTGCCTGTTTCATTTCAAGTTTAAAAAAAAATCTAAGGTGTGATGCAATAATAATAAATATTTCTGCTTGAGTACAGAATTTAATTTCTCCATTACTGCTTAACCACAGCTCGAGAAGTTTGGTCTGTTGCCCATGCGACGTCCGGTAACATTAACGCGATTTAAATCGTCTGCGGCACCCAGTCCGGTTCGTCGACACGTGGGTCTTTTCGCGCAGCATTAGTGACGCTGGCTGTCCTCAGTATTGCCACAGAATGGATATTCTGCTGCAGTTATGGAGAAATTAAACTGAATTACAGAGAGGCCCAGGTATGCTTAAAGCTATTATTAATCTTAAGAACTCTGGAAATGGCAGGAAGCCATAATTATAGCTAGACAACAGAAAAGCACCCCCAAACCTATACTGTAAAAGCCTTTTGTTTCGTTTATTTAGGGGTTCAGGCCCCCCCCCCCCTTCCCATCTTCCACAGGCCCCTAACCACTTCTGTGGCTGCCGTCCCCAGTGCGCTGTATTCGAGCCAAGATCTGCTCTCGGGACACCTTCTTGCAGTCCGTGGCTAGACCCAGGCGGCACATCATGTCAATGAAGCAGGTGGTCAGGTTGAGCCTGCAGCCGAATTCGCTCGTTGCATAGTCGTATGGAAACGTGTGGTGGTAATTGTGAAACCCCTCTCCTGAAACCAAAAGCAAACAACAGTTTACACGTCGATCCAATATTGATTGACCCCCCCCTCCACCTGCCCAGGTTACTTTTAACATCAGTTCAAATATTGCCTTTCAGATAACAGCTCCCACTGTCTCATTTTAAACAAGATAACGAAAATACTGCAGCCTCTCTCTCAATGTGTTCATTTAAAGATAAAATCCTTCAAGCCGCCTTCCAACCATAAATAAATTCATTTCAAATAAACTAAAATATTACATCATGCAGAGGTCTCAGTGCAATTGAGAAAGGAGCAGAATCTACAGAAAATAAACATGCACTTCAATCATCAGAGTTTGTTTTAAAGCAGTGATGAAACGCCTCTTAGCAACAGGAGTTACATTGATACAGATGTATCATCTGATTGGCCAATTTAGCCTTTCAGTCTACCAATTGCCATGAGAAGACGCTCCCACCACCAGTGCATATTAATATACTATGTCAAGTCTGTTAACAGTAAACCCTCCGCACTGACACCTAATGTAAGTCTTGCAACCGTTTCCATTTTTCTTGCTTAAGATAGGTTGTTGCTTCAGTTGTTGACTAATTTGGCTAATTGGCTACAGCTGGAATTAATCACCTCACCTTCTATCACCTTAAATAGCCCACAGAAGAAGGACTCATCCTCACGCTCTTGTTTGCTTGCTTGTAATTAATAAAATGTTTTTTTGATTAATAATATAGTGTGGATTGTGGTCCTTGTGTTATGTAGATGTTTGGGGGAAGAGTTATACTGTTTTCTTCCAGGTGTTTATCAGAGTAGCTAGTTACGTGCGGAAGACATATTAGCGTTTATCTTGTTCTGCTTGTCAAGTAGGTAAATGTGTCGTTTTCCTTTCTTAAGTATATTATTTTTTTTTGTTTATATTGTTCTACTTCTCTTTCTCCTTTCTCCCAATAAAAAATATCCCACTTAATTATCACTTGGCTCTGTATTGTTCTTCCTGAACAGAACATTTAGGTTCCCTTTACCCATACCTTTTACGTCTGGCCCCTTTTTCCTATAGACTACAAAAAGGGTCATAACACTATCAGTTACCCATGCGGGCGATTTACACACACACACACACACACACAATTCTAACTGGAATCAATTTTTTTCACAGGCATTAAATCTGTATATATATCAACATCAACAGTTGTTTAAATCTTGTGGTTGGCAGAATGAGGTCACCGTTGGGCCCTTGAGCAATATTCTTAACTCCTACTGCTCCCAGGACTGTCTGATCCTGCTCTCCGACCCACAATTGTACGTCACTTTGGGCAAAAGCTGAAGGAAATAAATGCACTTTGTTGCTGTTTGACACTAACCTACTTTGAATTTAAACCGGTTTGCAGTCTAATTACAGTTCATCACATGTCACTTATTTCACATTTTTCCACGGACAAAGCAACATGCGAGTGTGAATCAGAGGTTAAGGCCATTGTTCAAGGCCTGGGAGGTGACACACTTACTCTCTTGGCCAAGGGATGTGAAACCACAAGCTTCTACACTGAATACAGATCCATGAGCCTCTGACACAGATTAATAAACCATCACCCTGTACCAGATGTATGTTTGCTTTATACCTAGGACTGAGTTTATGGTTTGACGTAGTAGTTTGCAGTTTTATAATTTACTGACATCTTTGTTTTAAAGCATGACCAATCAGAGTGCTTGATCTTCATCTAAAATAGGGAACTAGTGATTTAAAAAAAAGCTAAAGTAAAAGTTGTTTATCCAGTTAAAAGTGAAACTAAAGATTAACAGATCTTTAAACTCAAAATGTAATATGTGCTAAGTATATTACCATGCTGATGTTGAAACGGCACGGTGCTACATTAAGCTTATATTTCCTGAGAGTCCTTCAGCTCCCTGTAATTCCTGGAAATCTACAACAAGCTGGTATATGAAGTCAGACAGCTGCTAAGACGATGACATTTCTGCAGAGGTGTACACATTCACTATCACTGGTCAGTGCATTTCCAGCGTTCCCTGAAACTGACCCACTGGATTTTCTCCTATTTTCGTCCTTCTGGGATCTCCACTCTAAAGGCCTTGGCGGCAGCCAGCGTATTAAGGTGGAGGCGAGCGGCCGGCATGCCGGTGGACGACTCCTTACCGATAGCGCTGAAAGCCACGAATTTGTTCTCCCTGGGGTTGATGTGCTGGTCGTACGGCCGGTTGCCCCACATGTGCGCGGCGCTGTTCACCAGCCAGGTGGCATTCAGCACCAGCGCGTAGCGGAGCAGCCCTGGAACGAAGTAGGCCAGCCACAGAGACTCTCCCCACAGGTACCAGGGCACCACCGTAGGGACGATGAAGCACATCAACAGGATGGAGGGTTTGTAGTGCCTGCCGACAGAACAGCATGATCCATGGGGATGTCTGGCATCTACCGTTTCGCAATTAAGCTACGGCCTTGGATAGGAGTTTTTGGACAAAATAAACAGATTGTACACTGTCAGATAAAAGTACTAATTTGAGGGGACAATTACTTGTCACTGGGCCTGTACCCTCAAGGGTCTGCCAACTGTACCCTAGCTATAGGTAAACGTACCTTTTAGTCTAAGCTAAGGTACAGAAATTGAGTTTAAGGGGTATTTTTGTACCACTGGGGGTACATTAATGTTGTTTTGTACCCTGAGGAACAAATCTGTACCAGAGTTACATACTTTTTTTCTGACAGTATATTGTT
The DNA here is from genome assembly GCA_026784285.1 of Stomatorhinus walkeri. Taxonomy (NCBI): domain Eukaryota; kingdom Metazoa; phylum Chordata; class Actinopteri; order Osteoglossiformes; family Mormyridae; genus Stomatorhinus; species Stomatorhinus walkeri. The sequence continues at coordinate 8,668,550 of JAODUD010000041.1, read as the reverse complement.
GACCCTATATGAGTAAAACTCCAACCTATGCAATATTTCACATTCACTGGGACTGGACTCCGAGGAACATCTCAAAGGTACAAACAATATGAATATATCCCCAATGGTACAAAAATATTTTTGTACCATTGGGGTACATTAATGCTGTTTGTACCTTGGTGAAGTCCCTCAGAGTCCATTTCTGTACCTTAAATTAAACTAAAAGGCACATGTACCTACAGCTAAGGGTACAATTGGCAGACCCTTGAGGGTACAGGCCCAGTGACAAGCAAAGGTACAAACTGGTGTTCCCTTGTATTAGGACTGCAGGTGGAAACTGGGAGAGAGCACGCAAGCTCGCACCTACAAACCGTGGCGTTAAGATGCAACAACACTGGTCCAGTCACTTCCATCTCTTTAGAGGAATAAAGGTGACCGGGCATTGATCGGGGGGGGGGGGGGGGGTGCACAATT
>JAODUD010000041.1:8644138-8668087 GCA_026784285.1 Stomatorhinus walkeri | reverse complement strand
CCCCCCCCCCCGCTCACTTTCTCTGAAACATGACGACCTGGTCCTGCTTGAGGTCGCTCAGCTCCAATCTCTGGCCCTTCTCGATGACGTCTGGGTGTTTGCGTACCAGCAGCCACCCAATGTGAGCGAAGAAGAAGCCTCGGACGGCGTTGTGGGGGTCAGCGTCCGTCTCCGAGTACTTGTGGTGAACTCTGTGGTCCCTGGCCCACTCGTATATATCATTCTGCGTGGACAGCCGGGCGTCAGGGGATCGCAGTCAGACAGCGGAGCCAATACACCGGCCAATACAACCCCCCCCCCCCATAATCATGTTTCTCCCCTAAATGGGTGAAGACCTCGACACTCCCCCCCACCAAAAAAAAAAGTTGCGCCTTTGGGTGCAGCAGTAAAAACACCATTGTCTTCCCCTCTTAAATAATACTTTAAGTAGAAATACCCAATAAACTGACAACTCACCCTGCTCAGCCCCATTTAAATGGCAAATATGCGAAGACAAATAGCTTATTGGACTTTCCGCTATCAATATAAAGGATGACTGCGGCTACCTAATTGAGGAAATGAACTAAAAACACTGAGAATGGGTGAGGGGCGGGGCTCCGGCTGTACAGACAGAGATGATGAGGGATTTACCTGAAAGGCCATGGAGTTGGCAATGGCTAGAAAGATCCGGAGGGGTAACGATGCCTTGTAGGACCTGTGGCTCCAGAGCCGGTGGGCACCGGCTGTCACCCCCAGTGCACTTATCAAGAAGCACAGTATGGCTACGGTTGGGAGGGAAAACGAGGTAACGTGATCAGTGGGGGGGGGGCACGTCAGCGCGCTCCATGCCTGGTTGTCTCCCGAATTTCATAGTCTGTGTATCTTCTTTCACTACAGATCGTTCCGTTCCCACCCCCCAAAAAAAGGAATTAAAAAACCGACTGGATGCCTCCACTTCTGGTGACGACTTCCAAAAATGTGCAAATTCGGGCAAACAAACCAGGCTCGAAACACTGTTAGACGGACACAGTTGCCGACTGACCCGAGCAGACAATGCGATGTTTATTGCATATCCAATAGTGCATTGTTCTCCATACAGAGTGTTATGCAGTTTCAGCATTGAGGGAAAACAGTTACTCAGTGGCTAATTTTTACATCATTTTCATAAATATAGCAACACAGAATTTTCATAGTACAATGCATTATATGTGTAGCACACATGACCAATTTAAATCGGTCTTAATACAGCTGCTTAAAAAACCTATTTCATTCGTATTGAAGGCTATATAACCATGCAGAACTCAGATTCACTATTTGGCATGAATAACATTAATAAATCGCATAAGCCAAGCGGGAAGTGATGCATATTCATTTCATAATTCAATGTATGAAATCATCACTCACTTTAGTAAATGACATTGGCTGTAATTACGATTCATGATTCATTATCACGGCCAGGTTCAGTCAGTCAAGCTGCTCATACGCAGCATATAATAAGCCGTGCAAGTCACCGGGCACGTTTTCCCCATACTCATCCACTATGCAAATTTAACTACGCCACATCAGTCATCCCAATAGCCATTTTGGATATTGGGATGACATGATGTCGATTTATAAGGGAAATTAAAGTGCAGAAAAGGCTATACTTACACCACGCCAAGGTCAAAACTGAAGAGGATGGAAGCAAGTACAAGCCGTACAAGGCTCCAAAATGCAATAAAGTCATCAAGATGACGTTTCTCCATACGATCTGCCTCGGCGGCTTTGGCCCGTCTTTTTCCCGGTATGTGTCGTCGAAAACGTCCTCGACGAGCGGTGCTTCTGCAGCTGCGGCTCCCTGGCTGCGCGTCTCACGCATTTTATTTCCACTGTGAAACCTTCGCCGGAGTGACAGCAGACATTTTGTTATTTGCGAGAAAATGCACGTACCTGCACAAATAAAGCGAAAACCTAACATCCGCATTTGACTTTCTAATGCATCCTCAGGGGGTTTCCCCCCCCAATTATACTCCTTTTGCATTTTATTGCTTGAAACCCGCTCAAATGCATCAACACATCTAATACAGCAATGTAGAAACGGAACACTATATTTTTATCCAGAAAAACTTACCTGATGGGAGAAATGCGGGTCCTCTGAGTGTCTGCACACACGAGAGAAAAAAAGGCTAAATGTATCAGAAATGATAATAGTCGGAATAACAAGAGAATAGCTGTTACTATGGGGAAGGCGCAGGGCTGTCGGCGAGCAGCGGCGACGCAGTCGTACCTAGAGCTCTGGTGTCGTTTTGGTGAGGAGGTTATAAGGGCTGCAATTGGCTGAACGGAGCTTGATGCCACCTGACTCCCAGATGCTCATTGGTCCGCTTATATCTGCTGTTCACATTTTAGCACTGATTCATTTCCAGCCAAATTCTGCTTTCAGCAATAGCCAAATACTACCAAAAAGATCCACATTTATTTCATGAATGTTGCAACGCGGGCAGTCATTTACAGCGTGAATCATTTTAATTCACAGCGTGTCAACGTGCGGGAGTAACCCTGCTGATTTAGGTCATAGTGTTTCTTCCCGTTGCTGACAAAACGGGGTGTGATTGTGAATGTGAAATATTAAAACGCTCGTTGGGATTTAGTCGTGAAAGTATTATGTTTACGTGACAAAAGCTCTTTCGCTTTAATTGTAGTCCTACATGTCGCAAAAAAACAAGGTATCATACTGGAGTAACAGAAAACGTGCCAGTGCTGTTTTCTATCTCAGAATTCATAACATGATCTTATATAATCCTTTAGTCGAAAAACCATGAGACAATTCACCACCCATGAAGTACTACAACTAATACAGATTATATTCCCAAGTGCTTGGGAAATTTAATAGGATGGTGTAGAATTTCACACCATATTTTTAAACAAAACGTCTTATGAACATGCTATGAATACTCATCCCCAGTTTTGCTGAGTGGCTCCTCAATCGTTTTTTCTTTATAGATTATGAGCGATGTACATCGATTGTTGTTTTAGTATGAATTATGAAATTCAGAAACCCACTAATAAGCCAAATACTGCCTGCTGTCATTGTCATCAAGAGCTAGCTTTTAGACCTTTGCCATTAGGCTGTCTTCCTGAGATATTACATATACATGTCATTGTTCAAGGTAAACATATTAGATGTTGATATGGGTATTGTAGATGATCCTATTAATTAAACAGGCAGCTTTGAGGAGCGGTTAAGAGAAAGGCCAGTTCGACTCTTAAGCCATGGTGAACATTGCTTTGATGGTCACAGATTTTCATTCTTGTATTTCGTACTGTAACATGACTGGCATTTTACAATAATTAGCTAATGTTTATGACCAGTCATCTTAAGCAATTAGATTGAAAGTATTTTTGTGATTCCAGAGTTCACACTGCACAGTACCAGAAGTAGGCTATTACGCTACATGCCATTACGGTATCCCAAGAGCTTATTTACTTAACTGGTTGCTATCATCAATATGTCATAAAACTTTAGGCCTCAACGTGTTTACGTGCCTGTCGCATTTCTGTCAGTTTTTTCCTAGGAAATTGCATGTGTATTCATGTCATAGCTACGCTAATCATTCTAATTTGGTACTGATTTAGTTGCTCATCAACGTAACTAAAATAACAAAACAGGTCAACATCGGCTGAACCGATAGTCAATGAGCTTCTCAACTTACATTCCTGCCACATTAATTTTTATTGCAGTTACATTTAGCGTAACATTTATTGTAAGAAGACAGTAAGCAGCACTATTGCATTCAGGGTTGGGAGCTCAAATCCCACCTTTGCGTGTGTGAAACCCGCTTCCTTTCACCATGTTTCCTCCTGCAGACTAGAGACATGCGGTTAGGTAATTGGTGTGTCTGAATTGCACATAGTTCCTGAGTGTGTTTCCTATCACGCATTAGTTTATTTATATTTGGTATGTGGTATCTTAAGAAGAGTACTTAGTCGGTTATATCAAAAATTGCAATGCGACTGGGTTTTTCCCTTTAGTACATGAACACGGCATTCATTGTACACGAGATTTGACCTGTGGTGCCATCTGGTGGAAAAGTCCTAGAAGACTTCTGCTGTTTAATTTTCCATTGGATTTTTACGTTTTGTGATTCTAATAATAATTTTAGTGTTTATTATTATTATTTAAAATGCCTAATTAACACGTACTCTTATTTTCTGCGACTTATTTCCATGTAATAACTAGGCCCTTTGTTGGTTCTTGTTCCAAAGTATCACTTCTCTAATAGTGAAAAATAACTTCCTAAACTTTTGATGTGGAAGGGAAATTGGACATTGGTAGGCCTGACAGGGGAGGCATATTGGGGCTGTTATGTCTTAGGCCTAAGGCAAGAAGGGATTGTTTTGAATACTGTGTGTCCTGGTCTTATGATAGCTGCGTGCGGTTGGTTCTGCAGATGCTGAAGAGAGATCAGACCTTGGAGAGATACACAGTGAAGAAGGGGGGTAATTGTTACATTAATCACACTAATAATGTTAACCATGTATTTGAAGTGATTCAATGACAATACATCATTGCGTTAATCATTAATCAAAGGACAATATCTACAGTTATTCAATGTCATATAATCAATATATATATATATACATATCTCAAGTAGAGTCTAGAAGCACGACAGATTCCGGTAAAACTGAGCAAAATGGGTGGGTTTTACCTACCAAGGTGAACCAATAGAGAAGTGGAATTGTGTTTGTTATACTTCTGAGCTTGGTGTGTTGGTGTTTTGTGACCAATCAGGACTTAGAAGTGCTTACACGGAAATGGGAGTTATGCTTTATCAACTGGTTGCTCTTTATGTTTGAGGTGACTTGGTACCGAGTGTCAGAGTGTGAGGGGATCGCTTTGCTGGATTGCTCGAATAAAAGAGATTACTTTACTCACCAACTAATAGGCCCAGAGTTTTATTCTAAGTGGCTCAAGCAGAGTCATCAGAGAGGTTGATTTATAATTTAACTAACACATTGACATTAGTTCATGACTGATTATCCTACTTAAGAGAAAAGATATTTATATTGCCATAAACCAGGATAATCGGTTGGACGACAGATGAATGGATTGGTGGATGATGTATTATAGCCAAAGCTCTTTTAAAACTTATTACCATTTTTATTTTCAGATGCGCATTTAAATGGCCAAATGTCTGCGATTTAAAGTACAAACAAATATGGTTTACGGTGGTCCTATGTATAAATTTACAACACGAATTGATGTTCTAAGTCGAAACACGCACACTGATCAGTAATCATTTCAAGCCGCAAAGCCGTCTAGCGTTTATTATTCGTAATGAACATATAATAACTTTCTACATTACTGTACTTCAGTTGCACTCTATAGTAAAATTTTTGATTGATGTAGATCTGTAAAACCGTAATTAGTATTCTGCAATTGTTATGCCGTAAGTCAGAGATGAGTAAAAAATGCTTTTACTACCACATTATACACGTTATATTTATTTATTTAGCATACGCATTTATCAACAGTGACATACAATAGAAATATTAGGGTCAGTCAATCTGTGGAGCAACTGGTGTTAAGGGCCTTGTGGGGGTTTGAATACAGACCTATTTTCAAAAGATATCTTGAGGAACCATTATATCCTCCTGAGACCCAAGGAAAAAAAGTGTCCTTCAATTTTAGGTTATTTGTCTTTGGGGGAAATAAGACATCTTACAATTTAGATTTTTTTCAAATGTATTTTTATTTTTAATTTCACAGCATGTCCTCTTTAGTGCACAACAGGAATAAATACGCTTCCTTACATCAGTAAAAAGATAGATGCAAAAACAAAATGTCCACTACAATGGACATAAATCAATGGGTGGGGTCTCAGGAGGATATAAGACTTTAGTGTTGATAGTGCTGACGCTGAGGTGATAACTTCTCACTCCCTAAACAATCGTCATTAATAAAGGAAACAGCAGTTAAGAAAAGCATCGCAGATAGACACTTGGCATCAATGAAGGACAAAAGGACTGACGTACATGTTGTTCAGAAAATTGTATTTTTAGTGATTCCTTATATATGAAGTAGCTGGACAATGAAGAAGGAAGATATATTGAAGGTTTCAATGACTTTTCAGTTTAGACTGCAAGGAAGACAATCAAGCGAAATTTCGTTTTTCAAGGCATACCTTACTGGGAAAAAAATGCCTCCTAAGTCTGAATTTGATATTGAAATAGTTACGATACAAAGGTGCAAAAGTGTATATATATGCTAGGGTGAGCAGATAATCCATGTCAGGGAGGACACTTTGAGCTACTTCGGGTTTTACAAACTACTTTCAAACAGAAAGGCTCCTGTGCTCGGCTAAATAGTTCAGCTCTTCTTGTGCTTTGACTGGTTCGATTCCTTGACTGAAAGACTCATCCAGCTGTTTCACATTAGCATTAGTGACACATGCATGATTATAGGAGACTGACCAATCAGCACACAGTAAGACCTCAGTGCTCAAGTGAAATCCAGGTCCGTTTAATTGAAATGGTGATTTACAATTCCTGTCCTAGCTCTGAGTGTCCTCGCTGATATGGATTTTCTGGTCACCCTAATAATATAATATATGCCATCTTCCGACACGACGTTTATTACTTAGCTTTACACTTATAGTCACCTAACACGTACACTCCTAACATATCGAACTTAGGTGTCACATTATATTTTATGGCCCATGTATTGTCTTGCACGCCGAGTCAACCGCTGAATTCACACATTCTATCTCCGTCAGGTATCCATCCTCAGTTGCTTACTTATAGGAATTTAGTGGCGGCTAGGGGGCGCCCGACACCTGCGTCCAGCATGCGGCTATACGTAACAGATGGGCGTTGCGTGACGTCATCTACGAGCGCCACGGCGCGACGTAATCACTCAGCAGGTCCGCGATGGAGGTAAACAGAGACGAGGCGAAGCGCTGTGTTGAGATTGCTGTCGCGGCGCTAAAAAACAAGCAAGCGGACAAAGCCGTGAGGTTTTTAGAAAAGGCACAAAGGCTGTTTCCGACTGACGAAGCGAAGGGTAAGACGACAAGGCCTTTTTGCTACAGCTGTCAAGCCTGGCCGCAGAGTCATGGTTTAATGCTGTGTGAGATTCTGGGCCGTAACACCAGACCTCCAGATATTGAAAACTGCTTTAATTGCGAGTTAGGTTCACAAACCCCCTTTCAGATGAGAGGAATGTAGCTGAAATGTAAATTGAGTACATGTAATTTTGTACTTGTCAACGCTGTTATGAACTCAGTGTTGACTTCCTCTTCTGTTTCATCTGTTCAGTCATTTTATGTGGCATGCGGCTTTTTCCTTGGCAATAATTAGACGCCATGCACATTGTTTGGTTTCTTTCTATTGAGGTCACTACAGTGCATGAAGTTTTTTTTCAGGAATACGGGATAAACAGCACCTGTTTTCAGTGTCTCATCCTAAAAAGTTGCTAGGTAGGCAGCTGTCTGGGCGCGGAGGGTGGTGTTACTGGGGCTGCTGTTGATGATGATTAAATGATATTCAATTTTAAATTCTGGTTTAACGTTTTCTTTTATATACTTCATTACTTTTCTGTTCTGTTTTAATGGTGGAAGCCTAACCCAAAAAATATAGAGCAGTACCAGAGAGAGAATGAGAATCTTTCTCTCTCACACACACATGCACACAAGAGCAGTTTGTAGGTGTCAGTTCCCTTGAACTGCATGTCTTTGGCCCTTGAGTAGAGCAGTGTTTCCCAGTCCGGTCCACGCGTACCCACAGACAAAATGAGGACTGTCTGACTGGGAGTTGAGAGGGAGCAAAAATGTGTATTGGCTTTGGGTTCACATTGGGCAACACTAGGGTAGAGTGTACATTAAAAACCCTTACAAACACTGGAATGTGGCACAGGGCATTGGTGTTAATCCTTTCTGGTTAGTGGCCTATATGTTAATAAGGGCACATAGGATCCTGGGGGGGTGGGGGGTAATGTGGCTTCATTTATTCCTCCAATAAATAGACCTTTTGTATTTAAATTATTACGTTGTGTCCTCTCCTCCACAATATCAATATCAAACACTCGGCTACCTCATTGTCTGTTAAGCGACCCATTATCTTACTTAACTGAGTAGTGCAATCATTTCACAGAACTTCGATTAAATTCCATTTTTTCATTGTGAGGTTTCATCTTTATCAATTTTTTTTCCCCCCAAGATTCAAGATATTTTTTGTCACATACAATGATGTTATGCAATGAAATATATTACCTAAGTTTTATTACCTTAGAGTCTGCTAAGCAAATCAGAATAGTCAGAACCAGTATGCAGAATATTTAATGGATTCATCACCTTTTCAAAAGCATAGTATTAGTCCTCATTTTTGGGCTTACCTTTGAAATTGAGGGCTGTAAAACTAGAGAATAAATCGAGTTTTGCTTTTAACGTACAGATTTGTTGATCACTTGAGACTGACAGGGACATGTGGCTTTTCCAGTGCGTTCTTTCCCCCGTCGTCTTCTGTGGTGTGGTTTTGCATCGCCTGCTTTTGCGTGGAGTGATGCTGCAGTTCCCCTGTAATCCCCTTAAACTTGTGGAGGTTCTTTCATCCAAGTGCATTTTCACCTCACTTAACTGTTGCCATCCGTCATGTTATCTGTGTCCCTTAAACAGACGGCATGTTTTCTTTCTGTCCTAATAATAGTGTCTCACATAAATAGCCATGCTGTACACACAGCCCTTACGGATATGCGTGTCTATCAAAGCTCTTTTGTACTTTGTTTAACGGACGTATTTATCTGTCAAATAAAGATGGTCTTCTGGAGTTTCCTGATTGGTTGTGATAATTCAGTATCCTTTCAAGCTTCTATTGCCATATCTAAAACCTAAGATTTATCTAGCGTGGTTGATGTGAAAGTAAAGCTTTTCCTGAATTTGTCATAGTGACCTGTTGGTGAGCTTTAATATGATGTGAGGCATTTCTCCCACAGATAATATTTCTTTGTGCATGTTTAAATAGAATATTCCATGTGTAATTCCAGCCAAAAATAACACCACTACCACATCCTTGGCTGAAATATGTGCAGAAAACCAACCCCATGTATTTACAGCTGCATGCCTTTCTAAAACTAACAATGCGGCGGAGAGTAAATCTGCTTTTGGGACAAATCATATGGTTTCGTTTTCACAAGCCTCTCTTTTTGAACGTGGGTGGTGTAATGTTTTTATACCCTGTGCACTTTACTGCACTCTACCAAAAATGCAAACAATCTTTGTTTTTCAAGCTTAGTTTTTAATATACCTAGACCACAGATAAAATGTGTGTAAAAACAAATGCCAGGCCCGCTGTTTAATATAGCCACCTTTGTATAAAGAGCCTTTTTCACACTTAACACGCCCTCCAAACCACGCTGTTTTCCAGTTCTGCTGGAGTCCATCGCAAAGAATGGGCAGCCTTGCGGGGCAGAGAGTACGTCAGGAGGCAGCGATGCCCCAGGGCCACGACACCGGAGAACCAGGCCAGACAGCGGCACGGCCCCCGAGGAGAAGGCCACAGACTCTGGCAAATCCTACACCCCAGATCAGCTGGAGGCTGTCAAAAGGTGACTACACTTCTGCATCTCTGCTTTGTAAATCCATCAGAAATGTATGTTATACCCCTTCACTGCCAAATGCATTAAAATATGCACATGTAGTGCCATCACAACAAAGAACTTCTGGAGCTTTCCGGAACGTTCCAAAAGAATTCTGTCTATGCAGAAACTAGAAGCATTGATGGTCACATTGATGGTACCTAATAACGAAAATAAAATATAGGTATAACCTGACATACGATCAGAATTGACATTTAGTCTCAGATAAAGTTGACAGAACCAAATCCCATTTTGCTGATTATGTTACAGATAAGTGAGTAGTGGGGTTAGCTCTGCAGTGCTATTATCTCAATATACATATGAAATACGTGCTTGTACGACTATCATCACCATCACTACATAGAACTTTCTGGAAGTTTCCGGAACTTTCTGGAAGAATATTGTCTATATGGTAACCAGAAGCTGACATTCACCGTACTTAATAATAACAATGAAATGGGTGTACTCTGAAATACGATCAGACCTATCAGCAAATCTTGGTTCAAACTGACAGAACATGATGCCATTTTGCTGATTGTTAATTAGTGAAGAGTGAGTAGTAGGGTTCTTCTCTCTGGAGCGCTGTATGAACAGTCTCCAGTTTGCGCACGAGATTCCATCCAAAAGTCTGCCTTTTAGTTCAATTTGTAGATAAGTTAGAAAAATCAAAATAAAGTTCATATTAGTAGTAATTATACAGTAATAATAAAAATAGCTGCATATGGTATTGACAAACTGACACAGTGTGTTCAGAAGTGTCTCTAAGTAGTGAATATGTTCATTATTACGAACCATTGTATTTAACCTGAATTTTTATTGTAATGTGCTTTGAGACAATCTATTCTTAAGTATGAGTTGTCTGTAAGTCAAATGTTCTTAACCTGGGGACTGTCTGTATTATCTCAGTGCACCTAAGTAATACGTACATGTACAAATGTCATCACCATTGCAACAATCAGCTAGAACTTTCAGGATCTTTCTAGAACTTTCTAGAAGAATGCTGTATATATGATAATCAGTAGCTGATAAGTTTATAGCATGGATATAAACTGAAATAGCCAGGAATGTTTTGGTGTCAAACTGACAGAACCGAAACCCATTTTATGAGGAATACAGCACTCCACGGAGAATTGTATTACTATGGTTAGCTGTCTGACATGTCCGAAATGCTGCCTCCAGTGCATTGACAGTAAAGATATTCTGTTCTGTTCTCCGTCAGCTAACAGGCCTCACGCCGCAGGTAGTATCAGCAGCCTGCTTCCCCACGGCGCCACCGCATGCTCTCCACGCAGGGACTTTCAGACGTCGCCTTTTATCTTATCAGGCAAACATGTCTCCCGGCCATTAGTGTGGGACGGGCCCAGCCAGCCCCGGCCGGCGTCTCTGCGGCCAGTGCAGATCCCATGCAGGTCAATTTCTGGGCCGACACGTTGAATAGCCATCGCGGCTTCGAACTGCAGCGCTCGGCATTCGTACTCACTGCCAGTTGCATTTCTAAAGGAAATCGAATCTGAATAAATAAACATGAATGGCCAGGCGTGAGCATAGGAAAGGCAACCGCCTGGTGAAATTTACAGATGGCACCCCCCACCCTTACCGTCGGCTAAAACTGCCCCCCCCCCATTCGGCAGAGCAGTTTTTTTATATATTGGTTTTTAAAGCAAGTTTAGAAATTGTTGATATGTTGATATATGTTCATAATATCCTAATGATTTTTTTTGTGGAAGGCCTGATATGACCTAATGATGAAATCCTAATTTGTTAATAACAAGCAAACTGCTTGGAAGTGCAAATTACTTTCTGATTAATTTATAATTTCTGATTATGACAGGATCAGTATCTGGGTGTGCTGTGTTTGTGGACATTTGTTAGTCTCTCCTCAGGTCGGGAAAGTACAAATCCAGACCAAGCTTTTGTTTCAACCAACCAGTTGACTATAAAGAGTCACAGTCTCAGAATACTCAGCTGTTTGGTTTAAACAAAAACTTGGTCTGGATTTCTACTTTCTGGACTTGAACCTTCCACCTCTGTCCCCATATCCTAATTTGCTTTGCAGGATAAAGCAGTGTAAAGACTATTACGAGATCCTGGGAGTGAACAAAGATGCCGCTGAAGATGATCTTAAAAAGGCTTACAGGAAACTGGCGCTGAAATTTCACCCAGACAAAAATCATGCCCCAGGTGCCACTGAGGCCTTTAAAGGTAAAATCTCAGGGGTTTTTTTCTGCTCATAATCATTTCTGTCACTAGATGGGAGTATTGAGTCAGTCGACCTGATCCACTGTCGCGTGTGATGACTGTGCAGTACTTTGTATTGTTCTTTGTGTCTTTAAAATATATTCAGAGTCCTCTTTTCTCCTGCCATGGGGCACTGTACATAAAAGCCGTTTTGCATCAGTTGTTTCGTGTCTTCTCTCAGCTATCGGAAATGCCTACGCTGTCCTCAGTAACGCTGAGAAGCGGAAGCACTACGACAAGTTTGGTGGCGAGAAAGCGCACCCGTCCAGACAGGGCCACGCTGATGAGTTTGAGGCAGACATTTCACCCGAAGATCTGTTCAACATGTTCTTCGGGGGCGGTTTCCCATCAAGTGAGTCTGTTCCTTCACCCCTGGCTGTCTCTCGCCTATGGGCAGTTGGGATGAGGACTGTATTTATCCCATATTTGATTTCCTGCTTTTCAGTTCTGCTGAAACAGAAACACTCTTTTGTAATGGTCCTTTTTAACATTGTGTCTTCTGTATTTTGTGCCTGATTAACGACTCTCTGGTGGAGATTTCACCATTACGGTGAATTCAGTAACTTTACAAGCCTTCTGAAGAGTCCGACATGCTGTTTTTCGTGTCGGAAGGCAATGTCCACGTTTACAGCAACGGCAGGATGCGGTACACCTTCCAGCAGCGGCCCGAGCGCCGGGAGCAGCAGAGGGATGTAAGGGACACGTCGGATGTTTCGCCCGCGGCTGGGGTAGGTTTGTACCAGCAGCGCTGACGGCCCCTGTGCCCTCTACAGGGGGGCCTGGCCCTGTTCGTCCAGCTGATGCCCATCCTCATCCTGGTGGTGGTCTCGGCCATCAGTCAGATGATGGTGTCCAACCCGCCCTACAGCCTCAGCCTTAGGCCGTGAGTGTACCCGCATGTCTCTATGAACCCCCAAGCCAGTGTGCCAAGGCTCTTAAGCCACCGCCTCAGACCTTGTGTTAGCATTATTCTAGTATTTCATTATCTCCTTATCCATCCATTCATTCATTTTCTATACCCACTTGCCCTGTACAGGGGCATCCGGAGCCTATTCCGGAAGCTGTAAGTACATTGTCTCATGATGTTTTTGTTATGTTGGATTTCATGTACAATATATAAATAAAAGTATATTTATATTATTCAAATTTCAACTCCTTTGGCCATTGTGTCTTGGAAGTGCATGAGTCTAATGCTCTACTTTGAAGTTTATGTGGTCTGTCGATAATTGTATTATTAATGATAATGTATTATCTCAATATACATATGTATGTATTTATACGTGCTACGTATTTTTACGATAGCCTTTTCGTGTAATTTAACATAATGATAAACCGCCAAAATGAGAGGATTTATGTCTTTACTTATATGCAGATAGTCAGCGTGATCCATTCTCTGTTAACGATAACCCGTGTGATGCAATTCAGCTGAGTAATCATTTGCTATTACATCATGTCAGATAATCATTTCAGTCATTAGCCAGTTCAGTTTCCATTTCAGTGGCGTTTTGCATCCCATGCATGACAAACAGAATAAGGTTGATGTAATTATTCATCCTGGTTCGGTTTGAGCTGATTGTTGTGCCGTCCTCTCTGTCTGTCTGCCGACCGGTCTTCTGATGCTGGGTAGTACAGCAGCCAGCTTCACGTTGATGTTATGTAACCATGCGCCTGTAACACCCAGGGTCCCCCTGAGTCACTGCTCTTTGTGGTTGTCTGATTTCATTTTGCTGGTATTACAATGCAGATGCCATGTTCCGTGTCACTATTTAGAGCCGATTTGGGATTCTTGGGTTGCCTGTGTTATAGAAAAAATAAAATGCTGACTTTTTTTTAAATTGTTCATTAAAACTCTTATTGTCATAGATGTTTATGGCAATCTGGTCTTCGGGAATCTGCAGTCCGAAATGTGGACTATCTGGCAGAGAGCTGGGAGGGAGCAGAAATGTGCTGTCTGTAGGTCCTCATGGACCAGGTCTCGTGGTGTTTTGATGGACCGAAGCTCAGGTTGATGTGCCCTTCTGTCCCCACGCAGGTCGTCGGGTCACATTCACAAACGGCTGACGGAGACTCTGAGGGTGCCTTACTACGTGGGAGACCACTTCACCAAGGAATACAGCGGCGTGAACCTGAAGAACGTGGAGAGGAACGTAGAGGATGACTACATCTCTAACCTCAGAAACAATTGCTGGAAGGAGAAACAGCACAGTGCGTTCTACCAAAACTCGTTTTGGGAAAACAGATATGGAACCTTTTAACTTTCCCCCTTTCTTAGCTTCTGCAATGAATTAATAAACCATTGATCGGGGTTTTAGGTGACCATTCATGAGACATTAATATCCATTTCCAGTTAAATGCCTGACTGGATACTGTAACATCTTAGTTTCCTTTTTTTCAATAGGTCCATATATACAAAATATTTTAATTTAAAAGTTATATTTTGTCTTTTTTTCATCCAGTTCACAGACATGCATAAGAGCCACCGTCATTATTAGAATCATAACAGCCAATGCTTTTCAGTTGCACACTGTGACCTTTTAAACATTTCGGGTGGTATCAGCTTCAGCTCCTTTGAGCATTCTGGTTTCTGTGTGAAATCCTATCTCTGGTTATTTTCTCTTCTGGGTTCCTCTGTGCATTCCTCCCGACTGCCACCCGCTCTCTCTTCCCGTTGCCTGAGCGGATCCCACCTTCACACGCGCTCTGACGCAGGCTAGCATGACTCGCACCAATGCTATACTGTACTGACCCCGGTCAAAGGTCACGCGTGTCATTGCTGCGCATTCTTTTTTGAACAGTTGACCCATATTGTGCCTTGAGTGTTACAGGAGCGGTGCACTTGGGTAAATGTGATTCCCGGTTTATCTGAACCGGACTTTTCTAACCTTGATAACTGCTCTCGTACTGTGCTGTGATCTGTTTGCACAGCGCTCGGAATCACTTGTCTGAAGACAATTTGCTCTTTGTTTGCATTGCAGAAGAGGGCCTGCTGTATCGAGCGCGGTACTTCGGTGACAGCGACCTGTATCAGAGGGCACAGAAGATGGGCACCCCAAGTTGCTCCAAGCTGTCTGAAATCCAGACCGTGTTACATGGTTAAAAAAAAAAACTCACTCCTTGCCACGCAACGTAGGTGCGCCAAAATAGGCCAAACTCCACCTCACCCTGTAAATGCCCTTCAAGACTGAGAGGCTATGGACGTTTTATTCCAGTCAACATTGTAGTGATCGTTTTAGTGTAAGATATGTTGTCTACTTTTTTTTCCTCACGAGATGTTTTTCGTTTATTGATTTCATTGTTTCTATTTTGTGAAATATTATTATTTTATTATTAAACAAATAATAAGAAGCTGCTGGGTCTCCTTCTGAGCCCCAGAAAAGATAAATCAGTAGGTTTTTATTCAGTTTTGTTAGCACAGTGTGCTGGAATATAGCCAAAACCGGGACCTCTCCCGTAATCTCCTCATTTCCTAAAATGCTAACGGAAGCCAGAATATGCTGTGATTATTTGTATCGCTCCGGAAAGAGGGGCTTGTGGGCAATTGCCATACGAACTTTGACAGGATGGAGTTTTAAGCTGCAGTCTGCTGCCTACTGAAAAGCATGACCACCGTCATCACGCGGCGACCAGCCCAGGGAAGGATAACGCATTCTGTTGGAAGTTCTTGCCATTACTCTTTAAATAACAGAAAACATTACGGATCCAAGATATTCGCTGCTTGGACCCCTAATTATCCTGATTATTGTCGCTAATAACGAGTTACAAAGTACCGACATTTTAAAATGCCATTTTTCTTGCTTTAGGTGCTTTCGAAGTATTTGAAAGGAATAGCGTGCGTGCGCGCGCGTGTGTGTAGTCTTTACAATGTGTCCGTAAAACATCGATTTAAAGTGGGGGGTGGAAGATTGCTTGGTTGACCACTCCGCTTTTGCAGATGATGGAACTTTTTCTCCTTTGAGGAGTCAGTGAGCCTCTCGAATTCTCTGAGCGTAAAAAGCTTGGAGCGCCGAGCGCTTTCTGCATCTGGAAGTAATTTATTACGCTGTGAGATTCTGTCTTTGATTGGAAATCAGTTCTGTGAAAGAACTGCATTTTCCCTTACTTTAGTCCGTTTTATTGTGAAAAAGAATCTCAGTGCCTGTTTTTAGTCAGTTAAGCCGGTGGTTGATGTTTTGTACATGTTTAACTTAACTATGCAGGGATAAAATGTAATTATTTAGCATAGTTTTGTGTATGACGAAATTCTTTGAGGCTTTTACTTAACGGCTTTACTCTCGAATGTAAATGATTGCGTCATTCAAAAGAAACTATTTTAAAATAGGATAATTAAAGTGTATTTTAATTTAAGATTAAACAATTCCCAAAGCAGACAATATCAACCCATATTTTTTCTTTATTGGTACTTTGGATATGCATTTCCACAAACGGTGAATAAAATATGCGTGCCACACTCTTTGTCATGATTTTTGTGAGAGAACGGAGCCAACTGAAATGGTCCATTCATTTTAAATCAAGGCTCTTGCGAAATCACTACCCAGGCCTACCTTCAAATACACTCGTAGGCTATGGCAGCGCGACTTTGTGGTTTATAACGCAAGATGTCTCAAATAGGCCTACAGCTTTCATATATTTAAAAATCTGTAAATTTACACCCCGGATGCAATTCTCTGTCACATGTAGCCACGTCTGTTGCATGTCATGCATGTCTTGTCTATAATACGGGCCGCGGAACGGATCTGAACTGGGGGGGAAAGAGAGTTAAGGTCACGCCCCTTTTGCAGTTTGCTTTAAACGTACAACCTTTTGCTTAAAAAAAACGCGTTTCCTGAGTCAGGAATTGAATAGTTTGGAAATGATCTGGAAATGCATCATAAGATACGAGTTAATCTTAAGGACAGGTAACGATTTCATATAGGAAAGAAACAATAACATTTAGAAAAAGACATTTATTGGTCGCCTATAATTACTTTAATAAAAGTATAAAACAGTGCAATGTGAATATTTGAACATCAAATAAATTAAGAGGCACGGGTGAACAATTCATAGGAAAATGAAAAAAAAAAACATGTCCCCAAAATATTAACCTATACCGTGAACATACTGAAATTGACCAGTCAAGGGACTTCTAGACATAGCCCCATCTTTAGAACAATGCATCACCTTACAGTACAAAAGTTTAAAAAATAAAAAATGTTGTTACAGCACAAGTTAAAATGAACATTTTCACATTTGAATACTGCTAATGTCACCATATGAGTATGCTGCCATGGTCTTCATACTGAGGTAGACCGTCTAGAGTGTTAGAGAAGCACCGTTTTCATTGCACTGTTAGCTGTGAGCCCTACCCCAGTATGCAAAGGTGCCTCAAAATTATTGTAGCACCAGGCTACTTTCTTCCCTTCACGTAAGACTGGAGTTTTTCCCATGAGACAACTGAAATCGAAGAGCAACTGTCCATTGACAACTGACACTGCTATAAAGTGTGAACAGTTGAATTGCTTATGATCAGAACACCGCGAGTCACAGCTAGATGTGTAGTGTCCATCATCATGACAAGCCCACCCAAATAGTGTCTTCGGAATTCAACATTCTTCAATGAGGAGCTCTTCAGAGCTGTACAGTTTCTTCTTGATCACCCGAAAGCCAGTGCTCAATCTAAGGGCATGTCTCACAGTTGGGGCGGAGGGTGATTTAGCAGAGAACAGTTCCTGGATCTTTGGCCACAGCCCCCCACAGTCCAGCCTAAGCACTAATGTGAGCTGGAAGGTTGGGACAAGGTAAGGGTCCACGGCGATCTGCTCCACACTCTGGCAAACGTCTTGTTGCTCAACGCAGAGGTCGATGAGCGCCCCCCGGAGGCCGCAAGGCTCACTGGCCGCTAAGTGCAGAAGCTCCTGACCTATGTGCTCCAGAAGCTGATCGGGGATGAGAAGTTTGGTGCACCTCAGGGCATTATCTTTAGCGTCCATAAGACTACAGGCGATGAGTTCCACGACCTCTTTGCAAAGGGTTTCTTCCACGGGATCGTAAAAGAGATCACATTCATCGCAGGAGGAGACGTCAGACAAGAGTGTCGGTTCTGAAAGAGAATTGATTGCAAAAAAAATCAGATCAAACTGCAAAAGAAAACGACACTGCTGCACCGTAGCCAATGTATCCCACAGCAATCCACAGCAAACAAAGCCCAACGCTTAAATCGGGAATATAATGAAAACGGTCCTTACCAGATTCTGAGCATTCGCTCCGGCTGCAGCTATCAGAATCGGAGTCCATGCTATGATTAACGCTAGATCCGCTGAAGTCCGTCAGCTTCTGCATCAGTTTACTCCAGGACAGGCGCTTCGCAGTGCTGTCAGTCGTTGGGGTCGGGGAAAAACTGCTATCGGAGCTTTTTAAGTTCGCACACTGCGCCGGCATGGTGTTAATGGTCCTTTGGTTGCACAATGAAAAATAAAAATCCGCAGGTTACCGTCTGGCTGCGATATGCTGTAAAGAGAAAACAGAGAGAAAAAACAACGTTTAAATAAGTGCTCAAAGACAAACTGATGCAACCAAGTCGCACAAGGAACAAAGCGATCCAGTTCACAAGAGACTGCAAACGGACTGCATAACGTCATCCTATAGCGTAACTTGGAGCTAACCAAACTGGCAAAGAAAACATTCGTGCAAGGATACTTACAGGGATGTTAACGTAGGCAAGGGGTATCGTCAAATTTAGTTTCAGTAATTAATAACCGACAGTGAAGTTATTCCCCTAAACAGTGCAATGTATTGCTAACACCTGTCTCCCCCTCCTTCACCTAGTCCTGCACTGCAACGCTCCTGCTAACGCAAAGGCTGCTTATATAGATCTGGCCAGGGGGGTACAGCAACCGCCCCCAACACGGTTTTCATCCAATCAGCTTTTACGGCACGTTCACAACGTTTCAATCCTGCCTGGTAACATTTCTGAAGCCAGAAGAATGGGGGGGTTGGGGGTGTTGAAAATGATCCCCCAACTTTTGTTTGCGGTTCCTGTGAGCCCAGTACAAGGGACGCCCAAAAACACACGTAGACTGCCCGAACATGTCCGAGCAAAAAGCCTCTGAGAAGTGGACAACTTGCTAATTGTTAAAAGGCAGACAAAGAAACAAAGGTAACGCAAAATTAAGACTTTGCCACAAAGTGTATTTCAACTACTGTCATTGCACATAACTTAAAATATTTACAAAGCAGCTATTATTTTAAGAAGTGAACATGTTAAAATGAATTAACAGTGTTTCAAGTCGATCATCATTGAATCAGTCAGTGAAGGGTATGTTTTAGAATTTGTTCTCTCTCACAACACTTACAACTGACAAATTTAAAGAATAAAAATCTATGTTCTGTGTGCATTTCATTTTTACAGTCACACCAATTATTGGCTTCATAGTGACAGTTTAATTTTTTCAATATGCTGACTTGGGCTCAGATTACTTCATGCGATAAACAACTGGCAGCGCTGCCCCTAGCGATCCCGAAGTGAGCCGTACAGCCGCACGTCCGCATTCAGGGCCCCCGCCTGGCGAGACAAAGGAAACGAGCCGCTGATGCTGGGTCCTACCGCCTACCCCTCTCCATTTAACCGCGTTATATTTAATCCAGAAAAACAAAAATAGTAAACGTAACTGTGAGGTTATGTAACTAGGTGTTAAAAGAACATTTCATGTAGCGTTTTTGTTATTTTGTCAGTTATATTTCGGGTCACCTTTAACGCGAACCTTTCACTGATGGGCAGAGCAGAAAGTATGATGTAATGTTGCACCGTCTATTCTTTTGTTGCTCACTGCGGATATAACCTGCCTCATTCTCATCGTAGGTAACAAAGGGGTTGTGCGAGTTTGGAGCCTGCAGATCTATGGAAGCAATGTTTTACAATCTCGAATTTGGACATTTTCGTAGGGTTTTTGTAAAATCTAACGGGAATATGGGTGCATGTAATATACGTTGATTCTTACAATCAGGCAGCAGTACATTCCTCCCGAAATTTTAGTATGCATTTTAAAAGCATCACTATGGGTCACTGGGGTATTTTCTATATAGTGGTGGGTTGTAAAATAGTTTTCAGAAGCGGTAAAAAAATGTCTTAGCAGATGAGTGATAATGACTACAGTAAATTCTGTAGACGTACGTTAAATGTTTCTGCAAGAAGGGCGAACTTCTTTACTTCAGGTATTTGTTCTGCTCCGAGTAGTCCGGACAGGATTTTGCATAGGCATCTCCTGATTTGTCCTCACTTTAACAAGTATTGCCTTCTTGTATCTGGTGTAAATATAATTGCAAGGTTTTCCCTTACGCCAATAGTAGTGCATTTCATATCAAATGTCGATAAATTAAAAGTGAATATGTGTGCATTTCATGATTCACTATAAGAAATGTTAGTTACCACTCATTCTTGAAAAAAAAACGTGTGCAATTGATTTTTTCTTTTATTTGCCCAAGTACAACATAACTTGCAAGAAACTGTAAAACTGTGTCTGGTAAACTAAAATATCTTATTTCTTTTTTAAAATAGTCTTTCAGTTTTTGCTTGAATGCACAGAATGTGGAAAATAAGTTTCTTGGTGATTTTCGTATGAGGGTTTAAAAAGTGATCATAAACTTTGGTTTTTACTTTTGCAGAAAAATGCATCGCAAGCTATTCCTACGCTTTCTTTAGGCTGTAACAGAACTTACAGTCACTCTCTACTGGAGCCCTAATAATTCATATAGCTGAAGAAAAGTCCTTTGGCGGCCCGCCAAGTAGCACAGCCGCGCTGCATTGTGACACGTGAGGCGCGTTCACACGCTGAAGTACAGCTTGTACTGTGACGCTGGACGGTCAACCGCAAGAAAAACAAAACACGCTGTGTGTACGCCCAAAGTGAGTAACTCCGTGTCCACTTTCAATGCCGACCCTCTATGCACGGACATTAAAGCGGACGTCAAGACGTAGGGAGCACATTTGCTAACTAAAATTAACTGAACGAAATGCGGTGTAGCTCGGGTACAGATGCATGGGTCATGCAACATGCAAGGCTGCGCGGGCACGTGTGTCTGGTATGAAGAAATCGAGCTGGGATTTTTTCCACAGTCTCCTACTCTGTAGCTGTTCGGCGTATTCGCAGGCTACAGTCCGAGTCCCCATGAATTCAAGAGATCTCAGTGTTTGAGCGAGGTGTCTTATAGATGAGCTGTCACGTCCTTACATAGCCTTACAATAAAACACTTTTTACATTTCTAGTTCCATGCTCTTGTCTGGCGTCTCTTCCGCATATTTCATTTAACGAATTAAATGAAAAACAGCCAAAAAGGCGTAAACACAGTTGAGAATGAGCCATACATCATCTATAAGACTGTGGCCACTTCGCATTGCGGCAGGTAGTGCTTTTCTCGCTAAGAATGTATTATTGAATAAGCGTGCCCTAAAAACACTCTTAAAGGGGATGGCAGCTCAGGAAAAAGGTGAAGTACATGTGCATCAAAGATTAGAAGCTGATAAGAAAGCACAGCACAAATATAATTGTACAGTGGATATAAAAAGTGTACACACCCCTGTTAAAATCCCAGTTGGGGGGGGGGGGGGGGGGGTATTTTAAAAACGTACAATAAGCTGGTTGCATAAGTTTGCACACCCTAAAACTAATACTTTGTGGAAGCACCAGAAATGCTTGTGTTGCAATTGAATTGTACGGGTTATTAAAGGTGGGAAAAGGTTTGAAATGATTTATTGTGGACTGATTTTTTTTTGCATTACAAAAACCTGGTATTTTAACAGGGGTGCATAATACACATTATATATCCACTGTACATGGGCCTGTTGAGACTGTCTGTCCATTTTCCAGATTGGTGTAGATCTATTGCTGAATGAGGGAGCAGGGTTCACTACATAAACAACACTGGATATAGTACATGAAATATAAACAGTCGTCAGAACAATCCCCAATTGCCATTCCAGAAATCTTACCCAATCTGGGTGTTTTTTATGCTGTTCCTGAGTACAGTGCTTATTTCATCTTTTCCTTGGACGTTTCGTTGAGTGTTTGCCCATCATTTCAACCACCATCTACTAGCTTTCCCATACCACCGGGAATTCAGAAGACATTAGCAGTTAAAACCTGAAAATGGGTGCGGTGGATGCCTTTGTTTCATATAAACGCTCTGAAAGCGTTTGCCTGGCAGATAGATAATGATCGGGTGCGTATGCAGAAATGCCAGTGATTGGCAAAGGGTGCACGTTTCACTAGTGTGGCTCGGTTGGTAGAACTGCATCTCTATATCTCTGGGCTTAGGGCTTGATATCCCACATCTTTACTGTGTGTGGAATTTGGACATGCTCTCTGTGTCACGTGGCTTCCCTCTTGTAGTTTTAAGATGTGATTAGGCGCCTCTAAAAACATACCCCAGTCAGTATATGCTTCTCCATGGATTGTCACCCCACCCACGGTGTCCTCCTGCCTTGTGCTACCTGGCTCCAGCCCCCACCTCTACCCAATATAAATGGTTAGAAGAGCAAAGACTGAGTATAAGACAGAAAAGGTGCTAGTGCCAGAAGCAGCTTGCTTTCCATTTTGTTTGTACGTTTAGAGACCGGAGACATAAATAAATTGATCATTGTAAATTACTGTAAATCGAGTATTGTGTGTGTTGTGTGTACCCTGTAGTATTTTTGTTCGTTTTGCACATTGAGCCAATAAAGTTTACTTTGACTTGACTTTGATTATGGCACTTTTCATGTTTACGTGTCACTCGAGAATGTGGGGCTCATGGCTCCAGAACTGAAAAATATGCATCAATACAGCTGCATAATAATAAGTGGCAAAGCATTTCTGTCAGGGGGAAGCGTGAACTCTGTTTTAGCTGTTAGTCTTGTATTAAGCAGCCTGTTACGCGGCACCAGAACACCCAACTGCGCGTCTTTGGACTGTTAGAGAAGACCGAGGTACCTGAAGGAAACTGCTGCAAAACAGACAGGACATGCAAACTCCACACACATAATAGAGGTTGGACTCGAACCCGCGACACTGACGTTACCATATAACCCTTAAATGATATTCCCCCCGAATAAAGTAATATGTTTGGTTTCCCGTTGAACTGGGTATTAAAAACAGGCACCTGAGCATTTTAGAATATGTACCTGGGGTTAATATATCAATTAACATAAGGCAATGAGGTAATGAGGTGCGCTACAGAAGCAACAGTAGTGATGGCAAGATATGACACTAGAGATCAGCAGGGGCTTCTCCTGCTATGGCCCCACGGTCTAAGACAGATTGGCACAGAAAAGCATCCACACTGAATCCACCCTGCTCAAAAGCTTCAATATTTGCAGCTGTTGTATAATATTCACCCTTACTATGCATCCTGTTACAACAGCAACAGCTTAACTGGTGACGTTATGTGTGCTTTTCTTGCTCGCCCGATTCTGTGAAATAGTTAAACAGTTAACGCTATGTCCCAGTGCTACATTGTCTTTATAGCACTGTTTGTAAGGTTACTTCCCTATCTGATAACGGACATTGACTTTGAGTGTCATCCAATGGCGCGACAAAAAGCGTTCTAAACAAGCGCGTATTGGGCTGGCATTAGGACCCAGGGGCGTGCCTTGGAAGGCTGGCCATTTCCTTTTAAGGAAAACAGGGTAGACAGTTTTAAGAGAACAGTACATTCTGTACAGCAATACAACTATTCATTCTTTATACCTAGTCTGGCTTTACTGTAATGTGCTAGTACGTAGGAGAGTACCGCCTCAAAAATATTTGCATACCAGAGACACGTTTGTGGAGATACTTGACCAAAAAAAAAAACTTCACAAAAGACAATTAAGTTTGTCAGTAACTGTTCTAGCAGAGTGGGATAGAACGAAAAAAAGAAATCTTATTTTACTTGGCATTTTTAATACCACACAACTAATCAAATGAACTCAAACTACTCAAATTAATCCTGAATATTCAGATCACAGCTTCTGGCAAAACATAAATAACAAATTAAAAGT
Source organism: Stomatorhinus walkeri (assembly GCA_026784285.1). Lineage (NCBI taxonomy): Eukaryota > Metazoa > Chordata > Actinopteri > Osteoglossiformes > Mormyridae > Stomatorhinus > Stomatorhinus walkeri. Next base: position 8,644,271 of record JAODUD010000041.1, on the reverse strand, counting down.
GGTTATCTGAGAAGAAAAAAAAGTTATTCACACACGGACAGGTATTTATGTTTCACGGCCCTTCGCTGTTAGTGAAAAGCAGCTGTGGTGGCACCCAGCACCGGGGGGGGGGGGGGGGGCGGTTAATGGCGGG
>JAODUD010000041.1:8632284-8644038 GCA_026784285.1 Stomatorhinus walkeri | reverse complement strand
CCCCCCCCCCCCCCCCCCCCCCCCCCCCCCCCCCCCCCCAGTCCATGGCGGGCTGTTAACATTGATGCGGGATCACCCTGCCATCAAGAAAAACAAGCAGCTATCGCTGGCGATCCCCGCAGCCTGCAGTCACGCCCACGCCCGCCTTTTTATCGCGTCCCGAGTTCCCAGCGGTAACAGTAAGGCTACATAAGCACAAACAGAAAAGCAGTTCCCATTGTTTCGAAGTCGCGGCTTCCCACATTTTTCAACTCATCAGATCGGTGTGAATCCCAAAGAATAGGCTCTATAGGTCAGGGGATTTCAAGTATTCGATTGTATTGTTTGTTTCCTTCATTTCACCACAGATTCAGACAGATAATCATGAAACCGGATGAAAGCGGCTCTTCTGGAAATCAGTCATTCAAATGACGAATTACATGTTAAGATTCTTACGCTTTTCCTCTAACATTACAGAAATGGCTTTCACAATCGCTGATTCATCAGTGATTTTTATAAAAGCATGATTTTACACTTACTAGGCTACATAAAGTACCCAACGCCCCTAGGTCCTTTCCAGTCAGACTGCTTTGCTCTACTGGGAGACTTATCAATGAATGAGATACTTATGTGAAAAACACACATGGTAGAAGGACACAAAAACATTTTAATACACTATTAAACGCTTTGCATGAAAACAGGGAGGACAAAAAATAACCACATAAAAGAAATGTATAATAATCATATAATAAACGTATAATTATGCAAACATGTTTTCTCGGAGGCGCTTGTGCATTTAAAACATGGCCTAATGACCCTGAAAACTTTTTTCGGCTCTCTAACAAACTTCAAAAAGTTTTGCTGCCAGAATAAAGCACGAGCGTACAGACTTCCCGTCCAGATTTCACGAAGCAGACGCGCGTCCGCAAGAAGCCAAGACTTTGGACGTCAGAGGAGAGGCTTGACGGTCACATGACCCGCGGTGTCTTAGCACTTTCACCGCCAGCTTCGGCCGTGCGAGCGATCAGGAACGGCAGCTGGAGTTACTCAACAGCCAACAGCCGTGAAGGACAGGAGCCAGCCGGAGCCAACCAGCCCCCCTTCCCCCAACACATACACGCCAGTTCTCCTGTTGTGAAAAAGCCAAGGAGGCCAAAAATACTTCTGCTAGAACACAGAGCCACACTACTAATAAATAAATCACATACTTGGCATATTATACAGAGTGCACTGACTATAGCGTTACAATGTTTGCTGTTTATTTAGCTATATTTTGACACTAACCAGTGTACAATGTGACAAGGAAAAAATAAGAATGAGATAAAAGGAGATTGCATTAATCACTTAAAAAAGGTTATATTCCAGAGACTTCACTTACAATCCCCACCCCCCAAACCAAAGCGCTGTGGGCTTTATGACTAGGAAGGCGTGAATCCTAAAAGCTGCTCGATAGGTTTATATCTCCACTCGTCTGCTTCCAGCTCCTCGACCAAACTGGCCAGTTTCTCCATTCGGGACACCTGTTGATCTTGGAGAGGGGGATAAAGTAGGTTGGATTAAAGAAATAAAATGTGTTCGTTTTAATATTGACAGTGTTGGCTTAAGTACTAGCGTTAAACACGCTGATAAACACTAAGTATATCTGGGAAACAGCGGCCATTTGTTCTCAGTTTTAACCACAGATTGAATTTTTTCGGCACGTTCAGAGCCTGTGACAGAAAAGCTTCGCAAAAAAATCATGCAGTACTACTGACCCGCCATGAATACAGAAAACAGTACACGCACACTTACCGTGCTTCACCTGTTTTAGCGTCGACGCCACTTGATAGCTGAACACTGACTCGCACAAAAACCTATCAGAGCCATCTGAAAATGACAATCACACATCAGCACAGCTCCGAGTCTGTCCATCATGTCAGTTTTAATGAGACTGGCAAAGATATGAGACTGGGAACGGAAAGCAGTTAAGAATAAGGGGAAGAAGAGGAAAGCAAGTCCAGGGAAATTAGGGACTGTGCCAAACTGGAGTGACCATGAGGAAAAGGTATAGATGGTTTTAGCATTGTTTTACAAGAATGAAACTCCCTGCAACAACAAACCCAAAGTGTACACTAATCATTATCAGATTATACTCCGATTTGGCACACGGATCGATGCTGCGTATGGGGATGAGAGATAACGCTCATGAGACCTTCCATCATCTCCCCGGCTCCTTTTGGGTACGTGTAGAGCACTTTCCGAGGGGGGATGAGCTCCGAAGCACTAAATCCAGACCCAGTGACAGAGCTCCCGCTGACACCCCCGGCCGAAGAGGAGGAGGAGGACGCTGCCATCGCCGTCCCGCCAACCTATACAAAGTGGCAAAGGAACCTTTCAAGTCGCCACATGTTAAAAGACCCATATACTTAAAAGCGAGTGGGAGCCGCCATCCGCGTAATAAATACTCGACCATTGATGATTTTACTTTTGCCTGGGGTGGTTTTACCCCTACCAGTCATAAAACAGATTAAAGACAGGGACCATTGCGTATGTAATATGTTGTAGTTAGTACAACCGACTAAATTAATTGAAATGTTAATCGGATATTTTCCAAGATAGAGCTGCCAAATATAAGTATAATACGAACTACGAGCAAGTCTAAATACTTTACCAAACAAATATTCGTTTAATTTCACACAAGAGATAAACTCGAAGTTTAACTAGCTTATTAAAACGATCCCGCGACTTTTGACTTTAAATTACTCATATTGCGACAGTTTGTAGTAAAATGGCAAAGGCAATACATTATTTACTACACTCGTACTGGATAAGACTTAATTTACAAGTCATAAATATTTATGGCGTTGAAGCTGTTTACCTTTTAAAGATACGAACAATATGTTTTCGGGTAGAAAGACAAAAACAATCTTGGAAAAACAACGACGCTGCAGTAAAGCTAAATCACTTTACGGCACATGCAGTGAAAATATTTGCGACATGTTGCCGTAAATGGCATTAAAGCCTAACTACCTGAAAGTTTCGTCTGCTGAAGATGTAATTCATTTGTATTTCTGAGTAAATCCACGTCAATCGACTGGTTAGGGATGGTGTGTAAAAAACACTGCGTGAAAAATGCGAATATTAGTGACATGAGATGAACGTGGGATGTAAGATAGCAGCTGAAACTTTTTCACAGTAGATATCACGCCACGTCTTTCTTGTTCATTTTATGTGTATTTAGTTATCGCCTGTAAAAGAACGGTGTATAAATAAGTACTTTAATACGTTCGCTTTGTGCTGGTGCTACCAGGGTATCTTCCGCTGTGGTGAGCCTTATAATTTTTTATTCAACCATAATTGATGAACTGATCATTTCTAGGTATTGTCGTCGTAAAGATGTTGCTAGGACGCCGCATTCACTTTATCTAGTTAACTAATCGAAATAGTCCTTGAACCAATGATAAAGATTAAACAGACACCTTGAGTCCAAGTCAGCGTTTTCCAGATGTGCTCATCATAACCCCCCAGTCCTCCCAGTTCTAGTAAGACTGAGGACTTTGATTGTGATTGATTGAGATACTAATTTAAACAGCTTACGGCAGTATTTGGAACAATTTTAAATATTAAATATCTGAGGTGAAACAATTCCTTCTCATCATTCATGAATCTCTTACGGACCAGATTTGTTAATTTATATAAATTAATAAGTGTTTGAGTGGCTGCGAAGGAAATAATTGGAAATGAAAAATGTCTTATGGAAGATTTTAATTTTTAAGTCGTATTTTAATGTATAGAATAACAAATGCTAAGAGAGTAGAAGAAATGAAAACGAGTATTAAACTATGGAGCTACGGTGATGGCATTTGGGAGACGCTGGCTTACGTACGTTTCTGGTTTTAAGTTTTTATGCGTTGGTGGATGTTTTAGAACAGGATGTACAGCGCCACCTATCGGATTAGCCTGCGTATATCGGGTTTGAATTTTGTTAAACTTCCTTTACAGTGAAATTTCCAGGTGAAAATGGATGTTTTACGACCAACACTAATAAATATCAATGGAAGAATTTACAGGAAAAATGTAATCAAAGAACACGTTTATCAAGAGGAAGATGATGATGAATTTTCTTACACAGGAACAGGTAGTACTTAACCCATCTATGATAATTGTACTTTCACCAACACCTTAAAATGAACAAGCTGTTTCAACAGTGGCCCTGCAGATCATTGTATTGATTTGTCTTATGATGGTTAAGAATTGCATGAAGGACACCGAATGCAAACTGATTGTTGTAACTGTTTCTCAACCTTTAGTGTTACAAAAAAAAGTTGCAAATACTCATTCCCAATGCAGGATTTCGTTATTGGAAAGTGGAACATTATTGCCCAAAAATCACTGTCAGGTTGTCAATTTATGGTTTCTTATCAGGCCTGCGCAACAGTGTTGCCGTGCTGGTTGCTGATCGCTGTCTTGGTCCCCTTCCATATCTTCTCAGTAGACTCTGCGCATTGTGCTGATGAACCCTGCAACATGGTCTCTGTGGAGGAAACTGAGAAGGGCTTCCGCTGTGCCATGGACATGCCCAGTGTTCTTTACAAGTCAGTACTCCGCTCACAGGCCGCCTCTGCCACCATCTTGTCTTTCAGACCTTATCTAGATCTTGAAAATATCTATGTTTTTTTTTTTTGATGCACTAGTTTGCTTTTTTGTGATCAGATTTTTTTTTTATTGAAAAACAATGGAAGAAGAATTTGAAAAAGAATTAACAAATGACATAACAAACACCCCCCTACATTGTGTCCTGAGACAGCGTTCTAGGAAAAGGGTGGAAAGCAAAAATACATCAATGGAAGAATCCACCGGCATATACCCTGCCCGGGAGAGAGAGCAGCTGAGGGGAAAATGATGATAAAAGTAGAAATTGTGAAAATAAACAAAGAAACAAAGTAAAAAAAGTTTAATTCAAGGCATATGGACTCACAAAATGACCTCCAACCAGCCCTTGACTAGTTGCACATCTTGAAGCCAGCTCTGAATGGTTGAGCTAGACAAATTATTAATACGGGTTGCAGACGACTGAAGCAGCGTTAAATTAAAAAAGGTAGGATCCCAGACTGAGCGGCACGGTCAGATTTTCAGCAGGAGGCTTATAACAAATCAGCCGCCCAGGAGGCGGACATCAGGAGCCTCTACTGGGCCAGTCTGCGTCTCGAGCGAGAGCTGAAATCGTGCCGCGGACATGACGGGTCGCTGTCTCTTTTACAGGTATATTATTGGAAAGAAGGGAGAAACGAGGAGGAGACTTGAAACGGAAACCAAGACCAGCATCGCCATTCCCAAGCCGGGGGTGGAGGGGCAGATTGGTGGGTGAAGCTGCGATGTCCTGTTCAGAGTGACACCGGGAAGCTGATTCTCACGGTTTTTTTCTGAAATCCAAGATACTATTCTCATGTTTTCTTGCATATTCTAAGGAATCTTATCAGGGCTAAACTGGGATTAAAAAATCAGCCCTGGACTTTCTCCCCTCGGACACACCGACTTATATATATCTATGATAAAACTGAAGGGGGGTCCCCTATTGCAAATTTGCTGGCTAACAACTCCATTGGCCCACCAGGAAAATGCCTGGCGCCATTATCTTCCTCTTGTTGATTTTTGGGCAGTATTTTGATATTTAATTTGTTGTTTTGAAGCCATTCCTTGGGTGAATTTTGCATGATTGTCTGAAGGAAGGATGACACTTTGGACAACATTGGCAAACAAATATGACAGACTTTGTCGAGTACGGTGCCTCCCTCTGGCTGAGGTGGGATTTTGTAACTAAGTGATGAGAGCGTCTGATTGAGTAGCTGTTAATTCCTCTCCTTTTGTGTTTTCTTGTGCACAGTGATCACAGGGCAGCAGAGGTCTGCGGTGACGTCGGCAGTGACGCGCATAGAGCTCCTGGTGGAGAGCTTCAGGGCCAAGCAACCTTTCACGCACTTCCTGTCCTTCGCTTTGAATCACGCGCTAATTCAGGAACACTTCCTGAAGTTTAAGGGCGATGTTCTGGAGCAATGCTCCAAGGTACGGACATTTCAATTGGTGGGACTGTGGGCATTCCTTTTTTGTAAATAATGCTATAAAAAAAAAAATGAAACGGTGAAATAGGAAGAAGTCATTCCAGAAGTAGAATCATAGTTTTGCTCACACTCTAGGTTTTTGTCTTTTAATACCCATTGTGTGCATTGTAATGGTTATTGTAATTCAGGTGATAGGATTGTTTAGTTCTCTCCCTGCACTGTGTGTGTTTGTGTGCGCAGTTTGCATGGTCTCACTGTATCACAAGTTTTCACAGGCTGCTCTGCTGGTTAGCGTCTCTAAATTGCCCACAGTTATTTATTTATTTGTTTATTATTAATATATATTTATTACATATATTTTTTTGAGAGGTACCTGACTACAATCAGAAAACAAAGGTGCCTTTGTCTGTCCGAGTCTTTTGCCAAACACCAAACAACCCTTGCAGGATATCATGTTAAAATGTGTATCCATGTGAGGAACATCCTTTTGTAATGAGAATTATAGAGACGGTAGTCAATTGAGTTTAATTCTCAGAAACAAAAATCTGAAAGCTAACTAAATCAGAGTAATAACATAATAGGCTAAAGATTCTGCAAGGAAATGCCAGGTTTTGTGTGTTTGAAAAAGGACCGCGGTGGATTTGTAGGAAGGAGCATAAATACAAATTTTTCCATGTTGAACAAGTCATATAGAATAGTCCCAGTCCGGTCCTTGTAGACCTGCCAGACAGTCCACGTTTTTGCTCCCTGCCAGATAGTCCACGTTTTTGCTACCAGGAGCTGGACTGGTCTCCGAGGACCGGATTGGGAAACATTATTTCCTAGAACCAAGTTCCTTCCTGTTGTCCTTGTTCCATGTCATGTGGTTACATTAACCTGGCTGTCCATGGTCCAGCCGTCAGCAGTAGTGTGTTCAGAGCAGCTTGACCGTGTTTCTGAAGGACCGTGGCGTGGACGACAGCATCTTCCAGAACCCCGCAAAGCTCCACCTGACCGTGGGGACCCTCACTGTGCTCAGTGACACCGAGGTGGCCAGAGCGCGCCAGCTGCTCCATCAGTGCCAGGACTTCATCAGGTGGCCGCTGGGAATTCTGGGAGATCGTACGCAAACGCAAGCTAGTTGGCCCCCTGCTGTTGACTGTGTCTGCACTGCATTGTTGCCTTTTCATCCCATGCAGGTTTTTTTATGCCAGTACCATGCAAGTTGCAAATAATTCGGGGCAGTTGAGTCGAGCAGGTGCTGTATGAGGTCACCTTGATTATTGTTCTTGACGTCTTCCTTCAGGGACGTCGCAGGAGGGAAGCCGATTTCTCTCATGGTGGAGGGTATCGAATACATGAACGACGACCCCGCCACGGTGGACGTTCTCTACGCTAAAGTTCGACCCAAGGACGGGTCTGACCGGTGAGCAGCGTCCCCAGTCAGCCAAGATGTTCTTTAGCTGCTAGAGTGACATCACGTCTGACCTTTGACCCCACAACGGCCGCAGGTTGCAGGCGATCGCTGACCGGCTGGTGGAGCACTTCGTGTCGGCGGGGATGATGGCGAAGCAATGGGACAGGGTGAAGCTGCACGCCACTGTGATGAACACGCTCTTCAGGAAGGACTCTTCAGGTAACTTTTGTGCTCTCAAACCTTTGCCATTATCCTGGGGCTCCCTGGGGCTGCCAATTCCAACCCAGATCTTTTTGGGTGGACTCAAATGTCTATTCCCAAAGCATCCAGTATCGGCGAAGAGCTTCCAACTCGAATTGGTTCTTCGGTTTTCATTTTAAGCTAGGCTGATCGTTAGAAGATATAACCTGCAGTCCAAAGAGGTGACGTTTGCATGGCTCAGCCCGAACGCTGAACATCCTGCGTTACGATGACCCGGCCCCCACTGCGGCCCTGCGTGAGACGCTCACTCTGATTGGTCAGCCGGTTTTTGGATGATATCATTCTCAAAGACGGTTGGGTGGATAAGAAATGGGGAAAATGACAGGGGCATGTATGAGCACCAGAGAAAATGAGGAGCACTTGCTATAATATATAATGTGTCCCCCCCCCCCTACCAGCCTTACAGCAGCATCTGTAGGGTGCTGTGTACCTGGACTCCTCCTCCATCGATAGTCGCACAACCACCCCTGTTAAAAAATAGTTCATGTCTAGCAAGGACTTTTATTTACTATAAAGCTATTCTTGCCTTGGGTGATAATGCCTTGAGCTGTTCACTGTGAGCCACCTGGCTGTACTTGTTCAGAGCTGGATACAGTTATTTCCCCTTTGCTTCTGAGCGCTGCAGACAGTGTCCCTAACCTGACGTGAGCAGCTCTCAAATTGGAGATGAAATGTTCCAGTATTGTTTTTCTTTTTTGTTTTCTCTTGTCTGTCCGCATTTCAACTTAAACCTTTTTTTGTAACAGGTCAAAAATGGTCGCAACTAGTACTGGGCAGGGCCGTTTTTTGCTTAGAGAAGCACCTGATTAGTTGGAGGCATGAATTCAGAAGATGCTGAAACCTTCCCTTATGGAGCTTGTTCCATAGCGCTTTTCTACTTCCATTCTGCCCAGACCTCTCTCAAACATGGAGTTCTCACCCTCGCAACTGTTGCTGCCTTGATCTTATTGCTCATTGCAGCCTCCCCAGTAAACGCTACACACTGTACCGCATGAAAAATTTACAGTCCTGGCTGTTTCTTTGATGCTGGAACAACAATGTTCAAAATAGCTTTTTTCTTCACGCATATTGAACACTGCAGAGGTCTGCTGAACAGTCTGGGGCCTCTGACTGTAAATGGCCTGATCAAGCCAGTTATGTGTCACTGTTTTCCATTGGAACCAAAACTGATTTCTGTTAATCACGCTAGGTGTTTAGTTTTAGCTCGGTCACAATAGGCCAACCGCAGGTGTTTTTATGAGCATGCTCAGTTTGAGCCCGAAAGCTCTTTTATGCAACCAGAGTGTGTTCAGTTTGGCTCCCCGCAAACAGCCCCTCCGAGCCCCTGGTCCTGTTTCTGTCCTGGGACGTCGTGTGTTTTCAGCAGCGTCCATAAAGAGTTCATTCATCTGCAATTGGATGGCGTCCAGACTGAGATCCCAAACATGACTTAGTGTGGGTGCTCACTGGTGGCCGGGGGTGCAGGGGGGGGGGGAGAGGTTTACCATCAACGGATGTCCTGATTGGCTGTCGGTTTTGTTTTTGCCTCTGTGAAAGTGTGCCACTGCCTTTAATTCAGAGGAATGCAACGATAACGTGGCCGTCCCGTGTATGTTGAGCATCCGTCCCGCTCGTGCTGATTATTGGTAAACAAGCCAATGGCACGGTGCAGAAAACATGCTGCGTGGAGAACTCCTCAGGTTTTGGGTCTGGGGTGTTGTGTCTAATATACCAAACATTTTAACAGCAGGATTAATAGGTTCTCATTCCTGTCTCTAGCTGAAGACAAGGGTGATGCAAGGAGACCGAACGCGAAAGACCGGGAATCGTTTGATGCACGGAATATATTGAGGGTAAGTTTCAACCACTCAGAATCCCAGGTATAAATGACCGCAGACCTAATCGAGACGAGGTCTGCTTTATTCCGCCACGTCTCATGTCTTCCCTCTAGTGGTCATCTAAAATCGTCATTGTCAAAAAATATACAGTGGTACCTCGCTTCACGAACTCACTAGAACTCTAATTTCTTGAAAGTCGAACAAACCAGTTTGACCTAGAACTTGATCTGAATATCAGAAGTCAAACAGTGAACGCTGACCTAATATAAATTGTATGTGGAGTTCTCACTGCTTTACGTTATATTTGGGAGAAATAGCAGATCACGCATCGGAACTGCCTGGGATACAAACGTCATGTGCGTAACTAAACTCTTCAGCCAATAAGGGCAAAGCTGTGTCGTCACGGTGGCGATTCCAGTTTGTGCAGCCGGATGAGAGGTCACAATGCATCTAACTGTAATGCATTGCGTCAGGATCAGAATGCATTGCTTTAAGCCTGTAAGCAAGTCAAATGCACCCAATGACCGGACTGGGGAAACAAACTGAAACAAAACTATGAAGAAAAAAAAACTTGTATTTAGGTATGATTTTGCCGGGCCGGGGACCAATTAATTGGTTCTCCATGATTTCTTATGGGAAAAATTCGATCAGAACTTGAACTTTTTAGGATTCGACCCAGGGTCCGGAACGGATTAAGCTCGTGAACCGAGGTACCACCGTATTTACACAGACCAATCCATTTTCACACTACCTTTGGAAACTCACGCCATTCATATGTTGTTTCTGCACGTTGTTCAAGTTGTTGTTAAATTACAACCTTTAAGCCAAATTATGTTGCAAGAACCTGCTGTGACAAGCCTTTGAGATGGGGACATGGCAGACATGATGTTCCTCTCCTGAAAACCCTTCGATGTACTTTAATCCATGATGAGGGTCTTATAAATGTCAAGAGGGCTTTTGTGATTCAGTGTTACTTTTAGGGAAACGTCATTTGAGAATTCCAGGGTAGTGTTCACTATGCAGTAACCATAGTAACGCGCTGTTTGTCTTCGACATGCCCTTTTTCTTATTCCGTGTCTGCTCCTGGAGTGGAACCTAAATATTTCAAAAGCTGATTTCCGTAACGGGATGGGAATGGAGATTGGTATGGGCGGTAATTCAATCTGTGCTCCAGATGAATTTTGATTATGATTTCCTCAGTGATTGTTAAATTCCACAGTGTGGAGGTCTCATTAGATTGTCTTACACTGTCGTGAGCTGATTTCTGAGCTCAGCTGGCTGCGATCCAACAAATAATCAGCATTAGTATGATGTGCAGCACCCTCTCCAGTGTACAGTGTTGCTGTTTTTTAACTGTAGCATTTGGAAAACCCCTCATCTGAAAGGACTACGCAAAATGTTAAATCTTAAAAGTGTAATTTGATTTTATATTTTTTTGTCTTTTTTTTTTTTCTCTTTGTAGATGTTTGGCAGTTATGGTTTTGGAGAGTTTGATCTGAATGCTGTCCAGATTTCCCAGAGGTATTCTACGGATAGCTCTGGTTTCTACATGTCAGCTGGCAGCGTCACGTTCTCATGATGACCCTCTGCTCTCGACGCCTGCTGAGGGAGAGGAAGCCAGATCTGCGGAAAAACACAACCGCTCAAACCGCATCAGACTACAGTAACAAACTCGCTCTTAAAAGTGTCTGTGAAACAGAGCGAATATATTCTTCTGTTTATGATTCTGCTAATTGCAACAGTTGTATACAACCTGCTTCGTCTGTGGATAAGGCTTAGCCATCTTGTTTTTTTTTTTCTGAGGGGGCTGATTTTTGTTTTGGTTATTTATGCATGCAGGATCTCTGTCAGTCCAGCAGATGTCACTGCAGAGTGCAGTTTTTTGTAGGCTGAGAAAAGGTCCCAGAGCTGCATATAAAATCTGAATTAATAAAGGAAATTATAAATATTGAAATGAATTAAACTAGTGACATTTAAAGATTTAGGCTTAAATATGTTTTTATGGAACACTTGATGATTTTAATTTGTGAACAATTCTGATTAAATCTCTGGGCTGCCCTGAGAACACCTCGGGGTTCCCCTGGAGGAGCTGGAGGGGGTGGCTGGGGAGAGGGAGGTCTGGGCATCCCTGTTTAGACTGCTGCCCCCTGGACCCGACCCCAGACAAGCTGCAGATGGATGGATGGATGCACAATTTTCAAGAGCAGAATCTTGAGAAGTGAATATTAAGGCACTGCATAATCTTTTGAGTAACACTCACCGT
>JAODUD010000041.1:8602434-8622144 GCA_026784285.1 Stomatorhinus walkeri | reverse complement strand
TCTCTCTCTCTCTCTCTCTCCCTCTCTCTCCCTCTCTCTTTCCATAGCAGTGAGTCTGTAAGAAGAATCTCATAATCGGGTCACATTTCACTCTAGGTCCGCCGTCCATCCGTACCATAAAGGGAAGTCCTCCGTTAAAGTGTGAGGGAAAAAAAACAAAATCCTATTTTTAATCAGCGCTGCAGACAGCTATGATCGGCATGAGAGATCTGGCGTACCTCCTTGTCCCAATACTGATATTGGTGAGGTCCTCCATGCAAGGAGAACTGAAAAGTGGGAAAGAAGCCGAAAATGCAGGGAATTTCATGGAAGATGAGCAATGGCTGTCCACCATATCGCAATACAGCCGCAAGATCAAACACTGGAATCGCTTCAGAGACGTGAGTGCCTGAATTTTTACAGCATCGCTGATGAGCCGTCTACGTCCCTATACATACTGAGCCAGATGCATGCTCGTACTGTATTTCTATGCCGTGTTAATAATAGGTCCAACGCGTTTTTTAAATTTAAACGTAGGCTATTTGCTTGAGCATTGCACATGTTTTCAAGGGAATCAGATCACGCAGGCATCAGCCGAGCGATCGCCGTCCGTGAAGGGTACAGCTAGATGGTCGTGTGCCAAGGTACCAGCGGCAGGACAAACAGAACGAGCTCAGCGGAGGAAACACGGAGGTGCCGCGTCGCATCGCTCGCATATTAATAAATAAACGCGAAAATCGAACACTTATCATACGTGCAAAAATCGTACCTCCACCTACAGAATAAACTTTATTCGCTGGGTAGAATTAATTTTATAAATGTAGGTTGACATAGGTAAAACGCATCATTCATATGTTTGATAATAACCTATAGGTCCATAGCAAAATGCGAGCAACAAGGTTTAGGAAAGCATATACTACCGGTTAGATTAATTATTGTGAGATATTTGAAGTGTCTAGATGAATAACCTTTAATGAGGTCAGAGTCAATCATCTAACGCATTAAGATACTGAAAGAAAATAACGGATTGAACTTATTGTTGATTTTACAGTTGGTGGCAAACTGATTTGTATTAGTGTCTGATAAAAAAATAATAAAACCATGGTCTAGCCTATATACCTATTACACGCATATTGTCGAGAACGTTTATCCTATCCTTTGTTGCTTATAGGGTAAATCTTGTTATTATAGCACTTTCTGTGCCGAGTATAATTATTGCCATGAATATATATATTAAAGAGACTAAAATCAGAAAGTTACACAGATCCCATCCGAGAGCTTCTGAGCAGCACTTTCCGAGTTCCTGGCCCCATGGATTTCAGGAGAATTTGGGTTAATGTAAAGTAGGTTCAGCTGAATTTGCCCGCATCCGGCTAAGCCCTTGGAAATCTAAAAAGATCATTGTGGATGCAATTCGGTGGGAACAACCAATAAACTAAACAATATAAAAGTACTTCTTTTAGGCTAAATTTGTTTTAAACATGTGTTTACCTAGTTCCAGGCAATATACCTACTGAAGGTAGGTCTATATAACTACAGGCTACTTGCTACAACGCCTGTTCAGTAGAACTTAAACCCCGTATTTAGCCGATGTTTTTCAGCATAAATTCTTTCCAAATTCCACAGCTGCATTAAATGTAGTTAAAATAAGCGTAATATCTGGACGGTCAGTATTATAGCATAGTGTTTACAGCAGCATAAAATAGATAATGTTCTGTAAGGTATAATGAATATATTGACCTTCGTTTTACAAATACAGATACCTCTACGGATGGTAACAATAAACGCAGCATTTAGAATTTGATATATTTTATTAATCTATCTAGGCCTATTAGTTAAATATCAGTATGTTATTTCTATGAAGTGCAACTACTACAATAAGCAACGTTATGGTACGGAAGTATTATATTTAAATCAGAATATCACACCACTAAAAAATAAAAATTAAACATTTTAAATAGCTGTTGTCCAGCTCCAGTACAAAGATGTACCTTTTAAAAATGCTAATGCAATTAATTCGTAAGAAATTAATTTAGGGGGAAAGTCCAGGAAATAACTTTTTTTGCTTGGAGGAGCAATAATGAGGACAGAGACTCCCTTTGAATCTGTCCGCACCTTCCAGCATTTTCCATTTTATGAGGTACATTTCAGTTGGTTTCCACCAACCTTTGAATGGAGTGGCAGTCCCTGCATCTCACCTTTGAAGTCCTACACGTGTAAAGTGGTACTGCAGACCTACCTATGCACAAATGAATTTAAATTAGTTCAGCACAGATAGAACAGGTTGCATTGCAGACCGAGTATGGATGTCGAATATCGGCTGACATTTTATTAGTCTGAATAGTAAAAGCATCCTGACAAGACATGAATTTTCTGGTTACTTTGGAAATGGTAATTTGTGGGTTTGATTCGATTGGATTGGATTGCATTTAATTGGATTAGATTGGAATATACTCAGCACGGTGATGTGGAAAGCCCACACAGTGGCCATGGGAATCTGTCTTAGTTTCTTTAAAGCATTATTTTAGAACGTAATGGGAGAATGGAAATCCATTCAAATTAGAAGGTCGTTATTTACATCGATACATATTGCTGACAGCGTGAACCTTCTTGGCCTGAGATTAAGCAAATACTTCCCGGGATGTTGATTGAGGATGTACATTCAGTGGAAGTCTTTGGGGAATTAGTCAAATTGCAACGGGATGGATTAGGTGTAAATGAGAACAGGATTATTAATGGATGTGCTTTGCAGGTCTACATGAGCGGGTTTGATATTCCGGCCAGGGCCTTCAGCACTTGCTGTATTTGCAGATCGATAGCTTATTGATTGGCTCACACTGGCTTCTGCATATAAATGTGTCTTACAGCAGTGGAGCGCAGAGGAAACACGCCGGCATTTGCTGGTTGAATGTCTTTCCCAGTTATTCCTCTTTTCTCTGACTCTAAACATTTAAAGAAAGCACACTCTACTCTGGCTCCCAGTGGATTCGTAGACCAGTGACATTAAAAGATGCATTCGATTATGTTTTTTTCGTATGTTTGTACTTTAATTTGAGAAGGGAAACGCGAGTCACTCACATACTGGTTTCTTATGTGTATGAGGATGCTTTTGGTTCATATCCGTGACTGTTCCCACTCATGCTGGCTGCACCGGGTCATTCTGTAGCCCAGGGGGTTGAAATACCCTCTCCAATGATGAAGAGGTTGCGGGGAAGGTGGCTCAGAATCCCCCAGGGGAAGCCTGCCTTGACGCCAGGTGTCGCCTTGATGACGCTGGGCCTGTCGAGTGTCGAGACTGCTTGGGAAAACCTTTTCATATTTTCCAGTTTCTCCAGGCATCGCTGCCTCCGTATGACCTCACAGGGATGGGTGGTAATGAAAATGAAAGAACTGGTGGATGATGGCACAGCTATATTGTGGTTATAACTCATAACCATTCATCACAATAGAAAGAATATTAGTTAGCACTAATTGGTACAGGCTCAAAAACTGCCTGGAATTAATAGTGCCTTTTAATGTGTGTATATGGTCTTGAAATTCAGGAAGAATATCTCATTGAAATACTTGGAACGACATAAATATCATTTTGTTAAAGTTACAGTGCATGAAAAAAGTATTGTTATTTTTTTTAATTCTATGGGATGGAAGCAGTGAATTATAGATCAAGAAAACGTGTCAGCTTTATGGTGAAAGATATTATGGCAGGGTATAGTGAAGGAGGAGAAAGAAGGAAGGACAATCCATACAGCAGCTCCAACAAAAAGGGGCTTATTAACCCACAATACAGATCACATGGCGAAACCAGAAAATAAACGACTACAAGGGGTCAAAACCAAGAACAGATAATACAAGAAACAAACTAAATGAAGTACAAAGAAAAACACTAAACTACAATTAGTCTGGCAGAACCACAATACTAAAATAGGGAGAAACAAAGGAAGATTACAGTAACTTATTAGGGAATAACCATCATTAATACAACTAATAAACAGGGAAACAGCTGCAATGAACCAGCAATGAACAGCACAAGAACAGGCACTTAAATACACAGTTAACAAGGGCTAACAAGGGGCAGGTGTGGACCATAACCAAATTCAACCAATCAGAAAAGGCATGGGACAACAAGAAACAAGTGGAATAAATAACTAAGACGGATAACAAGCACTAGTGATCAGGGAATAGTGACGACATCGAGGGCTAATACTAGGAGGAATCGAGGAACAAGTGAAACAGAACATAGTAAACAAGGCACGGCCAGAGTAACCAGTAACAAGACAAAATAACCATACAGACACCAGAGGATAAAATAAAACCAACAATATAGCATAAGGGAGAGGCAGCATCAAACTCGTGACCAGAGAGCTGGAATGCACACT
This sequence comes from Stomatorhinus walkeri, assembly GCA_026784285.1. Lineage (NCBI taxonomy): Eukaryota > Metazoa > Chordata > Actinopteri > Osteoglossiformes > Mormyridae > Stomatorhinus > Stomatorhinus walkeri. The sequence goes on along the minus strand of JAODUD010000041.1, from coordinate 8,617,789 downwards.
ATTTCCTTTCCAGAATAATAAGATTAAGTGTTAAGTTTAACAAAAAAATGCACAAGCAAAATAAACAATAATAATAATAGGTCAGCGTATTGACTGATTCCTGTTGAATTTTCTGTAACAGGATGTATTGGGAATCTTGTGGCATCAATTTTTCACATTCTTATGTTTTTAGATTCTGAAAATAATTGGAGAAGATTTTGAGTGTGTGATGCTCCCAGACAGGTTGACACATGTTCAATCTTTGAGGACGAATGCATCACTGTACCTCTGAGTCCAGTATGCAGGAAACAAATCAATAAGCGAGCATCACCCTTATTCGCATTTAGCCTCACTCGTCCTGAGACGTGGCACGGGGACGTGGTAGGCGGGTATGGAACCATTGTTGTGTCATGTATTTATTGCACTGTCATGGCCTGTTCTGCACCGGAACGTCTCGGTGAGTCAGAGGCTCTCCTCTGAGCTAGCCGTCAGTGCCAAGGAGAAAAAAACCACAATGCAAATGACTTAGGGAAACTCATGTCCTTGATGACATAGCTTTGGATTGTGTCTTACTGCGGAGTAAGTAAACACGTCCGCATGGCGCTAATTCTTAGTCTTTTTGTGGGCGTCGTCCTGTTTCGTAGGTGTGTGGCCGTCGGCATCTGCTAACCTTGCAGACGTGTGGTTTTGCCTTCCACCAGCATGCTGAAATATGGACGAATGCCAGTATCGTCTCTGACTGAGTACGTTTTTTTTTTTTTGGCATGTCTTTAAAGGCATTGCTTTTTTGCAAGATTTCCCCATTGCGGTCTCCTGTTTTTCTGAAGAGGAAATGTAACAGGCAATCAAGCACGCAAATACCTTTCAAAACATCCTCTGATAAATACATGACCAGAAAAAGGTATAGAACTGGGAACAAATGCTGCAAGTCTTCAGGATTATATAAAGGGAATTCAGCAAATTATCGCTGTGATATTGTGAATGACAAGGTTCATTGGGAACTATATCAGTTAAATAAATCAATTGTTCAAGAATTTGAGTATTGCCATAAACTGACAAACATTGCTGTACTCTGCTTGCTCTCTCTTTAGCTACTCACAAAGCATCCTGTCTGTCGGTACTGATGCTCCGTTGCGTGTTTGAAATGCAGGTCTCATCCTCTCTTGCGGTAGAATTCCCTTTATCACTCGAAGATAGAAAGTTACCATGTTTCCAAACTGCCAAATGCTCAAAGAAAACTGTGAAAGGAACCAAAGTACTTAGGGATGAAAAGAGTGGGAATTACGAGCAGTGAAATTCATTGATAGCTACGCCTGGCTGCCTTTGCCAGGGAATCTGAACTTTGCGTTCACTGTTTTCCTCCATGAATGGGCATGTTAAACAATGACGTGAATGTGTTTTTATTAAAATGAGAATCCTCCACCCAGGTAACTGTTTCATAAACAGGAGGCATGCCATTAATCTCATTGACCCAATGTTGTATGGGATTACAGTTTATTTATTATCTGTCATGAGATCATGTGCATATTACAGTAGGACTGAACGATTTCTGTTTTCGTCTGGAAGTGAATTATCCATGTTCAGATTGAATCTATGATTAATGATGAGAGCAGACACATTTTAAGCTTGTGCTGTTTCACCCAATAGTAAATTAATGTAGACCCGATGTTAAACATCATCTATATACCACTAACAACTGACAGCATTTTAAATTCTTCTCTGGCAGTTTAACAGTCAAGGAACATTTCCGAGGTAGTTCACGTCGTACTGATTTGTTTTCAGCTGATAAATATTTCACATTTAAAACGTAATGTGTATAAAGCAGACTTAAACAGTCACAGCATGGTGAATTATTTATTCGGCCTTTTAAAAAGTCATGCGTCACGTGGAGATTTAAATGCAACAAAACTGATGTTTACTTCAGGCACTGGGTTCCTGATATAACTGTAGTACCAAATGGTGAGACACCGTGGTAGTATTGGAGAGACATTACACGTGCACTTACAGGCTGAAAGCATTAAAGCCTTCCATACTAACTCTTTGAGTTACAGAATACACCAGGGTTGCCAGCTCTCACACGTCTGACATGACACACGCGCTTTCAGACTCTCATGCTCTTGCATGAAATCCTACAGCAAATATATATTATTCCATTATCAACTTAAAATTAGCAACATCAAAAGCATTGGGGCAGTTTGCAAACCCCACAGACTATTTACAAGGTAAGGTAACTGTTACATTCATGTAAATGTGTGTGCGTGTCTCCAATTGAAAATCTCACTCCAGCCAGCTGACCAAAGTTGGCAACCCTGCTACATGTTTACACTGATGAATTATTTTTTATTCTCTAATTGGTGCAGCTCAGCCGGTCTGGATGCTTTGCATGTGATCAGGTGGCCTCTAGTTCAAATCTCTGGGTTGGCAGAGCAATTTCACCTTTGGGCCCTCTAATTGGCTTTTCCAGCGTAAGCATCTGAATATTAATGAGCGTACAGCCGTCTCTTGGTTATATTCAAGCTATGCGGTGGTAAATTTACAAACAAGGCATGAACATGTGATACAGGGACTCATGCCCAGGCTCCAGAGAGATAGGGGCTTTTAGGGCAAAATCTCACCTCATCTGAGCAAACAAATGAGAGATTACCAACCTCTCACTAACTATAGGTCACTAATAAAATAAATTATATATATATATATATATATACACACACACACATCTTGATCTTTTTAAAATTAACAATGAATGCATTTTGGTTCGAGATGAAGCAATAAAATCAATAAAGACCACACTGCAGATCTGGCATTTGACGATTCACAGAGACTAGCAGCCTCTTAATAGCATCCCACCTTCCTTTCTCTAGATCAGCAACCAATGGTTACTCTTGATCACAAGATTGTATTTAAATGTGCTGAGATGTGTGAGACAGAGGAGTCCTCCTGTGGTGTTTCCAGGCTTTGCTCTCACCTGTGTGTGTGTATATGTGTGTGTGTGTCAAAGGAGAGCATGATGGGATATGTAAAAAGAATCCAATGTATCTGTACTTGGGCGAATGTCAAATAAAAGTAGCATCAACGTCGTCAGACATGATACAGGATAAAAGTTTGTCGTTCTCACAGATGTTTGCTTTGATGTCTAAACCATCGCACGAGAGATGGGTGCTTTTCTACATGCCGACATTGGCCAGAAGATAGCCCTTAGCCGGCCTGATGCCCGACTGAAGCAAATGCTCAGAGTAAGGTTATAAAAAATGCCTTGAGGGAGCTGAATAAACAGGGACGCAGAAGATGGGCGAAGGGACTGTGTTTGAGGAAGGCTGTTCAAAGAGAAGAAACATGATAGAGGTGCTCATAAAGGAATTTTTCCCTCTTATTAAAAACCCTTGTATGCATACATCATTTCCCTGTAGACTGATAACTTAGGGAGAATATTTATTTAATAATGAAATCAGGTTATTAAAAGTGTATTACGGGATTCTGAATGGGGCAGAGTGTGTGCTGCGGACAGGAAAGCTCCGAGAGAGAGTGCTTGAAGAGGTCTGTTCAAAGATATAGGTAGGTCTGTTCAAAGATATGGCAGCCAAACGAAAAGGAGATTAAAGATTCCGTGCGACTTTAAAAGTCATCGCTTTTTCATCATTTGAGCAGAGACTGCGAAGGAATGGATTTTTTTGTTCAAATGCTACAAAATTGCCATAATTAATTATTTATTAGCATGCAATATTAAAGAACTCAAAATGACATATCGTACAATAAATTCCGATGGAAACCTGAGAAAATGGTATGATAAGGATCAATGTTCCCTAGAATCTGCATCCTATTTTTAAACCGAGCAGATTCTTGGGAAATGAGCAGGCGTTAGACTGCATGTTTGTGTCAGTTTTATACTGGCAGTTAATGGAGGCTAAAATTACTTGCCACACGTTCGATTGTCACATCCTGGCAGGAATTCTCAACAGTTTCACACCTCCTTCAGAAGTACATTTTTTTCCTGAGACACGCTTTACAAAACTGCTACAAAAATGTTTAGTAAATATTAAAGGTCGAACACAAGGTTTTCATTGACTCGTACAAAACCAAATCAAACATTACCTGGGGGCTCTAGATGGAGAATAACATTTGGTGCATAGATACCTGCACCTGTGTTGCAAGCAGAAGACATTGTCCAATCAGAAAGCATCTCGTGCCAGAGTCTGAGCCTTCGTCAGGGGCAGTATGAGATAATTACATAATACCTGTCTTCCTTAAGCACGTAGTCACTATAAGGTCTAAAAATGCAGAAGCCACCCTTGTACACTAGTGGCCAAAATAGTGGAAACACTTACAACTTTTAGAGATTGCAAGTTTATTCAACTGCTCCAGTTATTTAATCGTCCAATGCGTGATACTTGCAAGACCCTTTGATTGTTTATAAACATTACCGCCAATAATCGTGTAGTAATTTTTAAAGCGTAATGCCAAAAATGCGAGGCGTTTGCTCAGTTTTGGTCACTATTGTAGCTACACGCCTGCACGCAGTGTGCATACCCTTGGCATGCAGACCTGTTATTATTTAGCTAACATTATTTATTTATTTATTTATTTTCTTTATTTTTTTGTGCCTTGCGATGTTGGCAACTGAACCATAAAAAGTGGAGTAGGGCTGCACGATTCTGGGTAAATCACAAATCATGATTTTTTTTTTTATTCACTCAGAAGCGTTTTTCTTGAATGACAAATGGTGTTTCTCTCTTTATTATTATTTTGCATTATTGTCTTTATGAAGATGGAGTGAACAATGGGCTATGCAGCGATGCACGATATATCGGTTAATATACCACTTGATATTTCAGCTTAATCAATATTCAGAGTTGGCAGCACCAGACCTAAAGACACAATGACTGAAATAATAGAGATGATTGCCCGTTTCACAGATAGCAGACTCGCTGGCCTTTCTCTAATAAATATTCACCATGACATTGAAATTGACAGCGGGAAACTGCTACATGAATCTGATGCGAATGGGAGACCCCCCCTGGTGGACATACCACCACTCCGTTACATGCAGGCTTAGGTTTTAATGTTGCTGTGAACTCACTCAAAAAGTACCCCCCACGCCCGGTGTAGTGGCCAACAAGGTCCTCAAACTTTGGGGGGGGGGGGCAATTTAGAGGCAGAGGTGCTGCAAGGAGGGGGGGGGAGTTACGACGATTCCAAGGGCCAGGGGCCAATGGATTGGTCTGAAATAGGGGCCCAAAATCTCTAGCAACACCCCTGTTCTGGTGCATGAATTCTTCATACGGTTGGGAGGAGACTCGAGTGCCTGGTCCCTCAAACCCACAAAATCACGGGAAGAACATGCAAACTACATGCCTGCTGAGCGGAATCCAATTCCCCAGCCCTGGCGGCGCGAGGCAGCGAGGCAACCCACTGCGACACGATGCTGCCTACGTCAAGACGCATGAAGAAAACAAACTGATTTTTTAATACGTTTCTGTGCACCTCACAAACACTTCTTAAAGTGATTTGGCAGCCGGTGTTAACTGGGTGTGCCTGTAGGAGCGCTTGGTGTGTGTAGACAGCACCGGCGTTGATCATCATTAGCTAATTCTGAGCAAGGTGGAACTTACAGACTGTTATTTTGTTTCTTTAATGGCGCAAAAAACAAGGTGAAAACTGAACCCTGACCCATAAATGGAATAATGAACCAAACCTAAGACCTAATTAATCTAATGGAAACTATCTGAAGACATACACCATTTAACGGTTTGGTTTTCTCATCCATGCACTATACCCATTGCATTTAGTAAACCAACTCAGCTGAAGCTGTACAAATGACCCATCAAATCAGCTCGCAATGTCGAATGTGTTTTAATCCACATTGTAATTGAAATGATTTGAATGATAGATTTAATGGAATAGTAAATGATTGCAGTTACTCTAGGATTGTATTTGAGCCCAGGTTTGGTACTGGATGCAAATGAGTAGTCAGTGATCTCTGAGTGGGATTCTGGTTTTATTGTTTTTCTGCAGGTCTGGTCTGTCGATATTATTCCCACGGAATTGATATCTCAGTTATCTTCTCATCTGTTTCAGAATTGGCAGTTTATAACATAAATTCAGGAGAGAGAACAGTGCCGAAGTAAAAGGCCTTTGTAATGAATCGATCCGGAACGTGACAGTTCAGAACCTGCTGCGCTGTAGCCGCAGAATCCGTTCTGGAGCTCAGATTTCGTCGTTCAGAATAAACGCAGGTTCCGCGGCAGACAGCAGCGTTCCGGCCCAGAACCTCGGCTCTGCGGCAGATGCTCATTAGAGCCTCGTCTAGTCCTCCAGACTGTGAGAGGGAGAGACCGTGCACCTGTTACGCCGAATCCATGCCACGATGAATGAGGTGGCCACATCCTCTCGCACGATTGGCACCTGCCCTCCCTTCATTATGATGTGAGGGTGGTGGTGTTGGGATGGGGTGGGGTTGCCTGGCTCTCAGAGCGGCTTCTCATTTCCGCCGCTCATTCTCCCAGCCCCGGGAACGCTGTTCAGCCTGGGATGAGTTCAAGGGCGACGAGAACTGTAAGCGCTTTGTTAGCTGGGCTTTTCCGGCTCCTGCCGGCTCTTTCTCCACATCCTGATGACTGGGCAGATGTCACGGCATGTTAATCAAGGCTGCCCCCCAATCGCACAGAGCGTGTGCCCACTTTGTCCACACAAACAAAACAGTGCGGCGAATGGAAATCACTTACATCTTTTTAAATTAATCTGACTTAAACATACGTAAGTACTGTGTCTAGTGCTGTGCATTTAATCTGCCTTGTATTACTAACACTGGAGGGGGCGGAATATCAGATGACAATGAAGGTACGGATTATATTTTTAGTTTGGCAAAGATAATGAATTTTGATGTCTTGGCTGCAGAGCTAGATTTTAGGGTTATAAAAATGCAAACGTCAGGGAAACGTGGTACTGGGGGGAGGGGGGTTGTGTCTCGCTGTGACACCCCTGATGGGGAGCAGTGGAAGATTTTGGGATATGGCATCAGTCTCACACTGTGGATAGATGCACGGTAACTTGTATAGCAGCACATGTAAGGATGGAGTGAGCGAGAGGGCTGTCTGTTGTAGTAGAACGTTCTGGAAACCATGTGAGTGAGTTATGCTGGCAGTAAAGCTCACACTGATGAGTACTGATTTGTTTATGAGAAAATGCACAATCTAAGCTCTTTATTGAGATATACATTTTTAATGGGTGCTGTAAGATAAATCAGAAAGCATGCGTTCTGGCAGGACTGAGATGCAGGCGTAACAGATTTTGGCACCGGGCATTCTGCCAGCATCCCATCCGCGCTTTCCCAGGGGCACCCGCGCTTTGCCGTCCCTGGGTGACCCGTACTGTAGACTCTGCTCAGTTGCCAAAATTTGCAAGTTTCCTCCAGCGTAAGTGATGTTTATAATGCGGCTTAACTAATAAAAACAAACAAAGAAAAAAGACGGTCGGGCGAAAATGCTGACGGACAGACTGAAAATGCGTCAGCGGGGAATATGTGAAGACAAACAACAGGCAAATGCCAGTATCGTTCCCACTGTGTCGTTCTGGAAGATTCTGCAGTCAGATTATCAAAGAGCACATCTGCGTTCTCAACAGCCCAATGAACGAGGAGACCTAACCGCAGGAAACTGGTGAAGGTGCTCTCCTGTTTTGGGTGTGCGCTGAAGATGTATCACCTTGTTAAAAAGGTTTAGGCCTTTTAAACAGGTGTGGGGTTAATGAGTCTGATAGGCTGACTCAGATAAAATCAGAGTGAATGAAATACCACAGAGCTCTTTGTGTTCCTCTAGCACACGTACAGGCGGCTTTATTGAGCGCAGTCACGTCCTCCTCTCCTGCTGCTGTGGACATTCCTTTGTGCCCAACCAGGATTTATGTCTCAAGGAAGCAGGAGTCCCGCAGTGCTGCTCCCTCCCCCACAGGAGCCTTCGCACAGTTGACGTGTCAGTCCTCCTGTCTGGGTAGCAAAAGGGCTCCTTATACGTCTCGTTTACCCTCATGTCCCATGGATGCCCCAAGAGTGTTCCTAGCTGAGAGGATTTTTCAGGCAAATTGTAGGTAAACATGAAACTCCCATAATTTCCCCTGCTTTCCAGTCATCGGACATGATCGCATTCATGGCACATCTGCGCCGACGGGCGACATTCCCCCGCTTCCCGAAACCTTCTCCTCCCAGTCGGTGGCTCCTACAAACTGTAATCAAGTGATTAAGCGGACACACCCACCACTTTGTCAACCCTCCGGTCCTCCGGCTGCCAGGCGGGCGAGATTTCTGACTAGTGGATTTAAACGAGGCCCAAGTGCGGCCGCCATTGCTTTGTTTTCCACGCGCCACGACACACCTTTCTGGCCAGATCCCATTACAATGCTACGCATACACTAGTGGGCAAAATTGTGGGACTACCTCTATTACTACACGACATTGGAGGTAATGTTTATAAGCAATCAAAGAATGTTACAAATATCACACATTAGCCAATGAAATAATTAACTGTGATAACAGTGGAATAAAGTTCTGCAATCCTTAAAAATTGGAAGTGTTTCCATAATTTTCGTTATTAGTGTATACGTAGCGATTGCATTTTAAAAAATTTTTACCCAGTCTGGCAGCGATTGATAATTTGAGTTCCTTTAATTGTCAAATCCTCTTCCAAGCACGTCTGTCTACAACTTTACTGGATTTATGGGCCATTCTGAATTCCTTTGGAAAACAAGGTTGGAAAGAAAGTAACAGCATTACCATCAATCCTCCTTATGCTGTCGAGTCAGTTGACGTCCAATAGGGTTTCGCGTCCTGAATAAATAGCATCAGTCAAACGGTTGAGACAGATGTTGTCCAGAATAACTACATCCCCCATCTATAAGTGAAGAGGATACATGGAAGCAGTTTACTTGGTGATAATTATGAATTTATTTGCTAGCCCAGATGCTCTTAGCAGATGCTGGTAGGTGATTGGTGCCGGTTTTGGGTCATACATCTGGATGCTCAGTGAGTTACTATTTCAAGTCTTTCTGCTTCAGGGTTAGGGTTAGAACCTACATCTGCCGTTTTTATCGTGTTTTTAGGGGGTCTATTCCGTTGCTTTTCTGGCGTCCCATTTCACGCGCCACTCAAACAGCAGGCTGGGCGGTGAGTCATGTGCGCGGACGTGACAGAGGGAAGGAAACAAACCAACGCGCATATGCAGCCCTGGCAGCGTCCGCGTGGCAAATCCAAAAGGCGCCAGTCATGGCGAGGCGGCCGAGGCTGGCTGTAGGTTCGCAACACGATCAGTCGCCACTATTATCGGGATTAAATACGTGCCGTTTGCATCAATGAGCCATTAAAATAACGAAGTCACATATCAGTGCGTATATCCCGACACACGCTCTCACAAGGATTTCCTTATTTTTAGCTACTCGATGACACAGAAATGTATGAACAGGGGCCATAGGCAGCGGTAACATTGAGGCAGATGGTTTGCGTACTGTTGCGTTGGAGGCACAAAATGCACAATGCCGCTCTCCTCTTACGTGACAAGGCTGCCGTCGACCCGTACATTTAGCATGCATGTTGGCCTGTGTGAGAAACACGTTACGCTATTAAGTAAGCATTTATTTAACCATTCATTTGTTTGCTTGGTTTTGAGGCTGCTTTTTTTAAAGTGTGATTTTAATGTCTTTTATTTAATGTATCCTTGTGCTTTTGTAAAGCACTTTGAATTGCCTTGTGTAAGAATTGTGCTATATAAATAGACTTGTGTTGCCTTTCTAACTTTTCTGCTCTGATGCAGAGTGACTGTTACTGACTATTACGAGTGATTACAATAAACAGGAAGATATCATCCATCCATCCATCCATTTTCTATACCCGCTTATCCTACTGGGTCGCGGGGGGTCCGGAGCCTATCCTGGAAGCAATGGGCACGAGGCAGGGAACAACCCTGGACAGGGGGCCAGCCCATTGCAGGGCACACCCACACACCATTCACTCACACAGGCAGACCTACGTGCAATTTAGCAACTGGAAGATATCATTGAATTGGATATTTTTTACAAGAAGTGCATTATTTCAGTAAGGGACGTCTTATAAGTTATTTTAAATACATATTATTTTACTGTTTACTTTGAACATAACTCTTTGTTTTGAACATAACTGTTTACTTGTGCATATCTCAGCTTAAATCATCCCTATCTTGTATTGATTAATCATTACCTTAAACTGACTGTCTTCAATAAGTGACGCCTGAATTTATACTTTGGTAGTGATAAAAGCAGAAATTCAGTTTCATTATGAGGCCCATGAACGAAGTGAATGTAAATATCATTTTATGTCTTAAAGGAATGAAGAAATTTTCAAGCTTTTCCGGATGAACAAAAAGGCTTATTTCCTTTGAAAGTGCAAAAGATTGAATATTAATTTTCCTTTAGCTACAGTTTCCTCATATTACTAAATCATTTGCTAGTGTGTGATCATGCAGTGGAATCGGCCTGACATGCAAGAGCACAGCAAACTTCAGGATGATTTTAAGCACAATTTCCCTGGCCGCTACCTCACCTCACTTTGAACCGTCACACCAAATAATTTCTTTATCCACGACTCCCTTTCTGGCAACTGCTCTCATTCTCGATGCATTTTTTATCGTTGCATCAATTTGAAAGTTGTCCTGGCTGCAAGCTTTGGCGGCACCCCACTGAGATTAAGGATATACGCTTCCTCTATCCTGTTTGCATGACCCTCACCAGACCTGGCAGAGATCTCCACAATCACCTGATATTAAGGAGCAAACATGGCTGCTGTGCTGATTGACATGCACCTACAGTATAAAAGTCTCCTTACATGTACATTGATTTATTTAGTAGATGTTTTCATCCAAAGTGATGTACATTTGACAGAGCAGGGTCAGCCTGTCCCTGGAGCAAAGATCTTTGCTCCAAAGACCCAATGGTGAAATCACTCTGCTGAATCTGGTATTTGAACCAATGACCTTCTTCCGTGGCGACATAATCCACTCAGCCATATCGCCTCACCCCCACTCCTACCCTCCTTACTAGGCCTGTCTTCGGGGCCTTAAGTAAAAATTGATTAAGGTAGTGATTTATGTCATTTATTATCTTCCCATTCTGACAAGCTGATCTGATGGTGGGCCCCCTGGTGGCCACTGGGCACTAAGCAGACGCTTGGCCCCTTATACCTAGGGCCCATCTGCTCCTTATTAGTGATTCAAAGTTAGAAACTCACATGTATCCAGGGGCATCAGAGGATCATGGATACCCTGGCAGAATCAGGGTCAACACTTGATTGGCAATCAACACTTGATTGGCACAAAATGATTTGTAAGATTGGGCTGGGGGGCCCAAGGTAACAGTTGTCAGGGGCCCCATATTTCCTTGGTATGCGCCTGCATGTATTATCAGGTGTGTTTTAGGAGCAGAAACCTTCACCAATACATGTGGAGAATGAGGGAGCAAAGAGTTGAAATTATATTATTGTTGCGGCTAACATATTCCATGCATCAGCAGTAGCGACTGTGTTATCTATTTACACAGAAAACATAGCTAGGAAAATCGCTTGTAATGACACAATGACCTTCCCTTCCCTGCAGCTTTGACATAAGCGAACCTCAGTCTCGCACCGCATTTGCAAACCGCCCGCCCTGTTCGGTATACCACCGATGACAGTGACTGTCAGGCACGAGCCTGGGGATGGCGAGGGATTCATCGCGTTGTCGGCAAACGTGTTGCCATTGGAAACACACTCGATAATGCAGCTTAAATGCCTGATAAAAAAAAAGTCCTGCTCTGTACACGCCACACTCCTGTAATCAAAAGCCAGCCACATCCTCAAGATCTGGAAACACTGCTGCAGGACTGAGACCAAGTATCCATGTGGGGTGAATGAACTGAGTTTAAGAGTGCTGAATCCAATCTAGTTCCATATACGACACCATCGCCGAAAGCCTGAAAGAGTCTACGCTTCTCCTAAGGTTGCCACGCGATGGTTGTCATTGAATTCATGTATTCATCATGGCACACTTCTTGTGCTCAACTCAATGTTCACAGATCTTTTGACCACATGGGTGATAAAAAGGTGTGTTCCGTTTGACCTTGGAAGTCGTAGTTTCCGAATTCCTAGCCGAAAATCTCAACATGAACGCCTCCTGAAGTCAGAGTTCCGACTCGAAAAGTCAGAGGAACCTCCACAACCCCAGCTTCAGAATTCAAGATGGCTGCACACTTCGTCAGCAGAAGTGTAAGCTGTAGCTACATAGTTAATTAGCACTTATGTCTTATTTGTATCTCATTAAATTGGTCACACACACAGCACTATCGAACCGCTGTCAGTGGGCATGTTGCTGCTGTGTTTGTATCAACTGTTATCAATTGTTATTGCTAACAGTAGCTAACAGTGAACCTGACTAGAACTGACATTGCTAACAGTAGCTAACAGTGAACCTGGCTAGACCTGATATTGCTAACAGTAGCTAACAGTGAACCTGGCTAGAACTGATATTGCTAACAGTAGCTAACAGTGAATCTGGCTAGAACTGATATTGCTAACAGTAGCTAACAGTGAACCTTGCTAGAACTGATATTGCTAAACTGCTTTCTGACTTATACCAGAACCCGGTTATCTTGGACGTGACGTCATTCCCAGCTCCGACTTCGAACTTCCAAGGTAAATGGAATGTAGCATAAGTTCCGGTGCCAAGAAATACCCAATAATCCAGACTAGAACAGGTGAGATTCTCTGCTAGGTAGATTCAGATGCCTCACGCATCTCAAAAGCAAATCAGCAAATGCGACGCTGCCTCTCGTGAGCGTGAAGGCCTTTCAGAGTCGAGAAGCACAACCAACCAACAAACACCATTCTGTACATTTTGGTCAGCCGCCAGTCTGTGCACCAATGCTATACTTATTATAAACTGACTCAGTGATCATGTGCATAGCACTTTACTTACTGTACATTTATACTTTGGCCTATTTGCAGCAGTCATACTGAAGTTGCGTATCAATAGCCTTAAATATAATCTCAAAACATTATTTCATTTTGCTAAGTTCCTCTTAGAAGACATGGTAACAGACCATTTCGATTTTCGCAAGCTACTTGAATCAGATTAACAGTGCAAGGAGGTTCAATGAAACATGTAAAATGATTTTTGTCCAATCCCTAAGTGCATGTGAGATAAATTCGTTAGGGCATTTACTCGTCCTGCGTTATTCCTACTGCTGCTAACTGCCCGGCCTGGAACATAATGCTTGCCTCTAAATTAACCTTTTTGCTGGGCTGTTAGAGCCAGAAAAAAAACAGGAGTTCTGGAAAAATAAAGACTACAAGCCTAAATAGGCAAAATGCAACAAGAATGTGCATTGATTCTCTCAGTGTATCCTCTCATCTATATGCCACTTGAATCTTCCTGTCCTCTGCCAGTATAACTGCTCTTATGTCGTGTGTTTTCTTTTAATTACGGATGGGCCGATATTGCGAACCAAGCTGTTCTTGAAATAATCATTTCGTACTTGTCCATTTTGGGCTAGCTATTCTGGTTATCACCAGGCTGCTAGGTGTTTCCCATTGGTCCTATTCCCAGCACAGAGTGCATTCATCTTGGCTTCAGCCAATCCTAAGTGAACCGTGAAATAAACAGTCTGTTTTATTGGTCAACCCACATTTTGGCAGGGCCATTTCTGTAAAGCTACGAAGGTTGTAAAGATCAGTGCAGGCCAATAAAACCATCTCAATTTGGCAGCAATAGGAAAAACATTCTCAATTTCACAGCTATGCCTAGCTTGAACTGTCTCAAAACCAAAATTTAGGTCATAAAATGGCACCTTCTGTTATAATATGTCACAAGACCAAACCTTATTTGCTATGCTCCTATGTTATACAAATTAATAAATGTTATGCTATAAAATCACTTCTGATAATGATCACAAATTAAATATGAGAAACCTGCCTTAAAATATTCTCTATACTTTTATAGTTTATTCATTGTTTTTTTTAATATTTTTTCTGTACTGCCAATGTATGTCAAAGGCCAGTTCGAACATTGTTGGAAATAATTTTAAGAAACAGGAAAATCTGAATGAAAGGCAATTGTGAGTGATCTCCATTCAGACATTAATATTTATTCTTGATATTGAGGGTCAGTCAAGTAACTCATAATACACCTTCAGGTCTGGCTATAGTAACACATCTGCATTAGTGTCTGACTCAAGGTCACAATGGCTTTCAAAATGTTTCCCTTGTACTGTCAGGACAGGAAAGGGGGTGACCAATATGCGGGCAGCGTATGTCTTCAAATTAAAATTTGAATCATATCCTGCTAGTCTGCCCAGATTTAGCAATTTGCTGGATGAGCAGTTTGTGGCACCCTGTGTTTGTACAATGCCTGTTTGGTTCCTCTCGAAAGGAATGGTGCATAAATATCAGGAGGTTCAAATATTAAAAGTTCGATGATATTAAACTGTGCAAGCTTTGGACTGGATGAATCCATAAACCCAAGGTCTATAGTGCATGGATTGGATTGTATCGAACACAGTATGCAGGGCAGACACGAGATAACGCTGTGGTCTTATCTGCGTGTGAGCACAAAAAACAGATGCTCTCCCTAATTGGAAGGGGCTGGCTCTTCATTACGCACCGTACTGTGCACAGCAAGATCAGCTCCCTGGTTTTCCCCTGGTTTCTATCGGATGTCACTAGTGTGTGGCGCACACTAAATAAAAAAGGCGTGGGGAGGCTGATAGCTAGCAGCGGAAATGGTATTTTGGAGCAGCTGGTATCAGTTTTAAATCCGTTACTGAAAACAAAGCTTCAGAATCACAACTGATCCATGTAACTCGATTCTATGTCACGAGATAGCGCCCCCTAGTGTGCGGGAGGGATGGTCATACAGTCATCAACTAAACTTGGCTGTTGCAGCACAACACACAAACCAGTCTGAGGTGATATATCGTAGATGCAGGGTGTAATGAAGGGCAAATTCGTCACATTGGAATTGCACACGGTTTACCGATACAATCTTTCCGACCTTCGCCGATGCCAGAACCTTCACAGACAGCTTCTCTGTAGTGTGAAAGGCGTCGTTTTGGAAGGCAGATGCGTCCTTTTCAGATGCCCTGGCTTGAACGTGCCGTCGTCCCGGCGACCACAGCTTCCTGATGGAAGAGCTCCCACCCTAACCCAGAGCGTGACACGCTCCTTGTCGCTCTTGAAGGGGCCTCGTGAGCGAAATTCGGGAACATTAATGCGTGAAAGACATCAGAAGCCCCATCAAGACGGAGTTATGCGCACCCTGGGAACAGCGCGGCATGTGGAATTACTCTCTCCCAGAGAAGAAAGGCAGGCGCTCATGCGGACGCCTTTTGTGGG
>JAODUD010000041.1:8554141-8581283 GCA_026784285.1 Stomatorhinus walkeri | reverse complement strand
CACCTGACGAGTGCGATTTTTTTTCCAGGGATGTACATCCCCAGCTGTGATGAAGATGGCTACTACAGAAAGCTGCAGTGTGACCGCAGCCACGCTGAATGCTGGTGCGTCGACCAGCATGGCGGAGAGCTGTCTGGCTCACGTATCCACGGCATCCCCGACTGCGGTAAGACGGGCACAATGCTGGCCACCCCGGACTGAAGTTCCCAGGGGTCCTGTCATACGGACATGGCCTCTCAGCTCCCGTCCTGACACTTTGATTTGAGTCAAAATCCAAAGCTATCCTGTAGAATACTTTTTTTTTTATTTTTAAATTAATCAGTCAAAATGTGACATATAATGGCCTCTGCTTTTATGGTTAGACTGAGGAAAGTGTCCGCTTACTTCAGAGTTGGTGATAGACTAAAATTTGTAACTACAATTTAATACTACCAGAATCCATTTTTATCTAGCAGTAAGTGATTAAAGAACCACACTTAATGTGTCTTCCCCTCTCCCCTGCTTTTCACTCTCAGATGACCAAGCTGGATATTCGGGGGATTTCGGCAGCGGCGTCGGCTGGGAGGACGAGGAGGAGAAGGAGGCAGAGGAGCCTGGGGAGGAGGTGGAGGAGGAGGAAGAAGAGGGGGAGGCTGGAGAAGCTGACTATGGAGGATATATCTGGTAGAGCGCACTGGGAGCCTGGTCAGCGGCGGTGCTGTGGGGCCGGCTCTCTCTGCGGCAGCAAAGGATCATGGGAACTGAGCAGGCAGGCGACCTTCAACTCTACGTACAGCGTTGACTTTCGGGATGGGGAAGGTTGGGTGGGTGGGGGGTGGGATGAGTGGGTTTCATCTTAAATATCCGTGACGCTTTGTGTTCTGTTGTGTGTACAAGGGAGATTCAATTTAATTTTTTTTTTTTTCCTTGAGCAATTTGCTTAGCAACCAGAACCACAAACATTTTACTGGGGCGTTTGGGAAGCTACAGAATCCAGGGCAAGAGCTGACTACCATGTGCTCGCGTATGCCTCGACCTGAGGGACGTGGGAGTCTCCTCCGTCTTCAAGGTCGCATGCTGGCGCACCTGCCATCGTCTTCAGATCCTTAATGCGTTTTCATCTATAATCGGCAGTTTCCACAGATCAAGTGCGAGTCGTAAACGTGCAGACCACGTGTATTAGGGAAGCGTCTATATCACAATAAGCCAGCCCCGCGTCAGAAGGCGGGTGCACTCTGGAGTTGTGGGAAACGTGAGGGATCAGCTGCATGGTCGGTCCCCCATGGCTTCACCCCTCCCCCTGCTGATCCCAGTGCAGCCTCAGTGTCCTCCTGCTTAGGAGACAGGTCGACGCGTTCACCTGCCCGTGGGAACACTGTGTAAAGCAGGAATGTGCCATTCCAAATTGCAGCATCCCTCCCCCTCATTTTCAACTGGTGGCAAATAACTGGAGGCCTTGAGCTGGCTTATCCATCCGCCTGTGGCATGCAGACGTACAATCCGGGGTCCCGTGGCCAGTAGTGGCCACCCCATGGGAAAGCCTCGCTTTGAAGGTACTCTGGGGTACGTAGTGCGGTCGCTGCACAGTTTATTCAATGGGGATGCCTTCTAGAAGACTAGCTACGGGATGTGAGGGGCATGTCAAAGTGCGGCCAACTTTATCACTGGTGCTGTCATGAGCTGCGACAGATGAATCTTGGTGAACGTCTTTTTTTGCCGGCTGCTCAGTCTTGGGTTGACGCCACTGAAGCTTGCGGCCCGTCACTGTACAGAAAGGCAGCTCATGGAACACGACGTCTGTAATGTTATACATTATACTATACATCTCTGTGCCACCCAAGAACGACTGAATGGGGGATGGGGGGGCAGTATTGTGATGCGACACAAACCCCAAAGCGGCCCTTTTAATAAAATCCTAGACATCCCTTCCTGTGTACATGACAGCGATGAGCAATCTGGCGCGGTTCTGTAGGTGGACGGCGAGGTGGCCCATGATGACACGGAAAAAGCTAGCCGGGGGAGCGGAGGTTGAGTTGGGTGACATGCTATTTCACAAGCACGTACCATCGGAATCACTTCACGTGCGCCAGAGACACGTTTTGCTTCGAGATGAGGGCAGCGCAATGAAATTTGATTTGTCACGTTCCATAGTAGCGCTTTACATAAATATCTAGTAGCTAGGGTAGTGGCGTGAAAATTAACAAAGAAAGCAGTGTATTTCGGAGTGTTCCACAACAATGTTGCATATAAGAAACATGTATATATCTATGGATTGTTAAATGAACTGATACTTTTCATTTCTCTGACTTCTTGTGAGCATCAATTTTAACAGCTTGCCAGATCATCTGCATTTTGACGCTGGAGTTGCCTTCCGGCGAGGTCTCGGACCATGGCTGATGGATCTCACCATGGAAACCCCACCCCCCCTTAGCATGGTGACCACATCCTTTCTCAGACCACAGCCCATGGTTTAGGCTTGTCGCTCTCACCCACGATGTGATGTAGGAAGTCCTCGAGCTCCGCCCTCAAACCCGGAACGGATGTTTTGTTACCATTGGATTTGGGTTTCGGGTCTGTTTTAATACACTTGTGCTGCCCAAGGTTTCCACGTGTCATCCTCATCCTTTATTTCCTTTGCGTCTGTGACCAGTAACCTGTAACACCTTATTCTTGCTTGTTACTGATACAGTATAAACGTTTGGGTGTTTCCTAGTATTGCATGTTAGTGAACAAGAATGTACTTTTTCCTCAGCTGAGCACTTTACCATTAAAGGCGGCAGGTCTCTCATCCCCTTGTACCTCTACATTATTTTCCACATGTGGCCAAAAGCCCCGACTGGCCAAATTCCCCCCCAACAGATATCCAGCTTTATATTTCTGAAATGAGCGGTTTCGTTTACAGACAGCCTGTGTCATTAACTGTAGCACAGAAGCGAATTTGGTATGTTTGCTTATTACCTTAGATGGTTTATGGATCCTGAATGAGAAGAATTCTAGAGAATGTATATTTGGTAACATACATATAGTTGGTAGAATTTGTCAACTTGTAAAAAACAGCACGATGTTATGTCTTATCCATCTGTTTTACTTGAATTTTAAAGAATTTGTGATTTAATGAAACAGTGAGAGACTGGAGTTTTATGAGCAGCTTTCAGACAGACGTCGGCTCGGCAATTTAACCTCGACGTCCCCTCCTGACTGCATGTGGGCGGTGATCTCTGGTTTTGCTACCCCAACTCCTTTTGACATGCTGTGGTCTCTCTACTGATGACCAAATATCGATCAAGCATGCTGTCGAAGGATTGTGCATGAGGCCGGATTATTAAGACGACAAGATATGACTTTCAAAGGGGTGTTTTATTGCTATATAAAATGCACCCAAAGCTTTACCCAGATCGTACAGACAGTACCTCTGTGGCACCTGATCCCATGCTGATGGTCCAGTTGATGAACCTATAGATGGTCAGGTACTTGCTAGAATGTTTCGGGATTAAGTCAGAAACTTCTTCACGAAATGTTTTGCATCACTGTCTCTCTTTGATTTCTCAGGTGGGCTTTACTCTACAGTTTATCAAATCCCATGTAAAAGCACACTGTACCCTGTCAGAAAAAGTAGAAATTTGCACTGCTGAGGGTACAATAACTCCACTGAGAACTTTACCCTAGCTGTAGGTAAATGTACTTCGTTGTCTAATCTTACATACAGAATTTGACTCTGAGGAACACTTTTGTACCATTGGAGGTACATTAATGTCGTTTGTACCTTAGGGAACAAAACTATACCAGGGCTGCACCCTTTTTCTGACAGTGTACTGTAAAATCGGAATAATGATTTAACTTCAGACCCCTGTGTTCCCTGACTGATCCATACAATCATTCAGCACAAACCGACCTGTGGGTGCATCGTCATTTCCTGAGCGAGTAGCAAGTTCTTGCCCCATAACTATATATATAATGTAATATTAAAAGTAAATTGAATATGAACATTATAAATACCTGACTGCAGGTTATGTAAGAGGGAGGCTCTGGTTACGAATCATTAAGCACTGCAGTGTTTCATGAAAACCGTGATTTAAAAAAAAATATGACAAATTATTAAAGGAAATGGTGGAATCACAATAGAAAGAATGGGTATAAATGAACTGTTTGTGGTCTCTCACAGTACTAACCTGCTTACACGTCCACTTCTACAATCAATAGAGCGACTAGAATGTACAATGAAATGCTGTGTACTTACTGTCTCTTCAGCATAATGCAGTATATCACACTTAATATTTACACTGTATTTGATAATAAAATAGTAATGTAACCATGGTTATTTCTGCATAGTCTTCTTTCATCTGCTCATTTACAGCTCGCTTTAGGTGTTAGCTTGTCATACACACACTGATGCACTAAGGGCATGTTACCACTCCCAGTTAATCTTCTCTGCATGTTTTTAAATTGGATCAGAATGTATAATACTCAGTTACAGAGATATAATGACATAATTTTAGTGAAACATAATATTTCAGTCGGAGGTGATTTTATTTTACAGCATTTCATTTTCCTGGAGCATACTTTCTTACAGACAGTTGCCTTATTCTTGAGCACATGCATTCTTTGGGGTGAGATAGATGCTCACTGCGGGTGCAGATGAGAGAGGAAGTCGAACCACAAACTTGGGAGTCTACCTGGGGTCAAAATGACCCCAAAGGCACCTGTCAGGTGACTTCTCATAGTAACATAATTAATGTAGGAGCGTGTAAGAGATAATATGTTTTAGGGGGATTTGAAGATGAAGTGACAGCTTATTTATATCTTCACTACATGCAGTGGGAATTCTGCGATTGTTAAATTATAAATGTTAGTTTACAATCATTTGTTTTAATACTGTATAATGCACCGACTCTTTCAGGCTCATCAGACTGAACAAACATCCATCCATCCATCTTTCCAAGTCATCTTCAGAACAGTTGTTGTTGGGCACAAAGCAGTTTGGATGGGATTCCAGTTCCGTGCGGGGCTCAGACACACACACACACACACACAAATGAAGGAATCCAGATTCCAGTACAGCACAGGGAGGACATGCAAGCTCTACCCGCTCAGGTGGGACGTAAACCACCCAGATCAATCAAACTGCGAAAATTAGCCCAAACAATAGAAATAAGAAGGAAGGCAGGGTTCTTGGTGAATAAACTGGATGGGATGGTGGGTCAGACCACCTCCAGGTTTGGGGGGTTACATGATCTCCCCATGCTGTGTGCATTTCCCTCCACAGTCTAAAGACATTCAATTTGTCTGCTTGGCATCCTGGATAGAGTCTGGGACAGTGCACACACCCCCCTGCCAGAGTGGACATAGCAATTAATTGAGCCAGAACAGCATTCTAACATTCTATGCTGGTACTTGGCGCCTTTGCATAAGCGGTTGGTTGATACCCTATACAGTAGGTAGGCGACGTAATAGCTTATGCATGCATGAGACACTTGTTTCACATATAAGGCAAGCAAGATGAAGCGTAAACATCAAACTCCACCTATGACTGGCATCTCTGTGTATATGTCCTCTGACAAACTTGGATTGGCTCTAGCCACCCCCCCATCCACCCCACACGACCCGAGGATAAGTGCTTAGAAGATGATTGGCTGGATAAATCACACTTACCAGGACACTGTCAGCAGGGCAAACATCTTAATACTGAATTTCCCATATCAAAATGCTGTTCCTGTCACAGCATTTCCGTGGGCATCAATAATTTAGAATGCAACTCAATATAAATTAAAATCGCGTTTTAAAGATTACATTAAGTTGGTGTCTCACAGCGAACTACACAGCCATAGTCGATTTAACATTATTAAAATCACTACAGGGGTTGTTTGGTTTATTTCCCTTTGTTTAAGCAGTCTTTTAAAAGGGCAGCGCTTTCGGATTGTAAGAGTAACCATGCTGCAATGTTAATGGTACAATCCATGTGTGGCAGGAAAACAGTATGGAAATGGCAGCCATTGTGTGGCCTTTGGACCTTCTCAGAGATCTTGCTGTTTGTCGACGTAGGAAGAATGCGTGGTACACCCTACCCCTCCCCAAGAGGAGGCCAAAGTCACCTGAAAAGTCTCAAGGTCACAGCCCACTGTCAGCGGCCGAGTTATCAGCAAAACCACGTGGAGATCTTCATTATTTTTGAGTGGAGGGGGTTCAGGGAGTATCGTGACTTACAGCGGCGAGCTCGCATAGCAATCAGAAATGCTGTGTCTCAAGCAGTGTGCAAAGCATGTATTTATAAGAAGCTTTTAAATTATACATACAGAACACTTCAGTTTTAGAGTCTTCTACAGTCAGACTGTACAACCATCAGCTTAAAAAATTTAATATATAGAATTCAAATGAGTCATTCCACATCTTGTGTGCATCATTTATAAATATAGTTTTACTACATTGACAGTACGTTTAATATATTATTTACGTTAAATTGTCACTGTAGAAATAATGTGAGCTGTTAGTATGAGTTAGTAGACCGGCTGATGTGACATAAGGCCTTGGTTACCTGCAACGGGTGACCTCATCTGCGCCGACGTCCCGAGGGAGACAGAAGGTCATCTGTTTACAAGAGCAGCCACCAGCGCGGACGAGACGTACCCAGGCAGATCCAACCAAACAGCCATTGTACTGGACGCACCCTGGCGGACGGGCCAGTTAGACCCAGGGCGAGGTTACTCTGCCACCTGGGTCCCTGGGAGACGGACGCTTATTTGCAATGAGAAGCCAATGAGGAATTTCACTTAAATCCCTCCTTTTGTAGATTAAAAGAGGTCACAACAAAAGACCATGAAAACGCTTTTGGGGCAAACTAAATCAACTATAAAATAAAATGCCGCATCAGATATAGCAGTGTTCTTCCACGGTGATAGGAGTTCTGCTTTCTAAATTTGATGGAGCACCACTGCCTCCTGCTGGACATAAACACTAGTGCCACTCCACACTGCTGACAATTTCAGAGGAGTGACCGCCACTGTATATTGACAATGTAGAAAAATTACATGAACAAATTAGCTTAGCATTAGCTTACCCAGAAGAGCCACCATGCAGTGTTCTGTGCCCCAGCTGCCTCTCTCTCTCTCAGGGAAACTACCGGCAGATGTGTTTAATGCAGTAAACCTCACTACGTTATGGTTCCCAGAACGAGACCCAGCTGCTTGTGCGAAGATTTGCCAGGGTGTGTCCCCTGGTACTAACATAAGCTCAACAAACAGGCTCCAGGTGGCACCGGGAACCCTGAGGAACAGTTTCTATGGTTTCTCACTAATCTCTCAGGCCAATAGCAGCTGAGCACTCCTCCTGCGGTGCCCAGTGTGGCCTGGCATGTCAGAGCTGCTCCGAAACCCCAAGCACTCGAGCTAGCAAGGTAGAGCACCTTCAGGATGGGCCAAATGCTTACACCAGCTATCTGGATTGATCTTCGTTAAACTGACATCAATGCCATCCGTTAGGTTTGTATAGGGGTACCGCGGCTTCTTAGCAACTTCTCAGCTAGATCATCCTTTGTGAACATCTGCAGAGGTGTCAGGCAGTGCTTTCAGAAACCTATATATGTAATTTCCTTTGAGGATTCGGTCACACCACAGAGGCACAGATGTAAAAGCTATTTTTATGTTTCATTTCACAGTAAATCATAAAGACCTATACATTTATACAAAGTTCATTCCTACTGAATATTGTTTGACATGACACAAAAAACACGGTGTACACTGAAGAAAAAGAAAGTAAAATTTTTCTAGATATTTACCAGTGATTCAGACTTTTTTTGTGAGACTGTCATGTTTGTAGTATGACCACACCAAACAAACTACACGACGGCCAGCGATGGGGGACATGTTTGTGGTGGTAATCAATCCTTACGTTTATAATCCTTACAATCAATAAACGTGGAGAAGCCTTTGCAAAAGGCTCCCACACCCTCTGCAGCCGTCCAAATGTTTGAAAAGATGAGTACGGTTTTCATTATTTACAGGTATGTCAAATGTAATCCACAGGCTACATCACACAACAGGTAACTTGTAAATGCTATTTCGGTTACAGCAAGTATTCTCCAATCCCCAACGCAGAAACCAGGACACCATCGGAGACGGTCACAAAATGCTTACTCCGGCACAATAAGCGTCATCAATCAGTTCCTGCCTGTCCAAAGTAGACAGCATGAACTTCATTATCTACAAGCATATGTACCAGCCGCACCCCCCCAAATCTGTTCACTCCAGATTACTAGAGATGTACAATCTGTACTTTCCACTCCAAAGATTCCTTACTTTGAATGAAAGTAAGCATTGATTTTTTTTTAGGACACAGAAATCAAAAGGAAAAAAAGGGAAAAAAAAGGTCGAGACAAAATTACACTGGACTGAAAACATGTTTCCCTTCACAACAGGCGACATTCGAAGATTTTTCTTCTTGTTACCAAGGGCAGTAAGATGAAATTGGTCGGGGGAAGGGGAGTAGTGTAAATACATAGTGTTAAAATAACCAGTGCTGATTGTACCCTAACCAGAATGGATGGAAATAGTAATGTTGTCTCTTGGCAACGCTGCAAAATGAGACCAGTCCATGCTGAGTAGGCTCTTACGCTAGGAGTCCTGCAGAAACACTGTTTCAGGATTCTCATTTATAGCACTAGCTTCACCAGCTCTCCGTATGGATATTGCTGTCCAGTGTTTTTTTAATATTATTGCTCTGTAGAGATTGTGGGTCCCAATGACACTCCTTCCCAGACAGGTGCCGATGTTCGGGGAGCCCATCGCTGTATCAGCACGCGTGGGGCGTGTGTGAATGTCACTCGCGTCTTTGGCTGGGTGCACAGTAGGAGGAAGACCAACACACACGTCCACATGCCCCCACCTTCTCGGTACTTTCAGTCGTCTCGCAAACATAGCCAAGATGTTTCCATTATACTATTACACACAGACATCCTCATAAATGACCTAACTTAAGTAATATTTGAAATCCTTTACATTGAGATGGGCAGCATCTTAAATCTTTGTGGGGGGGATCTTTCCTTCTGTTTTTCCCCTTCCATCAGAATGACCATATAACACAAAGTTTTAATGCGCTTTTATCTTGCAGACAATAAACAATTAATGCACCCAGACATCAGTTTTTTTAAGTACACCTGCCCGCTAACAGGAACAGCCTGCTCGTCCAAACAGCCAATCAGGTGACAGAAAATGCAGTCATACAGTACAAACACATGGTCACGAGGTTCACTTGCCGTGAGGCGGGGTGCTGTGTGAGTGAACCTCTATAGCATTAGAACAGCTCAGATGCATGATCTACGCGATTTTGCATTTGGTACGATTGTTGGTGGTTTGACCGATGTTGGTTTTATCATCTCAGAAACTGCTGCCCAATTGGGATTTTCACACACTAGAGCAGAGTTTACAGAGAATGGCGTGATGAGCAAAACAGATCCAGTCAGAGGTATTTCTGTGTCTGAAAATACCTTAAGGAAAGAGGCTGGAGGAGAATAGGCAGACCTGTTAAAGGTAACAGGGACACCACAAGTGCAAAAAGAATTCAGTACAGCTGTGGTGTGCAAATGGAGCACGTAACTTAGGTCATACCAGATAACCACTAGCTATGTGTACCTTATAAAGTAGTCTCTGAGTATATACGACCACACTAACCTTTAAAGTGTCATAAATTTTGCTCACCGTCTGCAAACTGAAATAGTAGAAACTATGAACCTGCCTGAGACCAATAAAAAGAAAACAAATTATTTGAACGGCAAACTGAGAAACGTAGTATTAGTTAACAGCTTAATCACACAACCCCCAACCCTCAGCCCCCGCAGTAAGGACGGAGCCACCTCGGTCTGACATGGAGAAGCGTACAGTCGTCAGGTCAGTCGATGTACTGCGCCAGCCAACGGAAACCATCCCCATATCCCTGCTTCTTCAACACGCTGCACATGAACACCTCCACGGGCCGGACGTTCAGCTCTCTCAGCGACACGCTGCCCTGTGGGCACAAGCGGTGACAGAACGATGAGTGACCATCCTCACGGCGCAAAAAATGCTTCCAGGATCTTGATTGTTTCTCGATACCGTGAACAGAAAGATCGTACTTCTGGTCTTGACAAGACTGGTCCTGCTAACTTGCCATCCAAGAACAAACTTGGGGTGCAATGAATCATGGGACTGGTTTCATTTGGTGGGATACAACTGATGTATCCTTGATATTTGGGGTGCGGCAAGAATGACATCCAGGGATTTTTACCATCCTCTGTACTTCTGTTCTTCAGTATTGGAACTGGTCTTCAGTAATGGAAGATGATGCAAAACCGGTACACAGGAATACAAATACAGTGAAGTATGCATAATGGGAAACACCCCTCGTGTATGTCCAAATAAAACGTAAAGATCAATATAAACAAACCAATCAATATGGCTCATCATAGCTGTAACAGTGAACGAACATGAGCATGAATACCAGTCAAGTGAAATTACATTAATTCACTTTTTAGTTTTGACTCATATGGAACAGCGAGGCTTGGTGAATGGCTACCTGTTAGATAACCCCCCCCCCCCACATCCTCCTGTAGACACAGCTGAGTTACATTTTATGCAGCATTGTTCTGCATCACCATATGCAATATATTGAATATGACTGATGTAACAATAAAGCCCTACTTGACTTGACTTGCTTGCATGCACATGCTCCGACTTCTACAGCACTATCACTGGCAATACACCAAGATGGTGCCATGAGGCGATTGTGCAATACAGTAGCAACGCTTCTATACACCAGGCCAACCACACCTGATTGGAGCAGTTGCAACATATCTCACAGGTGTGAGGCACCAAAATGGCCCGTAGGGGGCACTTCTCCACGTGGCTGGTGGAGGATTCCAGACTGGCTTAAGCATTCCATTACCTAGGCCGAATAACAGCCAGTCATATTTCGCCACTGCTGACTGCCACCGATAACTAGCCAATAAGAGAGCATGGACATGAAGCTATGCTACACTGTCTAAGCTTACACACGCAGCACACAGTTTTACTTTTAGGCATCTTGAAATAAGTAGACAAGTGAAAAATAAACATCAGAAACTTCCTGAAGAAACCAAAGAAGGGCAGATATTTCTGACCTTTCCAGTGGTCTGTCCATGAAGGCCAAACATAACTCGCAGTTGTTCTTCACTGATGGCTTCTGGACGGTCAATCTTATTTCCCAGAATAAGGACTGGCACATTGGAGATCGTGTCATCGGTTAACAATGCCTAGAAAGAGAAACACGTGTTTTCGTTTGGGATATTTTCTGCATTGTAACATCCCATTTGATCATACTAACAACAAAAATACTACTGACTGAGAACCCAAAGTACAGCTGTTTTTTTTTTTTAAAAAAAGCCTGCATTTAGGTCAGCTGGAGTCTAAAAATTGGACTGTGAGTGTGTAGACTGACAGTTTGGCTCTACATACCAGGGGCCAAAATTGTG
Source organism: Stomatorhinus walkeri (assembly GCA_026784285.1). NCBI lineage: Eukaryota > Metazoa > Chordata > Actinopteri > Osteoglossiformes > Mormyridae > Stomatorhinus > Stomatorhinus walkeri. Next base: position 8,569,831 of record JAODUD010000041.1, on the reverse strand, counting down.
GAAACACCATTTTTGACATCATGCTTTAAAAATTACTACACGAATATTGGCGGTAAGGTTTACAAGTAATCAAAGAATGTCACAAATATCAAACACTGGAAAATTAAATACGTATCTGGAAGAACTGGAATAAAGTTCTGCAATATCACAAAACTGGAAATGCTTCCACAATTTTGCCCCTACAAAACCAGCAAATTCCAATTACGAAGCCTGGCACGCCTATTCATTCTAATGTAGCTTCCACTCTGATAGAGGTTTTAAGGGCTACAATTAGGAGAATCATCACTGGAAACTTGGCAACCAATTATTTAATAGAAAATGACAAGAGTATGTACTCTCCAACTTGACTACATGCTCTTTTGGGCTCATACTCTTCCGGTGAACATTTATCCATCTTCGTTCTCCTGTACAGTACATCCCAGGAAGCCTTCTGCAATAAGACTGCTTGTGTGTTCCTCTGAGTTCCTTACCAGATATACAGCCAGCCAGAAAATATGCAGGCTCACAAAACTTACGTCAAGTTCAACTTTAGATTCCATGAGACGCTCGTGGTCCGCACAGTCCACAAGGAAGACCACACCATGTATAGCTGGCAGATAATCCTTCCAAACTCTTCGTGCTGTGAAGAAGAAATCAAAGTGTCCCTCAATTGGTAAGCTTTCAGTGTAAGTCTAAGAAAGTTGGATAGGATTCAAGTCTCTGTTTAGGTGAGTTAAAAAAATCTTTAATGGAAAACAATGTCATCTTAAATTGCCAACTGTGAGGGTTGCTATAGTCGTGAAAATTTAAATTGGATCTTAACCACTAAAGTTTTTAAAACATTAGGTCTTCATATAGAGAAAAAAAAATTTAACTTGCACACACAGCAATGATTTTAGCAGACATTTGACAGAGTACTGTTTACATTTTTGTTATTATAAAAAGTATTATGTCATAACGGTATTGACCAAGAACTGGAAAAAACATCTCGCAACTTCAAATATGTTTTGAAAGATTAATTTTAAAAAAAAACATGTTAAATCCTATATTTTCAAACAATCATTTTAGTATTGAATACTACACAATAAGGATTACACTTCTTCCAGTTTGCATAGTTAATGTCTGGGACTGGGAGGGAGCAAAACCGTGGACTGTCTGGGGCTCCCCGAAGTCCGGGTGGGGAATCCCTGGTTTACATAGTCCAATTTAGCAGGAACTCCTACCTTGTGCATGACCACCCAGATCAAAGGTAGTGAAAGTCATTCCAGCGATTGTCAACTCCTCCGACGCTGCAAAATTCAAAGCACCGAGACATTTTTTAAATATACTGTTCTTCATATATTTCTCATACTCCGTTGTATAATCCCAGCACAGTAATGCGTATACTGTAGTTTTCATAGCAGAATCAACTCCAAGTCATATATAAAGTTTCCTAACATGATGCATTTTCTAACATGGTGATTTACTTTAAGTGAACTTTAAGTGCATGCAACTAAACCACGTAATTTCCCTTACTTGGATGTAATGTGGGAACGTGTTGTCCAAGTCTGTCGTCCTTTAACATATGCAATAGTGTCGTTTTGCCGGCATTATCAAGCCCAAGAAAAACTAGCTTCCCAGATTTTTTATATAACCCTGACAAAGAAGAGAAAACCAGAATTAAAAGAAAATCAGTTTTTACAATGCACGTTTTAAACTTCGCTGTAATTTTCATACTTTACCTAAAAATTGCAGCACACTGCTGAACCCTCTATAAATCCAATCAAAAATAAATGACATCGTTGTCGCTGTTCCCTAGAAGGAAAAGAAAGACATACTAGAATAAATTTAATCACATTTATTTGCATTTAAATGTATAACTTTACAACTCAACAAGTTGACAATTCATCACATGCAATCAACAACTAAAGGTAAGGAGGGAGGGGGGAAATCGAGCAATTCAGAAAAGGTCGAAGGACAGCTGTCGAATAAGTTATGCAGCTGAAAGAAAAGCCGGGGGACTATGGAAATGAGGACTGTCACGGAAATTGGAGATCTTCAAAGACTCCAAACTTGAGGACTACAGGCAGCCTAGTCTTGCGCGGTTTCTAATGCGGGACAGCTGCTGCAGGCGGGGCGCTCTTCGGATGTCGCCTCTTCAGCTGTCCCACTACCGACGGACCGACATATGACACCAAAGAGATCGGGGAGGGGGAGTTTCATCGGACAGCTTAAAGCCAGCCCCTGCAGCCAGCGACCTCCGGGGAATGCGAAAACACCTCCCGGGCGGCTGGATATAAACGGATAGCACGCTGCCGCAGGATCTCCTTTCGTGCCGTTATTCTAGGAGGGGGGAGACCCAGCGTCCGGGCGGCTCTACGGCACCTGCTGGCGGCTCCGTCCACATCTACGCCCCAGCCTTTATGAGCACGATAATAAACTTTATGTCTAAATGGGGCAGCCGCCTGGGGAAATGAAAACACTGACAGGTCACCGCCCCCCCCCTTCTGACGTTTAGCGGCCTTTGCGAATTCAAAACACAACGTCCGATACGGGGCCGCCGGTCCGGTCCCTTAACATTTCGGTAAGACCGTGCGACACCCCGGATCTCGGCGACCTCGGCAGCCGTCCAAGGCCAGCGGTAACAGCGGTCGTGTTTAATCAGAGGCAGCTCTGTAGCCGAAAAGATCTACCTGCGATTCGCCGTCCGTCTGTCAGCCAGCCCGCCAGCCCACCTGCCCGACACAGCGACGCGCTGCTCCGCTTCCTTCCCCGCACTGGCAGAAGTACTGCTGTCTTATAGCCCCCGAACGCTGACTGAGCCCCGGAACCGGAAAAGTACCCCGGACTTTGACATCACTGTTGGTGTCACTGTTGTCACTGTCACTACTGTCACTACCTGATCTGCAGAACGTGTCTGTTTTTCCACCTCAGCACATAACGTCACTGACCGGTGTCTGTACCGCGCATGCGCACAAATTTACTTCACGTCAGATAGGCTACTAGCTGTGTTTTATTTTGAGGTGTATGCCATACTAAACTTAATTGCTTAATTTAGAATGGTATGTCCCATGTAATAAACTAATCAATGGGTATTGAGAATGTATAATTGAAAATTTATATTGTACATGTAACGTTCCATGCATTTGTGGACGTGGTGCTTTAATACGGTTGTTACTTTAAACATTTTACAGTTGCCCCCTACAAATTGACAGGAGCTCCCTGACACCTATGAATAATACGCAACGGCCCAAAAATCTGTCCCCAGAGTGTTAAAAATGGTCTCAAGTCATTTTGCTATTCAGCGGAGGAACACACAACAAGCGCGACAAACAAGAATTCTGTCTCTCCGTGTTTATGCAGCTTTTTCTAAAAACCTGCATTTGGGTGGGCTGGGGACTCAAAACCAAACTCTGTGAGTGTGTAGACTATAATAGATTAGCTCCGCCTCCTGGGTATCCCTGCGTCATAGGAGGGACTCCAAGCTCCATGGCTATGTACTAGATAAGCGTTCCGTGCATTAAAGTTGTAAATAAGTATTGTAGCTATGTAGCACGCTAGACAATGGCCTGCGGAGTATGGGGTTCGAAATATGTATCGCTACGTCCAGATAGAATATAGTAGGCTCCGAGTCCTTGTACCACAACCAAATTGTCCTATACCCTGCCGCATGCACTACCTAAGCAAGTCAGCTGAAGTTCCAGGATTTTCCTGCGGGTGTCACGATGCAGACCTGGAGTCTGGTACAGTTGAGAGTAGTGTGGTGTTCAGGGGCTTACCTTGTGCCTCCCTACCAAAATACTGAACAGCAGCAGGTGAGACGCCCCTACTACAAAGGAAAACCAACAAACATAGAATGGATACCGTCTACAGGGGTAATATGAACTGAACTTGCTGGCAAATTTTAATAATATCTTAATCACTAAATCTAGGTTTACAAAACATATAGGCCACAAGCTTGACAGAAGTTATACTGCATTTTTTTAAAAGATTTTCTTTGTGATAACCTGTATTAGACTCTTGTGATGAATATGCACTACTAGAGTGACTTAAGGTACTTTATTGATACTGCTTTAGTAAGAGATGCATGAAAAATTAAAAAATAGTTTTGTGTGCATATCCCTGCCTCCCTGCGCTGGATTTTAAAAAATAATGATAATCTTCAGCTCACAGACACAACTCACGGGCAACTGGTATTAGATTTCAATGCAACTAAACTTGAAAGCTAAGATTTCTGGTTGGTATGTATTGGGACTTCTGGGTAGGTATTAAACAGTCACTCTGGTTTCCAGTTAGTTAGCATTCCATGTAAAATCACATTCCTAAACCTTCAGAAACTTCTTAAAATGCCACTGCCTGCATTTAGGGCAGAAAGAATATAAAGTGTGGCTTGTGTGGTTTTTTTATTTCCCTTTAAATAACCTGCATACACACTGGAAACTGTCCAAATCCGATCTGCACGGCCACAGAGCGCTCAGTTTGTGCATCAGTCTAGCATACTTTCATTATGCAAATCACAGCTCTCAGATTCTTGGACTTTTGTGAGTTTACTTCAAATACCCGGCAGATAAGTTACTATGTCAGCCCTAGTGTGTGTATTTGTGTGTGGGGTGGCAGGCTAACCTGGCAATCTTGCTCATCCTTTCTGGGATAGAATCTCTGAGAGCTGCAATGGAGATGAGGTTACTGAAAATGAGTACCTCAGGTCCACATCCATAAGACGGAAGAGGTGTAGCACAGACTAAACACCAGTCTATTGCAGGCCGCATACACAGTTACAATGTGGCCATTCAAAGCCCATCCCTGTAGGTGTAACATAAGTTCTACCCACAGAGGCATTTGTGGAGCCCAAGGCTTCCTTCTGTGGTTTTTTATTTCCCTGCCATAACTTGGTACAGGACAGATATTTGCAACTGTACACCTGCTCAAAACATCACTATTCAGAACAATTCATCATGAAAACGCTTCTGTTCGGAGCCTTTATGTGCTTTAATAAACAAAATGACTGATGGCAAGGACTCAGCAAGGCTTTAAAATTTTTATTAGGAGAGCACTTACCGGACATAAAATCCCTGTCTTAACTTGCCACTTGTATACAGCTATATAAATCAAAAGCACACAGATTTATGGCTGATCAGTAAGTGTGCATAGTGAAACCTACTCTTTTTCCATTTGAATATTTTCTGCAAGTGAATGACTCCCAGTACTAAATTCATCCTCAATATGAAAAGAGTGGAATCATTTAAACTATGAACCACTCTGTGCAGTACATATGTCCATATGTGTCATAAAAACAATTCTGAATTCTCAAAGCTTTGCATTTGCAAAAGGAGATTTTAAACAAAAGATACTTGGCAGATGAGCATTGGAGGAAATGCCACAGGAGGAAGTGTTGCAATGCCACAACTAGCCACTAGGGTGTCCTTAAAAGCGAAATTTCACATCCTGAGCAAAAACACAGGATTGATCACCAGGAAAATTAGCTTTCAGCGAGCTCTTCAGTAACCGAACAGGTTGTCAGACAGTGTGTGTTGCAAGAGGACAATGGGAACATGGCCATATGCCACTGTTTACAGCACAAATATGCAGCCTTTTTTCAAACCCACTCAACACTAGCAAAAAGCAGGACTTCGGCCATTTCACACAGACTTTATGGAGAAATTCCAAATTTTATAAATAAAAATGACTAAAGTGGGCCTGAATGAGTCTGAAGGTCACCAAGCTGAAGAAAGAAATTCAAAGAGAAATAAACATATTTTCCTCAGACATCTTTACTCATGTTTTTGCAGAGGTCTGACATTTTAAACAGATTCTGAGCTAGACACTAAAAATGTATAGCAAATGAATTAAATAAGTACAACTAAAATAAGCTTTTAGTTCGGAAATATGCAGGGGGGAAAAAACTCAGAATCCAACCGGAAGGACAGTATTTACCACAAGCCATTTAAATTGCAAAATCTATGTCTTTAGAACAGTCTAAAGTTTCAAAGTTCTGGTCCATTTGAAGTCTTCATCCTACATTAGTTCTTCTCATAGTAGAACCATTTGTCAACTGAAAATAGGGGGAAAAAGCAGTTTAATTTTATACCTTTATCATAAAAAATACACAGAAATTAAATAGATTGACACGAATATCTGTGTATTGTGTAATAAGTGAATGCAGAACATACTGCTTTAACAGCATTAAGGTAAATCTTATTTTTTCAGTGGGTTAATTTTAGACAAAAGACTTCACTACGCACCAGTGGTTGGGATGGGATCTGCAGCACCCAAAGGACATGTCTAATAAATGTATAAAATATCAGAATTAAGACATTGAGCATAAAATAATCACTTTGCAGAGAGAAGTCAGGGAATTAAGTGTGTTTAACTGGACAACACAGCTGCTTTCAAACAGAGACAGACAGAGAGCGTTGCTGTAAAGAAAAGAACCTCACCCCCTGAATAACAGCCTTGGCTTCATCTTCTGTGCAGCAGCACGGACTGTCAGTGATGCAGGTGTTCATGCTATGTTGGTGCAAGAAAGTTGGAGATCGATTTAAAAGAAGAAAATCGCAAATTACAGCAGTGATTGAAATTCAGCCACATTGAACATAAAGCGTCCAGCGTCTTTCATAATCACCCTCACCATCCAGCTAACAGTAATTGGTAACTGGCCTGACTAAGGTGTCATAAGGCAATTTCTTGATGGTCTCTTTTGGGAGGCCGATAGGAGAGGTGCTACTAGAGGCCAGAGATGACCTCATTCGGGCTGCAGGGTTCCACCAGTTCATCAAGCATCATGCTAGTTAACTGCCGGTATGTTTTGTTGATCAGTTGGGAGGGTCATACTAGTTGTACCAGACAGTTGAGTTCAGAACTTCTGCTTTACAGCTTGATTCACAATTATCAGATACATTAGTGGGGAAGTGGATGTGATGTTCAGCAACTTGAGCAGTGTTGGGAAGGTAACCTTTTGACTAGTAATCTGTATTTCTTTCATTTCACGGTTAAAAATCTAATGTAACTATTTTGATTACTTCAATAAAATAATGCAACTTATTACATTTGATTACTTTTCCAACAAATGCTTTAAACTAAAATGAAAGCTTAAGAATGGAAATATGCCAGAAAGCATTTCTGCACAGCAAAAAGATGCCAAGCAATTTGTTTATTCTACATTTTACTGAAAAGAAAAGAATATTTGGATGCAATCATATAATCACTGACATTCTGATTAGCAATTGCAATTTACGTATTTTTCTTAGTAACCGCAACTCATTATATTCATTTTGCAATTCCACTACGTAGCACTACAAAGTGGTTGTGTAACAAGTTACTCCCCAACACTGGACATGTGGGAGCAGAGTTCACATTTATCCACTACTAAACTCCCGTTTCTCGAACAGCTAAAACTATGGTTCTAAGTAACCTGCTGCGACACTACAGATTCTGAGTGCAAGTACTGAGTGTAGAAGCCCTTTACAGTCTTTGCTAAGCCAACAGTGAACAGTGGAGTGTAGAGGCTGAGAAGCCCACCCCTCACACACACACCTCACCCCAGACAATAACATCAGTACCCGAGCCAAGCCTCAGAGGAGCAGTCAGGCAGCACAAAGGGAAATGAGGACGTCTCTCCTCACCATTTCAGTTCTCCCGCGCTGGTCTTTTGAGAGACGAGTGCCTTCCAGAAATCATGAGTGCTCTTTATTACCTCGATAGCAAAGTCCTACAAGGAGAACCCGAGAGAGACACAGAGAGAGAGAGACAGAGAGCAAATTTACTCGCAGCTGGGTTGTGCAAACAATTTCTTTGCAAATGAAAAATTCAGAGAGCCCATAACGAGGCAGATGAAGCAGAAGACTGAACGTCTGGACGTGGTACCTTGTCTTTGAACTCTCCATTGAACGCAAACTGATTTTCAGGCTTTCCGTCTGGGACCTTGTACCGTTTGAACCAATCCACTGTGGCCTCCAGGTAGCCAGGCTTCAATCTCCTGACGTCCTCAATACCTGGAAAGAACGAGAGTAGGAGAGACGCATCATCTGCTGGGTCACCCCGCTGCGGGCCTGCTCATTACGAGGAAAGCTCATACTGTTGAAGTCTGTGGCTTCAGGGTCCTCGGCGTTGATCACGATCACTTTCCAGTCCGTCTCTCCCTCATCGATCAGCGCCAAAGTACCCAGAACCTTCACCGTAATGACCTCTCCTCGTGAGCACACCTGTATGGGGGGGGGGGGGATTAATTATCACTACCTTAGCAACGTCCATGTCCAAAAACTGAAATATTACCAAATTGGAGTATTTACTGACCTTGCTGCCAATGTCACATATGTCGATGGGGTCATTGTCACCACAGCAACCAGTGTCCTTATCCTTATGTCCTGGATCTTCCCATGTCTATAATAGATGGGGGGGGGGGTAAAATTATGTGATACCAACTACAAGTACTCTGGCCAGACTGACGACAGAATACACTGGAACTGTGAGGTTGATCTCACGGCAGAAGCTGGTTACGGTCCTTGTTGATTTCTCTGCGCGTGAAAGTCATTCCTGATTGGGTGATCATCTCTCAAAACAGGAATCAGCAGAAAGACGCATTTGGATTATCATTGAGTGGAGGAAAAAAATCAAGGAAGAATGGCCTGGCTTATCTTCTGTAGTATAGCTGGCTACTGAAGAATATAATCACTATGCACAGCCCACTGTACACAAAACCACCCTTGATAATGGCAGTGTTTCCTTATCCATAGTACTTTCACAATACCAGATAGTTAGAACCTTAGTACCAGATTCTACATCAGTTTCACAACAGGCATGATTGTCAGCTGACACTAAATCAGTTATCGACAGCAAGCTGTAAGTTCTACAATATCTCTTCTGCTCCAATATCAAATCCAAAATTTTGCTTCTCCCTTTCAAAGCTGTACATGACCTTGTACCCCTTTACCTCTATTTTGGGTAACAGGGCCCTGTCAGCGCCTCCTTCAGGCTTCTCATATGGGTCACAGGCCCTTCAGTGCCATTGTCTACAGTCTCTGGAATTCTCCTCAATGTCTCCGACTTGGAGACTCTACTGTTTAAAGAACATTTGTCTGCTTCCTTAACTGCTTAGATGTTCATCTTTTTCTTCCCTCCTTTTATTTATTCAGTAACTTTGGGTTTGTGAAGGGCGCTATATAAATGGACCCTTTCTCACAGAAGGATTTTTTTCGGGAACGAGAACCTTTAATCCAGAACCATGCACTTTTGTCGTGTTCACACTGCAGGAAATTGGCCCAATTGTAGCTCCATGGACACAGCTGGAGCCCTTTTCAGTACCAAACACAATCTAGGAAGGTACTTACGGCAATAGCTTGCTGACTGGTTGACCGCAAGTACTGTCGCTAACTTGGAAGTTCCTGGGAAAATTATATAATCAATTGGAGCAAAAATTAAGCACAGTTTTTGCCTAAATCACACTTGAAGAAAATGAATACTTTTTTTTACGTGCATCTCCCTGTTTTTGTATTGGAAAATTAGATCGGTAACCAATATACTTTTGTCAAACATCACCAGTGCCAGTAGTGTAATTTGTCAGTGCTTATTAGCGGAACATCCTTACATCCTTTATTCTATGAAACCAATCGATCGATCTGCCAGCCAGATTTAATAATGAAATTTAAACATGTTTTGGGTTGTACGAGTCCATTGTTTTGGGGTAGCGACGTAGTGTTGAATCACGCATGAAGTTATCCTATGAGCTTTTGTGTGTCACTCATGCTAATTTAGCATGAAAGTCCCGGATCTATTGTTTGGTCTGAAAACAACACAGGAAAGTTGTCAGGAGCTTGAGACCAGGAACCAGGTTCCAGAACCTCAGTGTATAAACTCCTAATGTCATCATCCATTATAATAATTAACTTCGAAACTCCCCATTGCTTCTTAAAAAGCCCAATGCCATTCTGCCCTGCCAATGACAGTGACGTGTGTAATGTGGCCTCCTCCATTGGACAGACTTTGGACTCCTGTTTTATGGGCCTGCCTTGCTCTGGGTGTCCGAGTGCCACGCCACGCTTCTGTCATGCAGCACTTCATTTATGACAGCTACAAGGGAAACCCTTAGGCTGAAATTACAAACCTAACAGACTAACGCTGGATATGGTCCCCTGCCGGGATCAGCAGCAGCTTGGTGCTTTACACCTCTGGAAGATCGCAAGCTTGCAGAATCTTAAGCCCTTTATTAATTACCATAAACAAAACCTCATAATAAAAAATTATGAGTTTATAGGGAAGATTATAAACTGAATTAAATGTAAAAATAAATAAAAAATGGAAACCCCAGTAAATTTAGAGGGGGCACCATGTGGCTCAGTGGACTAGGCCTCTGTGCCTGTAATCAGAAAGTCATGGGTTCAAGCCCGACCTTGGCACATCTGTGGGTCCTTTGGCAATTCCCTTAACCCCCAGCTCACTGGATACTGTAACGGATGGTTGCCCTTTGTGGTGAGATTGCTCTCATCAACAGAGGGCAAGTTGAGGGAGTACCATTTTTTTAACATTTGTTTGTAAACAGAAATTTGAACGCAAACCATAAAAGTAAACCAACACTCCTGATTTATTCTGCAAGCACCACATTATATAAAATCCTGTTGCATGGAAACAATTCACCGACCTGAGGGATTGCACCGTAGTTCCAAATATAGCCCTTGTGCGGGAACACGTTAGCGACGTATCGCAGCTTGTCCTTCTTCACATCTTGCTTGATTGGGTTTAGTGGGTCCTTAGTGGCGATCTGAAAAGCGAGGGAGCCATCAAATTATCCCCGGACAATCTATTGAGCAGGAGTCAGACAGAGGTAAGATTCCCCTAACTGCTATTAACCAAATTAAGGTTATACCTCCATCTTTGCATTTGTCCATCTGGGAACTTCAATGACAGCATGGAAGATGTTCTGAAAGTAGAAAAATAAATGTATACAAGTATCTTAAAAAATCCTAAAAAAAAAAAAAAAAAAGAAGCGCGACTTCTTAAATAACCAACCCTTCTGAGGCATCCACTCACCGATTTTCCCTAACCAGCTGTTCTATGCAGGGTAACAGGGCTCCAGAGCCTATCCCAGAAGGAACAGGCAGAACCCAATTGAAGCTCAGCTTTCATTTTACTTGTTATTACACACCTTCTTTCTGATTCCCTCAAAAACTGCAGTGTTAGGATTCTGGCAGAATAAATTTCCATGACTTTTCCAAAACTTTTCCAGTATCATAAGAAAATTTTCCAAAACCCACAAGTTTGTAAAACTGAAGTAGATTGAACAATATTTGAACAAGGAAAATTAATTTTTGGTAAGATAATAGCCAGTATGCTTATCAAATAAACTTTCGCCAGTGTGCAAATAATGTTCAATTAAGAAAATTAATCCCAATATTAAAATAATTATACGCACCTTGCGATTGGTAGAGGCAAACAGAGTCAAAAACAAAAATAAATAAATATAAATAACTGGAATAGCGAGAAAAAAAGCAGCGATCTCAAATACGCTAAATCTGCGCAGTAAAAGTACCGGAAACGGATGTTTACCAAGGTAGATAACTATTGACTTCCGCTCGTACATTTCCGTTAATAATAACAACTGACTTTCATAGACAATCTTATCAACAGCGCACGGTAAACTATCAAGCAACTCAAATACATGCAAGACAAAGGGTGAGATGCACGAGCATCAACTATATGTCAAACCAAAGCTAGATTACCACATTCACCTCAGGCCAAAACCTTTATTTCACAGCTAGTTCCATTTACACATATAATCCAAGATTGCTGTTTGTTATTACATCACTACAATGGGCACTTGTAACTCAAGTTATCAAGTTGTCAAATCAAATGTAGTATGAGACTAAATGCTGTGATACAATCTAAATTACTAAAACTAAATTACAGAATTGTTAGTTCTGGTTAGTTTTTAAAAAGCTTAAAACACAAACACACACACACACAGACTCTTGTAGACCATTCCTCTGTGTTTGAGGTTCCCCTATTTTAACCAACCCGAAATAAAATAAACAGCAGGTGAACTATGAATCAGGTGTTAGCTCCCCCATGTTGACTAGAAACCAAAAACTAAAAATAACTGGCAATCCAAATCCTTTAAAGAAGATTCCATTAACTAATTTGAAATCCTCTTTGACGATTACTAGACCACACCTTCAAGAGGCAGACATATTTGATGTAGGGCTTGCAAAGACACCAAAAAGATAAGTTACACTGAAATAATGAAATCAAAAACAGTTTTTATATATGGAACAAATGCTGGAAAAAGTCAGCTACTCTAAATCAGTGTTTCCAAACCCAGTCCTCAGGGACCCTCAGACGGTCCTGGTTTTTGCCCCCTCCTGGCTCTCCATCAGACAGCCCACATTTTCGAGAGCCGAGAGGGAGCAAAAAACGAGGCCTGTCTGAGGATGCCCGAGGTCCCAGTTGGGAAACACTACACTAAACCACCATGTTACAAGAGTTCCACATATAGGCATGATAACCTTTGTGTTAATGTACTGCTCCACTCTTAGACCCTGCAATAGGAACCAACTATTGCAGCATCCGTTGTTACGCCACAAGCCCAACCGACACAGTTCCTCAGGAGGACAGGAGAGAACCACTAACAGTCATACTACATGCATTGCTTACATGCATTATATCCATTTCAATTCAATATTCATTTCTGGCAATATCATGATGATTCTGAACACACGTTTTATGGTCCATAAAAGCCCAATAAAAAATTAACACAAGTGCAAACTGATGACAAAATAATTTACAATAAAACAATGCTAATAAATCTACCCTATACGGTGAAGATGTAACACAAACTTATTTGGGCAAGTTCAGTTTAAAATTACGTATTTCCTGGATTTTAACCCTCATTTTTACCTCATTTTAGGTTCATAAACAATTTATTATCACATATTGTAATGGTAATATAACAAATCAATCAAGAAGAAACAATATTTGCAATATTTTTTTTCAAAAATCACTCACATTCTATGTTGTTTCAGCTTATGCAGAGAAACAACAGGTGAGACTGCGCTGAACCTTGGGTACAGACATCTGCTGTCTCTAAAGTATGGGACCCGATCCCCCTCTTTGTGAACCAGAATGTTCAGAGGGCAAACTAATGCCCATCGAATTTATATACAGGGGTGACTTACTGTCCAAATAATTACACCAACTTAATTCCATGTAGTAAAAAAAATTAACACTTAACAGCTGACCCACACACAGCAGTATCAGCGGAAGGCCATAAAATTAAAAACTGCATAGAAAACGACTGCTTTAAGCCACGTTCTCATTCATAGAAATCCCATCTCCTATAATAATGAAGATGGAGCACTAATACTAAGGAGAGCAATATCTACCAGTGGCCTTGTTCACCTCAGTGGTACTGCTCTGACACAAGTCCACACCTGGTAATGTGCCAACGTCACTTTAACCTTTAAAGCAGAGGTGTTTACCATTAAAGAGCACGGCCAAAGAATAAAGCTTCAAGCCACGGTGTGACACCATGTATGTCTGTATTTAATAAAGAAATTATTTATCTCATTTGATTTGCCGTTATAGAAACTGTATTATTGCACACATTGATAATTGAATAAATACATTTTATGATCATATTTATATTCAGGTTATACATTTAGCTTTTGGATTCAAAACACCAAAATCATCCTGCTTTTTGGTATGCTGGCACAGGAACGTAGATATATTAGGAATATGGCTGATTTAGTTACTGTGAAAACTATGATTTTTACATGTTAAACAATTAAAATTCAAAGATTTTTGCAGGTCTGGGGCACATTTTAGAGACGTGATATTTAATTGAGTCAGCAGCATAGACCCAAAGGCCACTATTACTGGAGTAGTATTATACATTTCTAAGTCCTGCAAATGTCACAAACGAGTTTTACAGCAAGTATGAAGTATTGATGCAGTTCAAAATGCAATAGAACTCGCTTGACTTCGTTGTTCAGGTACGAGGAAGGGCACGGCACGTTACCTTAGCTTCGTCTGCATACATCGGTATATCGTGGAAGGGTGAGACGGGCTTCCCTTCGGCATTCTCTGCAGGCACACGAGATGTAATCAGATAAACATTTAATGTTAGTGTTATCGTTTCCTTTTTCAGTGTGAAGCCATTTAAACACGCAAGAACGATAACCTGCCACGTTACAAGTGATTCAGCAGAAATGACGCTTTACGTTGCATATCATCATGCAGTCTCTTTCATTGTACATTCTTTCCATTTTAAAGCAATCCGGTAACTGGCTCCATGCAGTATCTAATAGAGAATTAGTTTAATTGAAAAGGCAGGTTAGTATCTACCAGCAATTACGCTACTGCCGGGCTCGGGTTCGCAACGCCACCACACCGGCGCGCTTCGTTACGCTACAGTCTAAATGCTAATGAATGGTAACGGCTGAACGAAAGTAAATGAAAACTGGTACTCACTGAAAAACACCCTATAGTCTAGAGTGTTTGGCTTCCCTCTCTCTTCCGTTGTGTAACTCATGGTTATACAGCTCTTTAATGAGTCTGCAGGCGTACTACTCCCGTCCAGCGGCCCTTCTAACGCGGGGCGGACAGTCGGCACAGAGAGACCCGTAGGAGGGAAGCGCGAACAGCGCGCATGCGCGAATGCGCTGCCAATAGCAACATGGCCATGATGCATTTCGGCGGCGTTTCTTGGAAATGGTCGTTTTACTGCACGTGGTCATGTGTACTATCCGATGCGGCACATTCCACTGCAGACAGTTTTGTTTCGATTTTTATTGTGACGATTTCTACCTATGTACACACCATATTCAGATTACAAACAAGAAATAAATAATTTGATAATAATAATAATAATAATAATAATTCTTCGATTTTGTTTGTACGCAAAACTTTAGCATACGTGAGTTGCACTTAAAAAATACCACTTGCATGTGGAACCCTGACACCGTGCTTACTTTCACATCATCCTTGTATTCTAGCAATGTGCATAACTACCTTAGTATATAGGAGTAAAAATATATGCCTATACTAAAAAAACATAGCAGCTTCCAGCAAATGGAGCTGACTGGTCTAAGACACCTGCTTAAGACAGGAACCATATCAGGGCCATTGTCCTTCACCACGTACATCAAATGGTAACGGTTAAAAGTCTAATATACTTTTAATCAAAGTGTTTGGTTGTACACATGTTTTTGTACTTGGTTAGTGGCTGGAAGATTTCATCTGCTCGGTATAACTTGACAGGGAATTAGCAAATGTGTTCTTTTTAGGCTGAAGTGGTTTTTTTGTCTTAGTGAAGTATTTCAGTGTGTGGTAATTGTGTGTTAGGGAGGAATTATAACCTAATGGACAGCACTTTTACCTCCCACTTCCAGGGTCATGGGTTCAGGTCCCACCCAGGTTCTCCCAGTAACTTGTAGATTTCCTCCAGCTACTCTACTTTCTTTTGTAATCCGAAGAACATGTGAATAGTTAAGTGGAATAATATCTCAAAATTGCCTGTAGTATATGTTTCAGTGGCAGTCAAGGGCCTTGCTTAGCGCCTACTGTGGAAATCACTGATATCTACTTATCACAGGCACTGAGGCTTAACCCAAAGGGCTACACCTCACCCCCACTAAAAACACATTGACCTTGACGTGATTTGAACACGCAACCTTCTGATCTGGAGTCAGACGCGCTGCCATTGCGCCACAAAGTCTTGACTCCTAAAAGGATCCTTTGCCGTCT